>JAOQGH010000001.1:140081759-140097225 GCA_025769975.1 Gallinago jamesoni
AGCTGCGGGCGACCGGGGCACGGGACGGCTCGGCTCGGCTCGGCTCGGCTCGGCTCGGCTCGGCTCGGCTCGGCTCGCCTTGCGGGAGCGCCCCTCAGCCCGGCCGAGCCGGCAGCGCCGAGCAGCTACAGCCCATCTCAGGTGTGTGTTTCCAGGAGGAGAATTTAAATGAAGAATATTGAAAAATGACATCCTGCCACGGCAGGTGAAGGGATGTCGGCGATTCACAGGAAAAAAATGGCTATAGAGATCGTCGCAGCGCTGTGACTACCTCCCGGTGCTGGGGGGGGGGCGGGGGGCTAACCCGGCTCTTCAGCAGCAGTTAAGGTATGCCTCAACAGGAAAGGAATACACGTATTTGTTGTAATAATTTTTCCTAGATCAGAAGTGAGACACATGATTAAGCTCTCTTGAAGAAGCATGACATACCTAGCAGTTAATATAAGTGGTTAAGGTAATATATATATATATTTTTTTTTTTCTGATTAAAGTGTTTGTGGGCTTATGTAAAAGAAATGGTGTGATATTCGGACTTCTTGTTAGTTCTCTCAGTTCGGAGAACAGGAATATTGCATGTTGTAATCTGTCCATGTTTTTTAAATAAGTCATTCAAAGAAAAAGTGCCACGAGTGTGCAAAAATTAATGAAAGACGTGAATCTTCACAGTTCTGACGAGACTAGGTTTTTTTTTTTTCAATTGAGTAGATCAACTTTGAAAGGACTAAAGAGTAGAGGAAAAGGTGGCTGTACCAATTTAATCATATGTTTTGATGAGAATTATGCTTTGCTGTGTGCTATTGTGGGTTTTTAATGTAGTTTGGGTGTGTGTATCAGTGAAGACCTCTTTCAGATGCTTGCCGTCTTCTTTTTTTCCTATTTTATTTTGAATTGATGCAAATATTTCCTTGCAGGGTGCAACTTTACATATACGGTCTCAGATACATGGATTTCTTTTTCCTTCTGGAAAATTGGAACAAAAATAGCTCCAGTTGAGTTCTGTCCTGAGTGGTAAAGCTCCACAGGTCAATTGCAGGCTCAAGATGTGGCTGAAATGGCTGGGAAAAGGGAGAAATTCAGCTGTTTGTTGTGGTGGAATGTGGTAAGAAAAATATTTGCACTTAGCAACAAACATGACTGCAGAGTTTTCATCATGAATTGTGTGAATGCATGCACAGAGCAGAGCCTGATTTTGCTGTTGGGTATACCTTCCACAGAAATGGTAGTTTTTCATTGTGAAAAGCTATATGCAAGAAGAAAGTTCATGGGTCTGGTTTTACACAGGGCTATATATTAATATTTGCAGGTTTTCCATGTTGGCAGAAGGGCAAGCTATACATTTAAATATATAGAACATTGAATTTATAGAGAAGCAGGATTCTGGAAGACCTTCCTTCAGAAAGTGGCAAAATACTACTGCTGCATCTACTGAATCTACTTCTGGGGCAAAAAATCGTTTGAAAGAGCACGTGAGACAGAACAGTAGAGTAAGGGAACTCTGTAATGAAACAGAGCTTATTAAAAAACCAGCGATTCAGTGTATTCATAAAGAAAATACCTAGTTGTAATTGGAGTCTATTCAGTCCTGTTTTCTCATTAAATTGTTTCCATTAGAATATTTTCGTCTTCTTTAAAATTGAAAAATAGAGATTTTAGGAGTTAATGTCCATCACAATAATGACGGTAGTTGGAGTTTTTGTACAAACACACATAAACCCCTGCCAGTGATTTTCAACTTTTGTGTGCTTCTTTTTATGCTTGGCATTCTTGTGGAGACTCGTTCCTTCTTACAGCTAGGCAAGAGAAGACCTGCCTGGTAATATGAGCGGAAATTTGCAATGAGGGAGGAGGGGAGAGAAGGGGAAGAAGGAAGAAAGCAGGCACTGCAAGAAGCAGTGTGGGTGACTCAACAGATGGCATGCTTCTGAGGCAGTTTGATGACATAAGACACAGCAGCCAGAAGTGTCATCTTTGACTGTTGTAGAAATCAATGATCAACTAAAGATTCTTCACAACCGGCTGAGGTTTTTCTGCTCATCATTCAGTTTGATTCAATTACATTTGTCCTTTCACAGTGCTGTAAAAACTGTGACAGGCTGAATAGAAAAAAAAAAAGCCAGGAGGCAGGCCAAGTTAAGGCACTGCATGTCAGAAGCACACAACTAATAGATCCCTCTCCAAACACATTGGGGATAAGAAGCCTACTAAAGAGTCCTGGGGGACAATAAATCATTTAGGTATTAAAAAAACCCCTAGGGGATAGACTATGGGAAGATACGAACATAGCTGGGGGAAAAATAAATACTTTTTTTGCATTTGTGTTTATCTTGGAAGAGTATGGATTTCAGTGCCAGTACCTTTTCCTATGGCTAATCTTCCACGAAAGGATCTGTCTCACGTTGAAAAGTCAGTAAAAGACAGTTATAGAACAAAATTGTCAAAACCAAAGCACCATGACTGGCTAATACTCAGTTTTGTGTTTTCTTGTTGTGAATGTCTCCTTTAAGGCAGCTTTCAGACCAAAAGATCAGAAAGCGGTAAATGTTTGGTTTTTTGGTTTTTTTTATCCTGCCCAAGCGATCAAAAGAGAGCTAAAAAAAAGAGACCGGTGAGTCTGGTATGTGTAGCAGGCAGCAGGGTAGACGTTGCTTTAAAGAATGGAACCAGTGGAAATGAAGTTTGTTATCTAAGGAAAGGAGTCAAGTACCTTTTGTGAAGGGAAGTCATGGCTCACAATACTGGAAACATGTTAGAATTGTATGCCTGTGTGCAAAAACATTGGAACAGGAGACGTGGTTGATAGAATCTGCCTTAATTTCCAAAAGGCATTTAGCAGAACCTGTCAATGAAGCAGCCTGCCATAATATATTTATTCTCCCATGTATAAATAAATACGTAAAAGATAAATGCTGAGTTTTTCAAGTGGAGGAAGATCACTAGTGGAGTCCCAAACAACTCTCTCTTCTGATTAGCATGTGGTTTTAATGATCTGAAGAGAGGGGAAAAAGTTGCAGTGGCAGAATTTGCCAACAATACAGAGCTACTCAGGCTAGAACACAGAGGTGTTAATTCCAAAGAGTGGCCGAAGGATATCGTGATACTGAATGACTGGATAATAATAGCAGAAGATAAATGTAAATGTAGATAAATGTAAAGAAAATTTTAAATGAAAACATCCAGGCAAAATCCTAACGTCACATGCTCAGTGGCTGACTGGGTTTACCTCATTTTTAACACTCAGCGATGAGATCCTGCTGTTTTATTACATAGGCCCATGGAAATGCCAGGTTGATAGCCAGTAGTACCCAAAGAACAAATAGATTGTTAGAAATTATTATGAAAAAATCTAGAAAAAAACATTATTTTAATTTATAAGTCATTAGTGCACCTATATTTTAAAGACTGTGTGCAAGTTCTGTTCTTCCTTCTCCATCTCAGTCTGTAGCATAACTGGAGGAGGTGCAGAAGAGGGTGGAGAAGATGGTCAGAAGTATGAAATCAGATTCCATCTAATGGACAGGTAGAGACATTAAGACTGTAGCTTGGGAAAGCAAGAACTAGTGAGAAGTGTGATAGAGATGAGAAATAAAGGAGTACTTGACAAGCTGAATAGAAAATGTTCACTCCTTTTTTTCTTCTGGCATAATAATTAGCAGATGTCAGGTAAAACAGGCAGGCAACAGGCTCAAAAGAAGTCAAAGACAATTGCTATATTTCCTGTGTTGTGCATTAACTGTAATGCAAATGTTGACTGTCAGTTGTGGAAGTTTATATTGGAAACTGCTAATTGTTGGTTTTCTTTCCTTCTCTGCAGGGAAACATAACAGCAAAAACATTGTTTTCATGTAATATCACAACAGCGTTTCTGTATTTAATTATTGCAGGTAAGTTTTTTGGTGGCCGTGGAAGGTCTTGTGAAACATTTTTTCACAAAATACTAATTTTCTGTGAAAAGTCAAATTTAAGTGCATGACTGAGTTTTTTCTAAACTCCATCTCTGGATGCTCTCTGGAAGCATTAGGTCAGTCATCAGTGGTGGTCAGAAAAGCAGAATTTTGTGGGAGTAGAGCAGAAAACAGAAAGCTTCATTATGCTGCTGTATAACACCATGGTGAATGTGAATCAGTTGAGCTCTGCAGTTGTTCTGGTCATTCCATTTCAGAAAGACTATATTAGAAAAGGTAGAGAGGTAAGTGACAGTGTTGTCTGACGTGGGATGGCTTCCGTATGAGAAATCATTAAACGCTTGAGGACTCAGAGGCAAAGAAAAGAGACGAGTAAGGGAAGATGTGATGAAAGTCTATAAAACTGTAAATACTGTAGACCAGGCAGATGAGGGAAAGTTTACTTCGCCATTTCTTGTAACAAGAAAATACCCATAGAAATAATAAATGGGAGTGAATGGTTTTTCGTGCACCACATAAGAGGAAAGAAAGGGGATGAAAGCAAAATATCCTACTCTCTTTTCTTACACCTTTACCACTGGTTGTTATCAGTTTTGGGCTTGACAGATGATTACATGGGTCTGTGTGGCTTTCTTACATTCTAACAATACAAGGAATTTTAGATAAATATAATACTGACTTAGGAATGCGACCATGGTATCCAGAGCTGGTGCCTTTTTTGTCATATTGACAAAAGAAAATAAATCTTGTGGTTCTTTTTCTGTATGAATCTCCTGGGATTAGGGGGAAAGAAAATGAGCTCATTGGTGAGTGCTTGTAATAATTCCTCTTTAAATTCTTACAAAATGAAGGGTAAGTTGGAATTTCCATAGCAAACTTAATATTTGTGCAACAGCAACTTTAACTTCAGTGTCCTCTTAGGATATTTGGGTACTGAGAGCATAGTACGTCTTAAAGACTTACTTTGACTACAGTTAAACAAAGTTAACAAATAAAAACATTAAATTTGAAATTTCTGTGTGCATGTGTGTGTTTGTGTGTATGTGCATGAAACAGATTTGAGAAATACAGGTACTTTAGTAATTTGCATCTGAACTAAAACATACAAATGGCAGTCTGCTGCAAAAGAAGAGATTCTACTGAGTGTGAAGTTTGCATTAAAAAACAGCATTTAATTTCAGTGGCATAACTATATTTGTCTATCACTGAATAGTACTCTCAACTGTAAAGATAAGGGATTATAATTGTATTTTTAGTAGTTGATTTGAGAACAAAGGTGAAAACTCCAATGAACTATAAATGGAATCAAGAAATATGTTCAGTATATTCTTTCACAGTGTTTGAGGTTTTCTTTAATGTTTATCTGTTTCCTCTAGAGAGATGTGAAGCCTATGATGTGATGTTGAGGCAAAGTCTTGTGCCTCTTGGGCAGCCTCTTGCTATTAAATGTTCACTGGAAAAGAGCTTGGAAAATGGAGACTACAGTTTAACGTGGTATAAAGTCGGTAACCAGACAGCTGTGCCTAGAGACAAACTTTCTAGAATTCATCAGCAGAAGAATTTAATTTGGTTTCTCCCTGCAATGTTAGAAGATTCTGGAGATTATGAATGTGTCATAAGGTGAAAGTTAAAAAAATTTTCATTGTTACAGAAATTACTTCAAAAGGCAGTAACTTTTAGAAAACAAGTAGAATTTTGAGGATAAGAGAAGTACTAATTGAGAAGAGAGAGTGTGTTCACAAAAAATAAATTTAGGTTGGGGGAAGTAAATCTAGTTTTGGGGTTTTTATTTCCTAGTAATCAAAAGGAAATCTATTAGAGAAACTGTAAACTTCTTATCCTCTCTTTCTTCTCCAAAAGGAATACCTTGGTTTTGAGCTGGAAAATATAACATAATTAAATTATTTGGCATATTAATTGCAGGAATTCAACAAACTACAGGAAAATGTATACAACAGTTTCAGTTTTTGAGAGGACGGATGGTTTATGCTTAAATGAAAAGTTTGCTGTAGAGGAGGTGGTATTCACATTATCATCTGCAAAGGTTGTGTGCCCACACTTGGATTTTTTCAGGAATGAGAAGAATATTCAGCCTGTTCGTTGGTATAAGGTGGGAATGCTGTGTTTGTACTGTCTTGCAACTGTCTGTAATTTAAAATATAAATCACTGATGTTTGTGAATTTTAAAAGAAAAACTAAAGATTTATTGTGAATGGGAGAAAAATTATTTTAAAACAAATTAGAGGATTAAGGTAGAGGATTAAGACTTTTTATCTTTTAAAGCTATGTACAGGTTCTTGATTAACAGGGTAGAAATGCAATTTAGATGTAGGAGACGTTGACCCATGAATCCACCAGGTGGCATGTTTTTACCTGTTAGCGAAATAACGCTGCAGTGAATTTCTTTTGTGCAGAAACAGATGTAGTATGACATTTGTGAGAGGTGGCATATCCATTATGTGCCTAATATTGTTCTATTAAATAAATGCCATTTCTTATTTTTTATACTTATTTAAAAGCTCTTTCTGTTACAAGAAAGTAGTGCCTTCTGCAGCATTCCTCCCTGATACCCATGTAGTCCATGTGGTACCAAGAGGATTTAAATACCTTAAAAAAATTAAGTGTAGTTATTAAGCAATTCCTCATTAATGAATACTTTCACAAGTCCTGATACTTGCATTTCACCTCCTTATTTCTCTAAAATAGAAAATTGTTTTCTGTAGGAAATGAACTTTGAATTAGAAACTCAGTGCTAAAATCAAGTATGTTTTCCTTTTCATTCTACCACACTCACTCTTCCTCAGCCTCTGCGAGGCACTCATCCTTATGCTGTGGTCCACCGAAAGTTCAGATTGCATTAGAGACAAACCCTGTGAAGAGATAGTGGTATGAATTAACAGAGATCTCTACACATGTTTAGGACTGCCAGCTGCTGGAAGGGGAAAGGTTTGCCTTCTCAAACAGTAATCTTATCATTTTTGATGTGAATGTACATGATCAAGGAAACTATACATGTGAAACAGCATTTACCTACAATGGAAAACAATATAACATTTCACGAGACGTCAGTCTGACTGTAGAAGGTAAGTAGGTAATTTCACTGTGTTTGCATTCATAACAGTGACTCCGAATTTTTGTCCAAGTTTCTAAAGACTAAAGCTAAAAGACCCAATTTGTGGATAGGCATGCTTAGGGCTACTAGTTTTCACCTAAATATGAGGGAAAACAGTTTTGACTGAGAGCTTACATATTTTTGTCTGCTGTTGCTACTGTGTTGAAGATTGATTTCCCCTGTTCAAAGTTGCAGTATGCCAAAGCTTTACTACTCGGACCAGCTGCCAGGGTCCCTAAACAGGTTGCCCTGCAATGCTTGATAGGCACAGTACTTTTTGCCGTAGCTGCACCCTCTTTTTCTTCCCATCTTACTTCTCTCTCCTTCACATTATCCTCTTGCTGCAAGAACAAGGAATTAAAGCAGCCCAAATTGTTGCAGTATCTTGACTCTTTGTGTCCTTACTGTTTTCTTCAAACCTTTGTCTCCTCTCTTTTTTGGTTTTAAGCTCCCCAGCACAAGAACTGTTGATCTCTGATATCATGTGTCTAGCTCAGTAGACCCTGATTTATGTCAGGGGGCCACCAGCACAACAAAAAAAAAAATAAAAGAAGGCTTAGCTGTAAAAGGCAAACTCCTTTGCTAGCATAGCATTATGAGGTTGATGTTGGATGACTGAAAAGGCTGTGCTGTGTCAAGGTGTGAAATGCCAATATTGTGTTTACAATCCAGCTGATGAAAGACATTTTCAGGTTTACTAATAAATTACATTATTATTTAATGGTCTTTTTTTGTGCTTGCCTGTTTCCCTTTGTGTGTGTATACATATGCATACATATGTGTCTATGTATGTATGATACAAATATCAGTTTCATACAATGTCATGTGTAAATGATGTGGCTAAACAAAATATGAAGAACATATGGTCAGATCAGATTAAATGATCATTCTGTTCTTAAAATCTGTCCCTAGAACTTCTCTCTGTGTAATTTCAGCTCCTATTACTCAGTAGAAGCAAAATATCACTCTTTTGCCATAAATGACTGAAGGCAGCTCGGTTGTTTTTAAAGTCACCAGCTGAGCCAGTGTACACAAAAATGAGTGATTTGGGGTCCAAATAATAGTGCAGGCACAGTTTTCAGAAGGGGAAGGATGTATCTGGGGCAATCCTTTGTGCTTCACTAGGGACCTCAAAAGGGATGCTTTATGATTTCTTTTTGTTAATTTGTGCTCATGGAGAAATTTTCTTGAACTTTGAATATCTGATCAGAAATCTTCTAAATCATCCTGCAGCTGCCTGAGACAGCTGGAAGTGGTATGTGTGTTCAGTCTGTCCAAGTTCATGTCCTGCAAGTTAGGATTCTTGTAGCCATGCTGAGACATCTTTGATGCAGATGTCTAGGTCTCCACCTGTTGATTTACTCTCCCTTTGTAGCCTGTAGAGAAAAATTAGCTTTCCAGGCCATTATATATCTAGTCCTAATGTAAACATCTAAAAGTGGCCTCTGGTGTTGTGCTTCTTTTTAGATAGTGTTGTGGGAAGAGAAGAAGTCTAAGGCCTTTCTCCAGAGTGCAGAAATTAAATTTCCCCTTTATAATAGTAAAAGTCCAGAATAGATGCATTGTGCTCTAAAAGTATTTGGACCCAGTTTATATCTGTGAGATGCTGGGTGACAGGCTATCCAGATTGTAGAGGGGTAATACTGTAGATATTTGCCTTTACCCTTCTCGACACCTGTGCATGCAATATTACAGGATTTTTATGCTGTTGGAACAGCCAGTTCACCATGAGTGTGTGGAGATCTGAGGCGCTGCATTTTGGAAGAATTAGTGCAAAAATAGTTTATCTTCAAGTCAGAAGTAATACATACCTGAGATATGAGACTGTCAGTACTGAGCAATGTCTGTTACAAAATTGCTGACAACCTGGTCCATAAGAGGGGTTTTTAGGTTGTACTTGAGTTACGGAGCTGCAACTGCCCCCCGTTTTCTGAAAAGCCATTTCTTTCTTTTGATTAGTGAGCCCACCAAAAAAGCCACCCGAGATATCTTACCCGAGAAACAACTCCATCGAAGTGGAACTTGGTAAGTAGTTTTCTCTATCAGAAAATAAGATTTTGTATCCTAGTGAAAATTTGTACGTGAGGAGTGCCATACTCTGTGTTTTCTTGTTTTTGTTTCTTGACAAAAAGTAGTTCAGTGACCATCTCGGGGATGAGAGGGAAGGAGACAAGACATGTTGCTTACAAAGTCCTTGGGAAGTTTCTCGGACATGAAGAAACTTGAAGGGAGGCCAAGTGATTCTCTGTAACATCTGTTGCTTTCCATCACTCTGCAAGAGATTCTAAGAATAGATCCATCTTTGAATCTTCGGGGAAAGTGATGCCCAGAGGGAGGCGGCATCTTCCTAGATCTAGACTCTTCCATCCTACCAATCTCTTTCTGAACATGCAGATCACAGAGTATATAGATCCAGTATACAGTAACTTTTCTGTAAGGGTGTGGGACTATCCTTAGCTGGTCTGCTCAGGAGTCTGTGAACACAATTGTACAGATTTTAATTAAAGTACAGAAATTAACTTTTTATTTTTAACACAATTTTGTAGGCTCACAGGTTACAGTGGATTGCAATACAACAGGTGCTGATGGGTATGAGGTGTTTTGGACAGGCAACGGCATGTATATTGAAGTATTTCATATGAGCAGAATTTTTGCAACTCATTATGAGTAAGTATATTTTCAGATTAGAAAATGTCATGTTGGTAGCCAAAATAGAACTTTCTCCCTTTCACATTAAAATATTTAGCAATGTTTTTCAGTTGCTTAAATAGCTTTCTTTTAAAAAATTCTAATGCTTGCCGCCTCCAATTCACTTTCTGCTGTGAAGTAGAAACTTGAAACATAGTAGGCATATGGACTTCACTTGTTGGTCATTGTGAAAATCTGTCTTAATTCCCAATCTTGGGAAAAGGTGTTTCGTGGACTTACTGTCTTGTAATACGGTTTCTATGGAGCAGGCTCTGGCCTGGCAGAAACCTCTTTCAGTTGGTTTAAGCATGTCCAGGCCCATGATCTTCAGACTGTCTGTTTCTTTGCTGTTCTTTCCCTTCACATCTGCCTCTGAAAGGTGGCAAGAGGTGAAACCTGTGGTTTACATACTTTAAGACTTCCAGATTTCAGAGCCTTGAGTTAGAGAAGTGTAACTGAGATCAGCTGAAGAGCTAATGAAAGGCTTTGTTGAGGGCATTTGTATGGAAGCTTAGTGGGATGAGAGATTTCCAGGGATAATTTGGGGTTTGGGAGGAAAAAGGACTTGGATTGAGTAAAGCATGAGAAGGCTAGTAAGATGACAGTGAAAAGCAGGTTAAATGGAGTTAGGGGAGAAGAAATTAGACCTGACTTGAAAAGACAACTAAAATTGGAGCAAAAGGTAATCTGAAAGTTTCTTAGATATGATAGGTTGGGACCTAAAAATTGCAGGTTTTCTGTCAGCCCTGGTCTCATGGTGGTGCTATGAAGAAAAAATGTGCTCATTTTTGTAAATTCTTAAGCACTCTCTATGAGTGAGAAACTGATGAAAAAATGAAAATGATATCTTCAAAGTTAGAATATAGTTGTGAGAATTAAGTCCTCATCATAAAACAAAGGGGAAAGTAAAATGCTAAATTCTTGGAGCGCTCACCAAGAGAAAACTCTATACAAAAGTTAATATATTGTAGTATCATAAAGAATTATAATGACATAAACAATTGGGCCATTATGCAGAGGCACACGGTCACTGAATTGAAATAAAAGCTGTGCTATTTTTTTTTTTGTACTTCCTAGCACTTAATAGGTTGTCTTTGCAACCATTAGTCATTTGCATTAGTGATGTTGATTAATTCATTCCTTGTTACAGTGTTCAAATTACTGTAGCTTTTTGCTTAGAAAGTGATTCGTGTGTTCCTATAGAGGCCCTTTATGATATATTTCAAGCTTTGATTTTGCATTTCAAATGGTAACTAGAATATGTTTTCAGGAAAGAATAGTGCTTGGCTGAGTAGACTTGTTCATTTTGCATTTGAGTTCTGTTGTTAGCAAGGTAGTGGTATCACTGTTTTTGCTGGTGGTTAAGAAGTTGTTTAGTTCATACATCAGTCACAGCATGGTATATGTGATGAACTGCATGTGCAGCATAATAAGCATTTTTGTGCCCTTGTATGATGTTTGGGGGTGATTCTGAGTCTCTTAATGGTGCAGCCTGACACTTCAGCTGTTACAAGTCTGTTCTGATCCATGGGGTGAAACAGCTCCACTCCCCGCAGCAGGAATTGCACTGTGAGTTGGTCACCACTTCTCATGTCCTTCTTTCTTGTCCCAGAGCTGCTTACCGCAAGGTGATGCCCTTGTACCTGGGTCTCTTTCTGGTTCATATCACACTGTGGAATTTCTCTCTCTCCACCTACTTTTACAGGGCCTGAGAAGCTCATGACAAGGGTTTGCTTACATTTGTAAGGTGTATTTTTGTACTTCAGCCTATAGAAGTCTTATATTCCTTTGGAGAAACACAGCTGTAGATAAGATAATGTCTTGATGTTTTCCAAAGTCTATGCTAAATGTCAGTAAGAGGCCTGAATGTTGTTTGGGTTTCCTTCATACAGTGTAATTGCTCATCTGTTCTGAAGTGTGGTTGACATTTGCAGATGTAAACAACCATTGTTGTGCTGCAGCTGTAGTGATGAAGCCATTCCAGAATGGGCTGTGGTTTTATATCTCTATTTGTCACCCTTTGGACAGGGAGAAAACTTCTCATGATGGGCGCCCTATGCATTGTTTAAAACTAATAATTTCGGAAGTGAATAGTGAAGATTATGAACAACCATTTATCTGTAAAGCTTCCAATGCCTTTGGGCAGGTTGCATCCTATATTATATTAAAACACAGAGGTAAGGACTGCTGTTATTTTTGAGGCTTGTGTTTGTCTTGGCTTCCTCAGAAGGGATTTTGATACCAAATGTTCATATATCACGTTGCTAGAAGACCTGTGGATTGCAATTTATTGTATGTATGCACGTACTTGTGCATAGTGGAGGAGTCACTGTAGCACTGTATTTATCATTATTAAAATAATAGGTAAATGGAAGTGAAAAATGTGATACTTGAATTTGTATTACATTTGTATAAACAACCAATAATTTGGACAAATTCAGCATTAAAAAAAAAAAAATCTATGTTTTTGTGCAGTTCCTGATATACGAAGATGGCTGACTGGAGGAATTGTCTCTTTGTTAATACTAACATTTATTACTTTAATAATCTACAAGATTTTCAAGATTGACTTGGTGCTTTGGTACCGTAATTCTGTCTTTGCCTTTGCAAGTAAGGAAGGTATGTAAGTGTGACCGGGTATGTTACTGTAACTTGCCTTTTGATTTTTTTCACTGGCCATGACTTCTAAGCAATAATGTGATTGTATGTGATTGTTCAGTAGAATGTATGCGGAGTTTCCTTGAGGAATTTTCAGATATGCATAAAGACATTTTTAGTGTTTTTTTTTTTTTTTCAGACATATGGGTAAAATTTGTAATCATAGCTGAGGCAATAAATACTGCATGCTACTGAAGGCAGTCATGGTGAGATAGATTAGAAAGAACAGGTTTCCCCCAAATTAGCATGTTGCTTTTTGCTTTTCTGTTAAGTAGTTTCTTTACATGTAAATTTTTGGTCACTCTGATCAATAGGTGTCAGCAGAGCTACATTCTGTAAACTAGCTGTTTAAAGATGTGCATTAAATATTTATATTGAAAATCAGAGTCTCATTTTCTCAGAGATTAATTTTGTTGGAATTTGGGTTGGCTTGTTGTTTTTTGGTATTGTTTTTTTTGGGGTTTTGTTTTGTTTTGTTATTTTTTCAACTTCTCCTTTTACCCAACACTTTCCTTCTAACGTTATGGTTACGTGCCAAAGAGAAAAAATAATACTAGTTCTGTATCCTGTGATTCTTCTAACATGTTTTTATTGCTGTGATGTAGACAAATACATTAGACGAGTGGAAAAAAAGTTGCAATTAGTGCGACATTATAGATATTTTGTTTGGCAGCCCCCACAATTAGACTGTTTGAAATTCCCCATACCTTGAAATTAAATGGATTACGTGCATTGAGATAGCATTTACTCACAGATGTTCTAAGTGTTTTCACAGAAAAGTAATTTCAACTTCAAGTAACAGTTGTTTTCCCAGAATGCTTTAATAGACTTCTAATAATAATAAAATAAATATCAATGAAACTATGTTTTGTAGCTAAACTTGTTGAGTTAAATCTGATTTTGGTTTGGTTTCTTCACTCCTGTTTATAATGCAGTTTTAACTCTCAAAACTTCAGCTGCCTTCTGGCCTTTTCTTCTACCTGCGTTTCCCTCACAGAATCATTACAAGAAGGAGTTGCCATTTTCTGCTCTCTCTCATGATTAGTCAGAAGTGGAGATAAGTGTGCTCTTGAGTGTATTTCAGGAGAGGTGGTGAAGTAAGTCCTGCAAGAGGACACTGTCTTAATGTCCTGATCCCTCTGGGGTTGGGGGCTCCTTCCTCTAAGTCCCAGGTTCTGCACCCAGATCACTTGCTGGCACATCCATCCCAATGATGGAAAAAGAGGTCAGCTTCTGTGGCTGATCATCTCTTTTTTGAGTTGTAGAGGGTTTTAGTACTCTGACATTATTTTGTCAGACAGGTAAATCAGCCCCCCATTACTATTTTTAAACAGACCCAAATGAAACCTTGCAATAAAGTCATATTCCTAGTTTTTATTTTTTAATATAAACATTTCTATTTGGTTTAGATGGGAAAGTCTATGATGCATATGTCCTGTACACAAAGAGCAGTGGAGGCAGAAGCTTCTGTCATCTGGAAACCTTTGTTCGTAGAATGCTCCCTGATGTTTTAGAACAACAATGTGGATACAATCTCTTTATATTAGGAAGGGATGATTTACCGGGAGAAGGTACGCTTTAATTAGTAGAGTTAATAGATTGTCTTTTGACACATTGTTCTTGGGTTAGAAGATTATATGTACATAATTTAAAAACACCTATTTTTGGAAAAGAAAGTTATTGTTGTTGATTTTTAATGGATAATTTGTCCAGTAGACTTTATTTTAAATTTTGTTGGTTTCTTAGAAAAATTCTGTTCTGATGTTATAAGTGTCTGCACTTTCCTTTTAGCGATGAACAGATGAGGATTCAGCAGCATTAATAATATTGTTGAGGCTCTTTGAATGGTATCAGCTCCTGTGGACTAAAGAAAACAATTTTTATCAGATTTAATGCAATGGATCATGAATCTTGAGTGAGAGCTGGGGGATCATAAACCTACCAGTTCTCTGAGCTAGCCTCTGCTCTGTATATATGCAATTTTAAAATTAAGAAATATTTAACATCAGTTGTAAAGTTTCAATGCAAACTTTCCTTCATTGCTTACAGCTGTGGTCAGTGTTGCTGATGAAACCCTTAAGCAAAGCAGAAGACTGATGATTATTCTGGGATCAGAAACATCTAGTTGCTACCTGTTAGAAGACAACTCTGAACAACAACTAGCTATGTATAATGCTCTCATCCGTGATGGGATTAAAGTGATTCTTATAGAAATGGATGAAATGCAGGACTACACAAGCATGCCGGAATCAATCAGATATATTAAGCAAAAACATGGAGCTATCAGATGGAGAGGAGACTTCTCAGTGAGATCTTGTTCACCGAATACAAGGTTCTGGAAAAATGTGCGCTATCAAATGCCATCCAGGAAGAAGGGATCTTATTTATTGCCTCTAACTTTGAACAATTCTGCAACAAGGAGAAGTTAAGAGGCACTTATTAAAATAGTACTGAGAAGGTAATTCTGAAATATTCTGATTTTTAAATATTTTTTTACACAAATTCTTTATATTACAAAGTAAATGTTTCCTTCAAGGAGAAAAGCTGTTTATCTGTTCCCTAAGTTACATCCTAAAAGAAAAGTTCTGTGCAACTTTATTTCTGTTCTGGGTTTTGGACACAATTTGTTGTGTTAGTCTCACACAGAAATGAGAAGTAAATGTTGCTGATGGTGATAGACTATTAAATATTAATATTTTTATCAGTTATATAGACAGAAGGATTAAAAGCACCATCAGCAAGTTTGCACATGACACCAAGCTGTGTGGTGGTGTTGATATACCAGGGGGATGGGATGTCATCCAGAGGGACCTGGACAAGCTGGAGAGGTGGGCTCAAGTAAACCTCATGAGGTTCTACAAGAGCAAGTGCAGGGTTCTGCACCTGGGCCGGATCAATCCTCCTCATCAGTACAGACTGGATGATGAAGTGTTAGAAAGCATCCCTGAGGAAAGGAACTTCAGGGTGTTAGTGGATGAGAAGCTGGACGTGAGCAGGCAGTGTGCTCTTGCAGCCCAGAAGGCCAATCGCATCCTGGGATGCATCAAAAGAAGTGTTGCCAGCAGGTCCAGAGAGGTGATTCTGCCACTTTGCTCTGGTGAGACCT
>JAOQGH010000001.1:140097325-140113662 GCA_025769975.1 Gallinago jamesoni
GATATTTCGGGTGAGGCTTGAAGAGGCCCTGGGCAACCTGGTCTAGTTGGGGGTGTCCCTGCTGACTGTGGGGAGGCCAGACTAGATGATCTTTGTAGGTCCCTTCTGGCCTGGACGATTCTGTGATTCTATGAAATAGTTCTGGTCCGTGTAGGTGTAATATCCACTGAAGACGCAGCTGTGAAGTAACTTTTTTTAAAATTGAAACTACAGTTGATAAATTAAAAATCTGTTTCTTTTGTCAGCCTTTTCCTAGCCATTCCGCTCCTCTTCTTGTTGCCTTTCTGTGGTTGTTTGACTTTCTCATTACTGCAAGAATTTGCACTGTGCAAACTTTGGGGTCCCCTCCTGAGGAATATGCCTCATCCTTGCTTCTTGAAGGGGCTGGGAAAATATGTGACAAAGCAGGTATATTTAAAACCCCTTACAACGCTAAATGTGTTTCATCTGAACAGTTGATGCCAAATGTCTTCAGCAAATGGAATGGAATCTGTGGGGTTTTAGACAATTGTTGAATAATTTCATGATATCTGGTCTATGGGGTGTTTTGAAACTTAGTTTCTTGAAATGGTCAGGAAACTGAAAATAGTTCAGATTTCTTGCAAACCTGGAAGCTTTCTAGACTGTGCTGCTACTCCGGAAACCAGATGTTCTCATTCCATGTCTTAACTGTGCTAACTATAAGCGTGGAAATTCACCGAGAATCTATCAAAGGACTGTGCTTGGACTGAGTATCCTGGAAGAAGTGGAAAATGGCCAGTTCTGAGACATGACCAGGTGCTAATGGAAAAAAAAAAAAGTCTTGTCTACTTGTGAAAGAAAAAATTAGAGGCGTGTGGCTATATCAACCTGTTCGGGAGTAGCTTGGTATTTCCAGACCCCAGTCTGTTGATCTGTATGCATCACCCTGAGAAAATGACGTGCTGCTTCCTTTTCAAGGTGATCTGAATTAGCAAGTTTTCACTCACTAGACTTGAAGAGCATAATCTGAATGCAAATGTGAATTCTGCTTCTTTTTTTTTGGTTTTTATCTGAAGTTAAGTAGGTTCTTACATTACCTTTATTGCTAGGGTAGCATCTGTCACTGAATTCCTTTAGCTGGTTCTCAGGAGTGTGTATGCTGTAGAGTATACTCTTTGTTGGGCTGTATCGCTGGGAGAGAAAGCAAGGTCCAGGAGTGGAACATATGTTTAAAGTGGAAGATTTGCAATAGAATTTCATGAGACTTTTTTCTTTGAGAAGGTTTAGCAGTACTTCCTATGAGCAGTGTCTCATTGTCCTGGCTGTAGGATTTTCAGTACTGATCAGTGCATTGATTTGCGTGGAGATATTATGTTTTGCCACCGCTTTATTCATACTTCATTTCAGATGTTTACTACAACAATCCAGACAAGAATTTTCACACTAAACAAGACTCTTAAACACTCTTAAGTGAACGCAGATGATTGAGACTTGGCATTTATCTACTTGATACTTTATTTTAAGCAACCACATTTAGTATGATTATTTAGGCATTTTAATTTTCTTGTGTGAAAATGAGTGTGGGAGAGATTTCAGTTATCGTGGTTAATTGTTAGTTAACTGCTTGAATGTAGCTTTACAGGAAGTGGCTTATCCTTTTATCATGGGACTTTATTTTGACGCTGAATGTTGTTTCTTTATTCTCCCCTTGGAAACTTTTTTTTTTTTTTTGCAAGTCACATAGGAAAACACACTGTTGTGTTTTGGTTTTTTTTTTGTGGTACAATAAAAGAATTCCCATAGAGACAGACATGCTGATTGTTCTTTATTTAAAAAAACACAACAATTTAGTTGGCTAGAGGCCTGCTTCTGGAAACTTGGTAGCTTCAGAAGGAAAAGGCAAATGCAATGTAATCCAGCATAAAGTATTTGTTCACCACAATGTGGTAGATAAATTTAAGTTTATACTATATCTATGCTGACAGAAAAAACAGTCTGAATGTTATGTGGTGTGAGAAACACTGAAGGAATTCTCTACACCATTTTTTACTTTTTCACCATGTGTGATACTTCTCTTTGCTTGTTCCTGTCAATTTATTTGGCACTCCAGATTGCCCCTTCCCCATCTTGCCTCGTGATTAACTTGTCTCAGATTTTCTAATTCCACTGCATCTTTCCATCCATACTGTGAAGCTAAATTTTTCTGTGAGCTTTTCCTCCTTTCATAATTTTTTCTCCTATATTCCACTTTCTTGCCTTTATGTCAGTTATAGCCTGTTTCATGTTTTAATGTACATATCTATGACTCTATTAATTCATGGATAGAGGCTTATGCAATGGGGACGATCATGTGCTCTGAGCCCAAATGCAGAATGAGTTGTTATAACCTTGTGGAGTCTATGCAATGGCCCCAGACAGGACAGCCCTGACTGACTCTCTTAATTTATGTCTGTATTGCATCCTCACAGGTAGAAAAGCACAAAGATAGTTTTCTGTTTCCCCTTAGTGCCTTGAGTGTCTGGTAGAAAGGGAAGCCTCTTCTGCCTTTTGTTCAGAGGCTATGGAACTACTGTACGTCCTTCCATAGCTGTAGTTAACGTGAAGCAAGCAGAATACAGTTAATGTTTATAAAAATCTGGGCTAAGGAGAGAGACTTCTTTTTCCTAGAAATACTTCAGGATGTATTACATTGTCGAACTTCAGAATACATGTAAGTGAAATCAGTAAGCAGCTTTACTCCCAGGTCTCTGGTTTAGTCATAGATATTACAATGCATGAAGACAGGAACAACAGAGTTTCCTCCTCTCATCCCTGCACTCATTATTCCTGAGAGTAAAGGCAAAGTACACCACTTGAAGTGTATGCTTGTTCTCTTTTGAGATGGGGATAATATTTGTTATTATACAGGGGGCACAGTTAAAAATTACAGCTTATGGGTGACTTCTTGAGAGAGCACCTTCAGGTGAAGCTGTTTGACAGTGACGATCAGGAGTTAGTATTTCACCCTGGAGAAAGCTAGAAAGCTCACCAAGTCATTAAGATGAATTTTCTGCTCCAGAAAGGTTGGGTTTGAATTGTTGCTGCTTATCAGGTGACTTAGATATGTAAATTGTTTTTCTGGTTTGGTTTTGCCCCCAGACACTCATTTGATCTTGACCTATATATTTTTTTTTTTTGAGCACAGCAGTTACTGTAGTAGAAGGGGAATTTTGAAAACTCTGTCATTAGATTTCTCTCCTCTCTCCCCTCTCCCCCCCACTAAGCAGTTTCCCTGTTGGGCTTTATTTCTGTTGGCAGTTACTAAAATCCATGTTCTCTCTTTCCCGTATCTCACCAGCAATATGTATAAGGGGAGTGCTTCCTTTTCTTGCATTGTCCATGGCCGCACACCCCAGTGCTACCTCATCTGTCCTCCAGTCTCAAATGCTGATTTTGATTTCTTGCACTTTCTTTCTCAGTTTATATACTGTGAATATACAAATTCCCTGAAATATGCGAAGAGCCACATTCAAGTCCTTAAGAAGGGACTTCTTTGAGCACACTGTTTCTTATAGCCATACTGCTTGTTTGTTTTCTGTTTGTTTTTTTTTTTTTTTTGAATATGTGTAACTAACTATTTCTTTTGTGCTATGGAAGTGATGACTTGCAAAAGAATTCGGATTTGGAAAGAAATTCGAGATACTGCTCTTTTATCTCTCGCTCCTAGGGAAGCACACTCAGACTGTATCAATTAGGTGTGTATTTTCTGGATGACGTATTGCACAAGCACATCATTTCAAATGGAGCCTAGGAGAAGTGGCAGGACAAATGCATCTTTATAGAAGTAAAGAAGTTACAAACACAGGTAAAGGAGGTTATAAATTCTCCCACTTCTGAAATGGCAAATAAGCAGGGTATTTAGGAGTTACAAAAAATAAGATTCATCTGTTCCTTTAAAATAGAAAAAAAAAAATTGGCAATTAACTCCCCTACATACTGTCTACAGGAACAAATAATGAAAAAGCTAAAGAGCTATCTTGACAGGGACACTCACAGTGGGAAAGAACTTGTGTGCCATATGTCCCCCTACCATCTGTGTACGCTCTCTTCTGGGTCATGACATCTGGTTCTGCTTGATATCTGGCTCTGATTCCTGTATTTTTAGAGTAAATGGGGCTTGATTCTCCTCAGAGACTGAAGAGAATAGACCACATGCTGACTTCTGCAAGAAAAGCCAAGTTTTTCATAAAAATATGTCTCCTCAGCCTAGATCTGAATGGCTTGGTACATGTATATATTTAAATGTGCCAAGGATGTGCCAGCACCATCTGCTGGCATTTTTTTTAAAAACTGCTAACTTTGGCGTGTTTGACTTTTATTGGAGGGTTGGGCCATGGGGTTAGTTGGGTACCTAAGTAAGGAGGTGAACTGGTTTCTTAGTGGGGAAAGGATCGCGTTGCAAGAGAGCAGACAACTGAGGGTGGTGAGGGAGTAGCAACATCTGCCATAGGAAGGGGCTGTGGGGGCTCCCCAAACCCCACAGCAGGGAGCCGCGCCGGCCTTGCGCTGTGCAATGCCTCCACCTAGTGACGCCCGAGGCTGAAGCTCTGCCCTTCTTAAAACAAAAAACAAAAACCCCCCACTCTGTTTATACATAGAATCATAACGAAGTTCGGATGCTAATAATGCCAAGCCACAAAGCTAAAAAAAAAAAAACCACTAAGGAGGAGTCAAAAAAAAGAAGATATTATTATGATTGCTGTTCTGAATTATACTGTAAGTATTATTTTTAGTGCTTTCCCCATCCTTTGTAGGAACTAGGAGGGAATTTAGTGGACAATTAGATTTTTGGCCTTTGAGTCTGTACATCTGTTAATTTAGTGCCTCAGAACTAATTTGGGAATGGGGATGAGTTGTCTTCTGTAGAGCTGTGTTTCTTTCATCCTTGAGCATATGTCAGTTAAATCTGATTGCATTATGTTGAGCAACCCTTCCCCATTGATTATTCCAAGAAAGAAGACTGTGAATGGAGACCACTTCATCTGGGATCTGCATTCCAGCAGATCTGCTGTGCATGATGGCTGAGGGACTGTTACCAACTGTGTGGTCCCCAGGCAATTGAGAGTCCAATAGCTCACTTAACATGGTGAAGTATGGAGAATTTGTGCCTAATTTAACTATGTAACCCACTGACCTGAGAATAAATGGATCTGACGGTCACATGGTGAGAAAATCGTGGAGTCTGGGATGCTGAAGTGTTTGTAGGAACCCCAGTCTGCTGATGGATGGTAGGCAAGATGAAGTCCTTGAAGAAGAATTGCCTGTGGGCTGCCATCAGAGAGGAGAGGGGAGGTGCATCATGGAGACAATTCAAAACTGAATGTCACAATGTTCCTGGGAGCAGGAAGCACTAGCCAGTTCTCCCTGGCTCTGATGATTTGGAAGTCCAGTTACACAGGCAGTGTCTCTGCTACCTGAAATGATTAGTCCCAAATCTTTGCCTTGGGTGGTGTGCCCAGGTTCCAAGGGACCTTGAAAACCCTCTTTTCCTTGCTGGTATGTAGCCTTTTTTTTTTTTTCTTACTTTTTTTTTTTTAATTAGTCTACAGCGATATGGTTTGTAAGTTGAAGAGAGCTTGCAAAATGGAAGTAATTGTGTGGTTTCAAAGCCTATCTAAAACGTTTGCCAAAATCTGTGCAGAAAAATTTTGTAATTTTATTAATGCTTGCATTAATAATTATTAATAATAATGTTGCTATAAATGTGGCTCATAATGCTATCATATATTCAAGGAGCTCTCAGTAGCACTTGGATCTTGTGGCGAGCATTCAGATGGCAATTCTTAAAGTGTTATAGTAGTGTACGCATTAAGATACGTGAAAGTCATCTGATGACTGGAGGGTCCAAGAGCAGCCCCAGGGATGCTTCATGTGGCCCTCAAAAGTACAGCGCTGCCAAAGCTGGTATTTTCTGCTCCAGCTATGGGAATGCTATGAGCAGCCACTGGTATTCTGGGTGAGGCTGGGAATTATGCAGGGAGGGGCTCAGTGGGCTTGGTGGGGCTTCAGGAATCTGGGAGTCAGGCCATGCACTTGTTTGTCTTCAGTGCATCTCTCTCTTCCTTGAAACCCACCTCTTGCTCACTTCATACTCAGTGGCACACAGCTGCTTCTCATAAAAAAACTAACTTTACTCATATACCTGCCCTTGGGAGATACCACAGGTCCTCCTGGAAATGGGCTAGAGTGCCTGAGAAGGGAGTGACTACATACATTTTTCTCAAGGATAATACAGGGTAGTGGCTATTTCCTTTTACAGGTTAGGGTCCTGGTGGGTAGTCTGAGATGGTTTTTCATAGGAAATAAAATGAGAATTCTTGGCTGTATCATAACAGGGGTTAAATCAAAATGCATATTTTGCAAAAGAAAACATGCTATTTTAAAAATAACTGTACAACTTCTTCTTTGGCAACTAAATACCATCTCAGAGGCTAATTGGAAAAAAAAAATCCTTGTAATGCTTTGCAAGTGCCAATTTGACCTAGATCCGGAAGCATTATAAAGTCTTTGTGGCCTGGCCTGGCCTGGTGTGGGGGAGAAGGGAGGAGGTGAGGATGAATAAAGCTGTTAGCACCCTATGTAATTATTGATTAAGATCACATGTAGCATTTTGAGCTACTTATGGCACATGTGAAGTAGCAAAGTGCCATTTTATCTTTTTATGTAGCTCTATTACTATGGGCATATTTCAATGCTCCTGTCTTTTCTCTTTGAAGATAACTCCAATCAGCTTGATGATCATCTTTTGATTTCCTGAGCAAGGCCACCTCCTGGATCACCACATTCCTCTCACAAGACCCAATGTTGTGGAAATTCCCTTGCCTTAGATACAGAGCAGATTTTTCTTTTTTATTTCCTCTAAAGGCTTCTGGTTTGTTGTCATCAACTTATTTTCAAGCAGCGACTACAGAGCACTTCCAAGGGGAGCTGTGGAAGCAGTTGGTTTTGACCTACACTGAAAACCTGCACCTGTATTTTATAATGGAGTGCTGGATGTACCCACCTGCAGGTGATCATGGATGCCTCGGGGAGGAAAAGGAGGCTTTTGATGTGCGATGACATTTAGTTACAGATGCTGTGCCTCTGTCTGTTCCTCCGGCTCGGGGCTTGTAAGGGCTGAAGAGAGATGTGCTGGCTGCAGTAGCTCCAGCTGAACAATTTCTGGGGCCAAGAGTTGTCTCACAGCCAAAGGAGAAAGTTTACTTATGAGGGCTGCTGCGAAAAAAGAGGAACAACAAGTGCTGGAGAAGAGCACAGGAAATGCTCTGCAAAGTCAGTCCAGCAGCTGACTGAGCCAGTCGTTCTCTCTTTGGACACCAGTGAAAGGAGCGGCTGAAAATCCGACTGATGTCTCAACAGCTGCCCCAAGCTGCTGGTCTGGCTTTCCAACTGCTGAGGCAGCCAGGTAGGTCATGGCTACCTTCTCACTTCACTGCCCACCTCAGCGCACTCCTGGGCAGCATGCTTTTATCATGGGGAAAGGGTGACATTTCTGAGGGTTCAGGTGGGTGTCCATGCTGAAGCCACCCTTGCTCTGGTGCTGCACCTGCATGGATAGCCTCCCAAGAGTGCCAGCTCCAGCTGAACCTCTTGTTGCTGTCAGCTCAAGCTAGTGTGGCTCCTGTGCTGTGGCTGTGCCACTTCTGTGCTGTGACCATCCTGTAGGCTGCTCATGCAGTGTCTCAGGTCTGATTCTGAGCCTGTCCTCCTTAGCGCTTCCTCATGCACTCCCTTAAGACCAAGGAATGGAGCCAACAGCAGGCAGGCCCCTAAAAAAGAGCCCTTCCTGTAGACCAGAGATGCTCCTACAAGAAGCCTCTTTGCTCTTGCTTGATCTGGCTTTACCAAGCAGCAGCACTGGTTGTAGAGACACCTTGTGCTGGCAGGCTAAGGGGTTTTGTCCCCACTGGCTGTTAGCTAAGACTAGCTGGGGTGTTTTAATGTTGCAAGTTTCAGAACACAGTGGTGGTTGAACAAAAGCAAGTGACATTGTCCTATAGGTGCTCCTGAAGATCTTGGGGTGCTCTGAGTTCTCGGTGCGCTCTGGTCTCCTGTCAGCCTGTTTGCCTACAAATGTCAGCAGGCAGCTGTGCATGTTGGCAGCTGATGGACAATGGCTAATTCAGACTACATGGATGTTATCTCTTGCACTCAAGACATGAAATCGGAGCTCCACTGAAACCCAGGGATCGGGATAACATTCTGGTGTCTGAACCCTAAGGTTTCTTTAGTGTTTTGCTTCCTTTCCCTCTCTAGCAACAAACAAAAAACAACATGTGAAACCTGCTGGGTTTTGTGTAGCTTGTTTGGCCTGCATTGCTCCAATATTTCGTGGCATTTTCCACTGCCTGTAGCAATAGGTGTCAAATGAAATTGTGTATTTACAGTGAGGTGCTTTTATCATGCTTACTCAGCAAATATTTAGACTCAGGCAAGGTGTTGACTTTCTCTCTTGAGAGTGAAAAAGAGGTTTTTGTGCTTCCTGCAAAGTCTGTTGCTATTAGTGGGAAAGAAAGTCCCCGGTGTGAAGTATCAGAACGCAAACACTGTTCCATAACCCTTGAAAACCACACAGAGCAGAGCTTATTTCCATTCAGATATAGTTATGCTAAGTTGGTATATTGTTATTGCATAACACAATTAACCACATCCTCCCCTAGAGAAACAAATATATCTGTACATATTAAGGTGACTTTGGACCTTGAGAGGCATTAAAACAGTCAACTTTTATCTTGAAGGAAACAGCATTCTTCATTGTTTCTTGGTTAACAAAGACTCATGCAACATGAAGTGACCAGAGAAGTGTCTTCAGGTATCATGCTGGTGCTGCCATCCAGTGCAGCTGGGTATCAGGAGAGTTGTAACACTTTGCTGTTCTTCTGGCATGATCTGACATGTGCTTATTCCCTGTCCTCAGTAGCTTTGACTGTCCTGCTCCCTGTCTGCCCGCACAGACTCCAAGGTTGCCCATTCTACTGTGCCAGAACAGCTGCCTGTCTGTGAAACCTGCTGAAAAATAACTGTGGTTTTGTTGTTCCTCTTGGCTATTTTTTTTCTTAGGTAGGTCTGTTTTCTGAGCTCTCTGCTATCTAGGAATGCAAAATATTTTTTTTCTGGCACAGGAGAGGCAGGGAAGGGTGGATGATTAGGATGGTGCGAAAAGCATTGCTCCTATAGCACAGCTGTGGTAGGGTTAAGCAGGTGTTTGATAGGCCTGTGTTCTTGTGACTGTATCATTTCCAACACTCAAGTATGGTCCTTTGGAGCCCCCTGTGTAGTTTGTAGTAACATGCCAGGAACACACTAAGATAATGTCTCTCTTCTTGGCCACATGTTTGGGTTTTAAGGATTTTTTTTTTTCCTATGCATTGCATCTGATGGACTTTCAGCTCAGGTCAAGGGGCTGAGTGAAAAAGGTCATGTCCCAGAGTAAGCAGCATGATCTGAAACTTACCTTTACTGGATGCGGGGGAAAACATTGCAACTAAGGATGAGGAGAAGGCTGAGATACTTAGTGCCTTCTTTGCCTCTGTCTTCAATAGTCAGACCAGCCACCCCCAGAGAGTTCAGCCTCCTGAGAGGCTGAAGGTAAGGATAAGGAAGGAGGAAGATAAGGATGGAGAGCAGAACAACTCCCACCATAATCCAGGAGGAAGTAGTTAATGATTTGCTTATGCACCTAGATGTGCATAAGTCTATGGGGCTAGATGGGATTCACCCAAGGGTACTCAGGGAGCTGGCAGGAGAGCTCACCAAGCCTCTCTCCATTATCTATCAACAATCCTGGTCAACAGGAGATGTACTAGATGACTGGAGGGTGGCCAACATGATGCCCATCTAAAAGAAGGGCCAGAAGGAGGATCCAGGGAACTATAGGCCTGTCAGCCTGACCTTGGTACTGGGAAAGATCATGGAGAGGATCTTCTTGAGTGAGCTCTCACAGCAAGTGCAGGGCAACCAAGGGATCAGGGCCAGCCAGCCTGGATTTATGAAAGGGAGGTCTTGCTTAACTAACTTGATCTCTTTCTATGACCACGTGACCCACCTCCTCAATGCAGGGAAAGCTGTGGATGTTGTCTGCTTGGACTTGGGTAAGGCCTTTGACACTGTCCCCCACAGTGTTCTCCTGGAGAAGCTGGTGAATCATGGCATAAACAAATGTACTCTTCACTGGGTAAAAAACTGGCTGGATGGCTGTGCACAGAGAGTTGTGATTAATGGGGTGAAATTTTGTTGGTGGCTGGTCACCAGTGGTGTCCCTCAGGGCTCAGTTTTGGAGCCAGTCTTGTTTAATATCTTTATTGATGATCTGGATAAGGGGATTGAGTGTACCCTCAGTAAGTTTGCAAATCACACCAAACTAAGTGGGAGTGTTGATCTGCTTGAGGGTCAGAGGGCTATACAGAGGGCTAGACAGTTGGATCAATGGGCCAAGGCCAATGGAATAAGGTTTAATAAGGCCAAGTGCTGGCTCCTGCATTTTGGTACCAACAACATCAGGCAAGGCTTGGGGAAGAGTGGCTGGAAATCTGCCCAGCAGAAACGGACCTGGGGGTGTTGGTGGACAGACAGCTTAACATGAGCCAGCAGTGTGCCCAGGTGGCCAAGAAGGCCAACGGCATCCTGGGCTGTATCAGGAATAGCGTGGCCAACAGGAGTAAGGAAGTGATCGTGCCTCTGTACTTGGCACTGGTGAGGCCTCACCTTGAGTACTGTGTTCAGTTTTGGGCCCCTCACTACAAGAAGGACATTGAAGTGTTGGAGAATGCCCAGAGGAGAGCCACCAAGCTGGTGAGGGGGCTAGAGAACAAGTCATATATGAGGAGAGGCTGAGGCAACTGGGCATGTTTAGTTTGGAGAAGAGGAGGCTGAGGGGAGACCTTATTGCTCTCTACAACTACCTGAAAGGAGGCTGTAGAGAGGTGGGTGTTGGCCTCTTCTCCCAAGGGAATAACGACAGGACCAGAGGAAATGGTCTGAAGTTGCAGCAGGGGAGGTTTAGATTAGATATTAAGAAGAATCACTTTACTGAAAGACTGGTGAAGCACTGGAACAACCTGCCCAGGGAGGTGGTGGAGTCGCCATCCCTGGAGTTATTTAAGAAATGTGTCGACATGGCACTTCAGGGCATGCTCTAGTGCCTGAGATTGTTGGTTTGTGTCTGTTTGTGGGGTGTTTTTTTTTGTTTTTTTTTTTGGTTGGACTCAATAATCTCAAAGGTCCCTTCCAACCATGAAGATTCTCTGATTCTGTGAGACACCAGCTTTTGATAAGGAGCGTTTTCTGCAACCAATACTTTTCTTACATTTTTACCTTTTCCTTTATCAAGCTTCAGCATAATCTCAGTGCTGGCCATACAGCATATTAAAGAGGAAAAGATGATGGATCTTCAGAAAGGAGACAGCAGCCCTGAGTAACTCCTTGCCAGAGGACACTGCAGATGTAAGAAGTCCACACGGGTTCCTGGGGAGACCAGACTTGCAAGAGACATCCAATAAGAGGTGAATAAACAGACAAAACATAACAGGCTCATGAAATTCCTGGTGCTGAGAGCAATTGTAGGCTAGGAGAGTTATGGTGTATGTTGGATGTGATCTTACTCTTTATTTTTCACAATAGTCTTTGCTAAGAAGAAATACTGAGTTAGGTGGTCTGAACAGCACAGCTGTTGTCATGTTTCTGTGACTTGAACCATAAAAGCCATACAAGGATGGAGCTATTCCATTGTTTGCTATCACTGCTATTGACAAACACTCTTTCATGTCTTTTTTTCATGTCATTTATTGATGGTTTAATTCCATAAGCGGCAAGTCTTGGAAGGAATCATCTTGTCTGAACTGTAGGCTCTCTGAAAATTCATCATTGTCTACTTCTTTTGTCTATCACTGCCTGTTTCTTCGTGTCAGCAGAGTTTGCCATCATTGTCCATTACATTGCTTCAACAGACTCCGCAACTACTTTTTATCCTTCTGAGAATTTGTCATTTTGCCATGATTTCAGTAACCTCAGCTAGCTGCTTTTTGGTTTGAGATGTTGTATTTCCATTGTTTGTTGCCATAAATTTATTCTTTGTCTTTTCAAGTTTAAATGGATCATCTAAAGGGACTCTGGTGAAAACCACCTGGAGACATTTTGCTAGAGCACATTCTGCTTCTTTTGTCATTACTATTCTAATGTCTTAGTCTTTAATAAAACTTATTTCGTGTATCCTGCAGAGTATGCTTTTATTGCTTCCTATTGGATATTGTGTTTTGACTGAAACTTCCAGGTGCTTCTTCCTTCCTTCTCATTGATTTACCCAGAATTTCATTCATAAGAAGTTAGCTGTTTCTTTCCGGGCATTGTTTGACTCAAAAGACTAAACAGAAAGAAAGAGGTGGAAGTAATAAAACAGAAAAAAAGGAGATAGTAAAAACCTGTACCTGTAACCTCACAGATTTTTCTGTTGGCATTGCACAACATCATAATGCAGGGAGATGCATGGGCTAGATCTAAATACAGTTATAACAGTGTATTTGGAATTCAGCTTCTCCTGGAGTCTGTATGAGCCTCTGAATAGTTGTGACAAATACTACTTACTACTTACAACCTGCTTAAATTCCATCTTTTTAGCTATGATGGTAGGTGGAACTGCCCATAACAATGATGTGCAGATGTTATTTAATGGTAGGATTTCCATTCCAGGCTTTCTGTTCTCCAGCTCAAAAGAGCAACATCAACAACAAAAAGAAAAGAAAAAAAGTATAATCAGAATTACTCATGTCCACTTCAGGTGAAACATAGGAAATATTTACTGGCAAATAGAATTTCCAGTAAGGAGTTAGAGGTGAAGTTGATGGAAAAAACGTTTATGGGTAGGAAACTGATTGATTGGGTGACTGATTGACTGAAAGGAAACATAACTGAAAGGTATGCCCACTGAAGTATGCACTCTCAGAGGGGTTTTTGCACGTAATCCCAGTCCTCTTCGTGCTGGCTAGAAGAGGTTGTATTGACATTTATTAGAATGCTTAGTTGTGCATTTAAAGTTTCTTCTTCTGAAATCTGCAGACTAGAGATGTGTCCCTTCTTTCTTCATGCTGTTTCTTGAAAATGTAGTTGAGATGTACTTTGTTATGCTGGGTTAATATGCTAATCTTCTGTTGTGATGAATATACTGGAAAACAGGCCACGATCTTATTCATTTTCTATTTCTTTTGCTAAGTGTTTACTTTTCAGTTTTTACAGAGAATTAATTTTTCTTTGATTTAGATTTTCTTATCAGGCATTTTTGTAGTGTAATTCAGTATTTTCTGAAACCTTATAATAAATTACTCCAGAAAGACAACACAAACTGAACAGAATAACTCAAGGACTTCAGTGTCTCCCAACTATTTTTCAAAGAATATATAATGTAGCGATTGCTTTATTTGTATGTTTCCTTCATTGCCTTGTCAGCCACAGAGTTGCTGTTCTACTTATGACTGTTTTTAAACTGTGTTTTTCAGTTTCACATGCTAAAGCATATGAATTCATAGAAAAAGGCTGGTTTTGCTGGTCACGTGGAGAGATATTTTCTCGTTTTATTTCATATGATAGAATACCATTTCTGCTGAGCTCTTAAAATTCAAACTTTGTGGCTACCCAAAGGTCAGATCTGACACCTGAGGTTTTGCTGGGACAGAAAGCCAGCCTGATAAAAACTTTACGCTGACTTTGCAGTATGGATAAGCTTTGTGATAGCAGCAGGAGGAAAGCCTGTAGAAAGAGCTCTCCACACAAGCACTCTCATTCAGAAAACTCCAGGTTGTCTGAGCAAATTAGGATAAATTAATTTGCATGAACTTCATATCGTTTCTGTGATATCCTGCCAAGCTAGAAATGTGAATGCCTGTGGGCAATGCCTTTGTCCAAATTTAGACACACACCCCCTGGAAATGGAAAGGGACAGTCTAGTATGTCTCTCTGGTTAGTGGTGGACCTTCAGAGGGAGTTCTGCTCCTTAAACTGGCTACTTGTGACTCTTGCTGTTGACTGTAAAGAGAACTAATAGGAAATGCTTACTTCCACCCCCAGTCATGATGTAAGCTGGCTTATCTGTCTTCTGAGAATAGATGCTAAAGGAGCAGAAACAGCTCTGATGATACAAAAAACCTGAATGCATGGTGCACCCCCACTCAGTTCTTCATTCTCATACTAGCCCTGTGGTTAGAAAGATCATCAGGAAACTGGTGACTTCTCTCACCCTGAAGAAAAAACGTGCTCCCTCAACTCCCCCTAGGACACTTTCTGCTCCTTCTGAGGTACCTGGGCCAATTTGTATGTGATAGTGCAGTTTTGTTTGTTGAAAGCCCAGACTCTATGGAATCAAGAGTACGTGAGAGCTTACAGGCCATGCTTTGTCAGTCTTTGCAGGACAGATATTCACTGAATTCATATGATTTTAATAATTTTTAATTACTTCTGCATTAAGAATCTTTGTGATCTCTGAGAGATACCAACACATTCACCTTAGGAAATAAAACTAAGCAGCCTTGATTTTTTTCTTCTTTTAGACCTACTTGTTTCAACTGCTCTTTTGTAAAGATAAAGAAGCTGGAATATGGTTTAACACTAAAGTGTAGTTTCCCTGGCAATGGAAAAAAGAGAATTTAAACTCAAGTAAGAGTTACCTCCCTCCACTCTTCTCCATTAATGTAAGAAAATAAGAGCTATCATACCAGTTTGCACAATCTACCCCACCCCCCATGCCCTGATCTTTAACCAAATGCACAAGCCATCAAAAACTGGCAAAGGGGAGGATGATGAACCCTGTCAATCACGTGGGATGGACAACTTCAGCTTAAAGTAGCTTTTCCAACAGCATTTTAAATGGTGATCACTGTATCTTTCCTTAAACTCAAGTCATGCCTTTCGAACCCAACTATGCTAGCAATTAGTTTCTGGATTTGTTTATCATAGAATCATAGAATGGTTTGGGTTGGAAGCGATTTTCCAACCCAACCTTTCTTATGTGAAAGAGTACCATTCTTTGCCTTAACCATGTGCCTGATCCTTTTCCTATTTCTTTTATCACGAGAGGTACTGAAAAATCGTTCCCTGTGTAATTTTTCTTAGTGCTGCAAGTCCTCCCTTTTCTCAGCTGCAAAGTGCCAGTCAATTTGGCTTATCCTTGCAGCAAACTCTGATATCCTTTCTGTTCTTTTTAGTAACTTTTCATGCTACTATATCCTTTTTGTCACTGGTACCCAGAATTACATGCAGAGCTCAAGATGTTATGTTGCATCAGTGTAATAACATTTCCTGTTTTGTTCTCTTTTTTTGCTAATAACTCCTCACTATCTCTTTGCCCTCTAGGCAGCTGCTGAACATTGGGCTGTTTTCAGAGAAAATCCAAAATGACCCCAAGAAATCTTTCCCAGGCAGTGAACGCTGATCGCTATGTATCGGTAAGATTATTTCTCTAAAAATAGTGCTTTGTGTAGATCAATGGCTAACAATAACAAACCAAATAGTACGGCTGTTGGTCTCTCAAGAGTGAGGCTGTGATGTGGTGAGAGGAGGACACAGAAATGTATGTGCTCGTGTTGTACAATGCAGATCACGCTCTTCACTGCTAATGTGGGAAGTCTTGGACAAGCTTGCTTCTGCAGGCTGTTAGCTGTCTAGGAACATAAATTTAGGAACAGTTTGGCCTGTGGTCCCGGACTCTGAGAGCAATCAGGCAGAAAAGCTTGAAGCCTACATCTCTTGAAGGCACTGAGTTCCTCAGAAGTGGCTAGGAGACTGTGCAAGTTCTGCTGCTGGCCAAGGAAATGAGGTGGAAAAGTGACATTTCTAATCGCTTTTGGATAGAAAAACAGATATCAACTGACCTCCAGTTCTGGCTGAATCCATGCTGGGGACTCAATATTTCTAGTGTAGGCATTGATTAGCTGTGGGTTAACCTCCTCCCAGGGGCTCTGGGGGAGCTTGTGCTCCGCTGCTTTAGAGTGCTGTCTCCCAGAAGTCTTCTATGGACCCAAAATCCAAAGAATAAATGGCTTAAAAAAATATTTGCCTAATGTGAAGAAACTCTACTGTTTAGCTCTGAATTTCTGTGTAGTAGTGGGTCACCTCTATTAAGCCACCTTCATCCTACAGAGAAAGCAGATGGGGCTTCTCCTGCATCTTCCCAGCAACTGGTGCTTCTTATTGGCACCTGGCAGGCCAAATTGTTTTACACGAAGACCTCTCAAATCTGTGAAGCAGCCCTGGTGAAGACCTGCCTGGATTTGCAACAGACAGAATCACAGAATCACAGAATCTTAGTGGTTGGAAGGGACCTTTGAGATCATCGAGTCCAACCACATTAAAAA
>JAOQGH010000001.1:140113762-140188051 GCA_025769975.1 Gallinago jamesoni
CCTGATCCCTCGGCTGCCCTGCACTTGCCTTGAGAGCTCACTCAGGATGATCCTCTCCATGATCTTTCCCGGTACCGTTTGCCATATTTACATAAAGATTGTTTTCCATGTAGAATCCTACAGAAATGAGGTGTTTGACACTGGGGGACAATAGAAAGTTGAGCAATCAAGACCCCAGGGCTGTGTTCTGCAGGGGGAGTAAGCATGGTGATCACAGATGTGAACAAATAGCTCATTTTAGACTGACAGGGAAAGAAGCTTGGTTCCTGGAACAGGTCATCTCCCAAGAAGACTTGCAGGAAATCGTGTGGAGAGCTGCAAGAAGATTTTCCATAAACAGAGGATTTTTGGTGAGTGACGAGAGAGAAAAAAGCTTGTATTGAGTTTATATTTTCATGGTGAAAGAAACAAGGCTGAAACCTCAGGTAATAAGTGCTGAAAGGAACTCTGCTTGACGTTTGGTATCTCTACAGCTTGCAGAGATAGGAAACTCTTTATTCCCCAAATTTCTTGCAACTGGCCAAACTGGGTATATACAGTTCTACAATGAGCAGCCCAATTGCTGACATGCTCTGTCCTAGATTCCATGTAACAACCTTCTGGGAGCCAGGGGCAGAGAAGTTTTTCACGTTCATAAGCCTCCCTGCTTTGACAGGTGCTCTAAGGTCTAAGGCTTTGGCACTGTAAGGGTTTCTGAACTTTAGAAGTTTTCTGAACTTTAGGGGACTCCTTGGGGTCTGGACATCCAGCTGCTTCAACTATAGAAAAACTAACAAAAAATATTATTTCTTGTATTCCAGTAAAAATAATTTTCTTGTAAAAATTTATTTTCATAGGAAAAGCTCAGAAGTTCTAGTTTTCATGAGAAACCTTGTTTTTCGTTCCAAAATATTTTAAACTTTCAAGGAATGCATGCTCCAAGTTGTAGCTGGATCTGATTATAAATACAATGAGATAATTATCACAAAAAAAATGTTCTTCTAAAAGCCCAGTCCATAAGCTATGGAAAGAAAGAAAACATTTTCTTAAATAGTGATATTATAAAAAATATATTTTTTACAACTAAAGCTTTGCTCCTGAGTGCTATCAGTATGTCATGACCCTCTTTCATCAATAAGACATTAAATTCCAGTAATTCATATATACTAAGGAACAAACAAGACTATTTAGGAAAAATTATAAACAATATTCTTTGTCAACAGTGACTTTCCAGAGAATCGCAATTGTTTTCAGTTCTGTAAAATTAGTAAGAACTGTGTCTTTTGCATCCAAGTGATGTTTTCCAGAAAACCATGTATTTGAATAAATTTCTTCCTAAGAAATTCTGTAGAAAAATCTCCTTGTTCTCAGCAAAGAAGTCAGATAGAAACAACAACGATGTACTGAATAATATTCTGTTTCCAGAGTGACGGGAAGCAGAGTGGATGCTGCCCAGGAGGGAGTTGGCTTCCCATGCACTCTGAGGGGAGGGCTGGCTGTAAGGGCCTGGGACTTCTGGTATTAGCCTATGCAGTTGCACCAAGCAATGACCACTTGGATCTAATGGTCTCTGACTTAAAATTTGGAAGATTTCATTTAGGCACATCTTGTTTGTGCCCCAAAGTTAACTAGACGCAGGAGGGCTGGTTTATTCAGTTTTTCTGTTGTGGATAAACTTTGGATAGGTTTCTTGCCCAAAGATGCTTGCCTGCTCAGACTCACTCTCATCTCTGTACTGTAAGGCATTCTGGCATCCAAGGACATGACCACCTGTGGGAATGGATGATCCTGGGGACTCAGTGGGGTATTTTTATTTCTGTAAGACCAACAGATGTACTGCACTGATCCTCTCTCTGGTGGCCTTTGTGCTCTCCCCCTGGGGATCTTGCTGGCAGCCTGGTGACATTCGGAACAGCTGCTGTCATTTTCATTCTGGCTGGCTGTATCCAGCCTCTGTGGGATGGTGGTGCAGCTGCTTTTCTTTTGGGGCAAGGCATGGAGCAGAGAAATTGAGAACTGCTTTAGAAAGGGAATCTGGTTTAAGATACAAAGGCTCTGGTGATGATGTCAAGATTTTTTGTTTCAATATTCTCCTAGCCTGTCAACTTAACTATGATTGTTAAGATCTTTTATAAACTGCCGGTGATAGTAACTTCCCAAGTAACATATCAATGTTCAACCCAAAGGTAAATACATACCAGCCATATTAAAAAGGACAGATATAATTCTTGTTACTTTAGCCAATTGCTTCCTTCAAGATACTCTCACCTCCATTTTGCATCCTCTGAACTTAAAGACATTATCTGGCAACTACAGAAGAGCTGAAAAACTTACAAAAGACATAATAGCTCTGCCTTGGTGGGATGAAGGAGAAAGATGAGTATGCTGAAAATACTGATGACTTTGTAACACTTAAATTCTTATTAATCTTTTTTGGTCCACATGCATGTCCTCACCTACTGTGTGGGACGCTGCCATGGCAGTTGACCTTAGCGGGCCACCAGGGGCTTACCAAGCCACTCTGTTGCTCCCACTCCTCAACAGGACAGGGGAAAGAAATACTATGAAAAGTTCATGTGTTGAGATAAGCACAGGGAGATCATTTGCCAATTACTGTCAAGGGTAAATCAGAGTCAAGTTGGGGAAATTAATTTGATTTGATTAATTAATTTGACTGAGTAGGGTAGCGAGAAATAAAACCAAACTAAACCCACCTTCCCCCCACTGCTTCTTTCTTCCCAGGCTCAGCTTCACTCACAACTTTTCTACCTGCTTCCCCCAAGCAGTGCAGAGGGATGGGGAATGGGGGTTGTGGTCAGTTCATAATGTTTTGTTTCTGCTGCCCCCTCCTCCTCATACTCTTCCCCTGCTGGAATGCGAGGTCCCTCCCATGGGAGACAGTCCTCCCAAACATTCTTCAGTGTGGGCTTTTCCAATGGGAAAAGCATCTTCATCATATTCTTCATCAACTGCTCCAGTGTGGGCCCTTTTCATGGGGTGCAGCCTTCAGGAACAGACTGCTCCAGTGTGGGTCCCCCACAGGCTACAGGTTCTGCCAGAAAACCTGTTCCTGCATGGGGTCCTCTCCATGTCCTCAGTTCCTGCCAGGATCCTGCTTCAGTGTGGGCTCTCCATGGGCTACAGCCCCCTTCAGGGCACATCCACCTGCTCCACCATGGTCCTCCATGGGCTGCAGGGGACAACCTGCATCACCCTGGTCTTCTCAATGGCCTGCAGGGGAAGCCCTGCTCCAGCACCTGGAACACCTCCTTCCCCTCCTTCACTGACCTTGGTGTCTGCAGGGTTGTTTCTCTCACATTGTCTCACTCCTCTCTCACAGTTGCTGTGCAGCATTTTTTACCCTGTCTTAAATATGTTATCACAGAAATGCTACCAGTGTTCCTGATGGACTCAGCTTTGCCCAGCGGTGGGTCTGCCTTGGGGCGAACTGAAACTGGCTCTGTCCAACATGGTGGCATCTCCTGATGTTTTCTCATAGAAGCAACCCCTGCAGCCCCTCAAGTCTTGTCACATAAATCCAATACACTCTGGTTAGGTGTGTACCTCCCAACAGTGTCTTCTTGGGACAACTGTCTCAAACTTCAAAAGGAAAGAACCAGCAGAGCTACTTGGGGACCAACCCTTTCATCTTTATCACAACATGGGTGGTAATAGGACTGCATGGTTCATGATAAAGACCAGGGGCAACTCTTACCTTGGGAGAAGAGGGGTCCATCCCCATCAGAATATTATAACCCTTGAAAAATCTCTCTAATTTCTCTTTTGCACAAAGCATGAGGTGCCTATGCTAGCCACTTGTAAGGCACCACAACACAGGGGAACAGGAAGGGTGCTGCAACCTCAGTAGGGTGGATCCCTACCATGGGTATGGTCACACCCAACAGCAGCTTCCCCTGCTATCCGGCCAGTGGTCCCCAGCTTGCCCTCAACAAATGCAGATAGTGAAACCTTCCCTGCCAAGGTCACTTCTGTCCAGGTGTCCCCTGCGTTGTGCAAGACAGTCTGCAAGCAGGGTGAAAAAAATGTACACAGCAATTATTTCCTGGATAATAGAAGTAGCTATTAGACACCTGGGACTGATATGCTGCTATGTTAAACATTATTTCTTGGAGCAGAGTGAACCTTGATGTTGCTGAGTTGCTGTTTTCCTATCTCTCCTTCTTATCTCAGGACTTTATCTTTTTTTTCGTGTCATCATTCTTCCTTTTGAATACTTGACTCCTCACTCTTATGATCTCAATAACTTCATTTGATCTGGGTTTTTACTCTTTGTATCTAGCATGGCTTTAACATGCATACCTTTCACAGCTCAGGAGTCCTTTTGACAACACAACTGAGTTAAGTTCATACAGTTGTGCTGCACCAAAACCAGCTGTTGAATCACAGACAGCTGAGTTTCTGGGCCATTAAGTCCTAGTCCTGGTAAGGACCTGTGGGTCTATCTACAGCATTTTGATACCAATACCAGATTTTTCTTTAAGGCAGCTCCAGTAGGTTCCTAGCAAACTCTTCCAGTGTTTCACTTGCTTTCCTGTGAAAAGATTTTTCCTGCTGCCTTGCCTACTATTCCCTGCTTCAGTTTAAGCCCATTACTTCTTGACCTCTTTGCTTGGAGAACAGATGATTCTCATGCTTGTTGGGCCTTGCTATGCCTACAGGCTGTCAAAGGAGCATGAGGCATCTAGGTCCTCAAAGAAAATTCTTGCCATTTTACTGTGAGCATATATTTCCATTTATTTATCAAATAGGAATTCTTTTAGAAGCTGTACCAAAAGTTACACTGACTGTTGTTTCTTATGAAAGCTGCAGGATGGCTTTTGCTCAGCTGTCAACTATACCCTTTAGCCAGGAGCTCGGTTTCCCACCTCTGTCATGATCTGGGAGCAACCTTGGCATGGGAATGGACCACTGGATGAAGGATTATTCTGAGGTATGGAGCAACACAATGAGCACGTGTGATCTAAGTTTTAGTGGACTTTATGACAGAAGAACTCATTCTGTATCCAGGCAATGGAAGTTAGCTTGTCCTGAACATATTTAACATATCTCTGCATCTCATGACATGTTTTGGTGAGAGGATGCTGAATCTACCACTGAATGTAGATGGTTACTCCAGACATTTTGCCTAAGTCTCTAGCAAATAATGTCAGGAAATTAGGAAGGTGTTGATTCCAGTGAACTGCATAAACCTGAGCAGGGACTGGTTTGTGAGCTTTTCAAGGTAGGCAAAATCTGAGTTGACCCTGAATGGTTGACCGTTGTGAGATTTTTTTTTTTGTTGCAGGGCTTTTTTTAGCTCTTTTGCATTTTCTGTGTCATATGGGATGTGCAACCCCCAGACCACTTCAAAGGAAATGCTACGCTAAGAACTGGGGCAAGCAGGGTTGTGACATCGGCAAGACTTTTGCATAGTGGTGTAGAATTGCTACACCTTTGCATGTTAATGTGGAGCTGCTGCGTGCTGACAGCAGAGTCCCAGGAGCGCTGGAAGTGATAAATGGTATTCGTAACGCTGCCAGGCAAAAGTTAGAGTTTGGAATGACCATAGTATAAAATCTTCTTTGCTTAAAGAAAGAATGAACAGATGATTCTCAAAATGTCTTTAGGGGTTATTCTGCTAAGATGTACAAATGGGTACGTCCCCTGGAATTTGGCTGATTTGTTACTGAGATTATCCCTTTAAACTGGCTGCTGCACAAAGAGGGGTTAGTTTGAAACCTTTGGTCTGATGGGTCCAGATTTAAAGCTGATGCTTTAAGCTGCTCAGTAATCTTGAACAGTGGTCCCTGAAAATGTCTTTCAGACATTTGGTGCCCTGTACAGCCTCCTGAATACCTGCTCTGTGCACTGTGTCACATCTCTGTATTCTATGTACACTGGGTCATGTTCACTGCTGTGGCAACTTCTCCCTCTCCCTCTCGCTCTCCTAGAGTTGCTTCTTGATTTCCTGTGGAAGTCCCTTGCCCTTCCAGCCTTCTTTCCCTCAGAGACTTAATTTAGCTGCTGGTGAAGATAACTGGTTTCTCAGCAGCCGTCTTTTATCAGCTTAGTTTCAGTGAAGTGGTTTCCTTCACTAAAGACTGGTTCTTGTTTTTCAGGGACTTAGAACTGTCCTCTTGGAGCTGCTGCCTGACTAGACCTGGCACTTGTTTTCAAATAAAATCTGTTTCAAAGCACCCTCTGCCGGCTGAGTGTCCCTTTGTTCTCCCCAGGCAAGTAAAAAAGCTAATAAGCAGCCAGCAGATTTATTGGAGTATAATCATGCTGAAACAGAAAAATTTGTGATTAAAGGAAAACCTATGCTATTGGTAAAAGATATATGATTAATTGGAACTATGAGATGCCATCTCTGATAGGTATCTAAGGTTCCTACAGTAGTTTGCATGTTCTGCTCAGTTCAGTGGGAGGTGTCTCAAAATGAAGCTATTTGTCTTGCTCCTACAGATATGAATTGCACAACCCAGTTAAAAAGAGTTCCTAGTTAAATCTGCTACATGCTACAGCAGAGAAATAAGTGCAAAAGACCCAGCCAGAGAGAGCAAGCTACTTTTCTGCTTTCTGAATTTTCCAGATGGTAGGTCGAATTTTTACATTATCATTTAAACAAAAATAACTGATGGTGCTGGAAATAGTGTGAAGTATTTTAGAAGAAAGTTTATTTCAGTTTATTTATGTGCTTCTTTATCTCAAGAAAAAATATTAGCTTTAAATAGGGGATATGCTTATGTGATAGACAATTTTGGGACCAGCATAAAGGTTTATCTTATAATGAAGTTTAGAAAAGGATTTGTCCTCAGTTTTCTGGCAGATATTTTTACTAATTATTCAAAGACACAGAAAATATTTACTGTGCAATGGATTTTTTCTGACCTTAGTGTATTTATGTACTTTTTTGATTCAAAATAACTTGTAAGAATGTGTATATCCATTCTAGCATTTCCATACTTAAATATTGAAATTCCTAAATTTTACACTTACAGCTGTAACTAGTGTACATGTTAACTATTGTGAGTGCTAGTTCTAGAAGAAATTCGGTGTTACTGCTGCTATTCTAATAGCTCATTTTCAGTCAGAATAGGTTTTCTGGTTTGGTAAAAGAATGAATATAACTTTCAAAAGGTGAATGGATGAATTCTGTGTCTTAGCAAACAAATTTCACACAACTTCTATTTCATGGTATGTTTACGTTGTAAAGTCTGTTAAGCTTTTTGAAGTAGAAATTGCAGTAGCATTTCCACGTTTTGTTAGTATGCAAGGAATGGTACTTTTATAACGTTTGTTCACTTATATAAACAGTAATATAAACAGTTTGTTGCCAAATACAATTTTGGAAAAAAGAAGACAAATATGTTACTAACACAGTTGCCTTTGGAGAAGTAAGGAGTTAAGTCCTAGAGACTACTACTTCTGTAACATAACATAACATAAGGGGGTTTCCAGTTCTTCTATCTTCCTTTGGTATTTGATCTTATGGGCTAGGTTTCGACATGCTCAGGTAGTTATCTCAAATCTCTGTATTTGGATCTAGTGCTTTTTCACAGACCTTGGAATTAAGCTCATAACATACAGTTACTGTGAGCTATAGGAAGAAAGAGATTCATGGAAAATGTCTCCTTTTCTTTTTTCCCCTGAATAATAGAGGTCTAAATTTACGGTACACTGAGGACAGAAAAATCTGTTACGCAAATTTTACTTCAGCCAAATGTAATAAAATGTAAGTTCTAAATACACCTGCAAAAGCAGAAAGAAAATTCATATCTTTTTCCAGAAACTATGGTCTTTGTCTCTCAGTGCTTCAAGCTACAGAAAGTTCTTCCTTTTGACTGTGAGATGTGAGGTGTCTTAGTGATTTTTGTCTTGTGCCTCATAATGCCCTTTTTATTTGACCTAAGTAAAATGGATGTGTGGATGCTTTCACCTTGCTTCATGCCAACTAATGCCACAAACTGAATCTGCACTAGTGAATCAGTCCTTCTCTTGCTGTTTGCTGTCTAGAACTGCAATCTCTGCCCCAGTTTTTATTGAGGTAATTTGATAGTTTGCAGCTGGCTTTGGAAATTGCAATGAGAATCTCGTTTTTTTGTATTTTCAGGGAACATTCCTCTTTAATTGAAGCCCCATAAATTGCATGTACTCGGCACACGCAAGCCTCAAACTCTGCTTATAAGTTTATAAACTGCACCAATACACAGCAACTTAAAAATGATGGGGGAGAAATTAATAAAGCGATCATCAAAGTTATGGGGGGAGAATCTGTCCTTTTCAGTACAACTATTTTGCACTCTTTTGGTGCAGGCTGGTAGCCCAATATGTCTAGGGTCTCTCGAAGACATACTTTTCCAAGAAACAGAATGCTAAGTACAACAACCGGCAAATACAATGACAGACAAATACAAATTTCTTACTCCTGGATCATTCTGGCACTTGTTAGAAGAGTTGATGAAGGCAAGTAATTGGCTGTCACCATTCCTGGACAAAACTGTATCTCAAAAAAGGAGAAAGCACAGCTTCTTGCAAGTTTTTGTCAATCGCCGTCCTTCCATTTTTAGAGCTGCAATAGCACTGCCAATAAAGGACTCACCAGTATTTCCAATAGTGGTATCAGTTGTGGTCAAATACAATATAGACACATACAAATTAAATATGGAATAGGAACATGTTCAGACAATCTCCAAATCTAGTCTATGAAACTGGGTTTCCTTTAAAAATCAGTTGTTTTACTTTTTGTTGTCTTACTGAAGTATCTTGTGTAAACAAAATAGATCTGAAAAGTAGTAGGATGGTATAGCTGTTGGTATACCTCATTGCGGGAATTAAGTCCATGGAGTGGGAACAAACACTTGCAGGGAAAAGGATCCCAGCAGCAAAGGAATATTCTGAATATTTTTTTATGTCTATTTAATTACTCAAATGCTCTAATGACATTAAATTCTACTTATTACTCTAAGCTGAGTTATTTACTTAGCTGATTGTTAGGGTCTGGTTAGAGACCTTACTGTGGCATCTCAGTTGATATAGAGGTATCTAATCTCAGCCCTGCTGCAGCTAGTGTTCTGTGTATCATGTTTGCTTGTGTGTATTCACATACATGTATTTTGCATCCCGTAGACATTCAGCACCTGATGGCACAGTGCTCTGGAAGACTGCATAAATACCTTCTGGAGGGGTTTCCTTGCTTATACCACTGGTTCTGACTATGTATATACCCTGTTGAAGTCCCAGATGTGTCAGTCAACCTCTCTCTGGAACAAACAAGCCATTCAAAATGTATGTGTGTACCAAATAGTTTAAAGTCAGCTTGCAGAACTGTCCATCTGGCTGGACAGAAGGATCTTTTAGGGAGAAACGGTCTTCTCTGCATAAGCCAATGCTACATAGCAAAGTCACAAATATCTGGAAATGATTAATTATTGGGAATGATCAATAACTTGAGCTCTTGTGAGCTGCAAGTGAGAAATGTCACTCCTGTGAGAAAAAACAAGTGGGACATAGGGTAACCAAAGCTCTTTTGAAACAATAATTAGCAGGTAGTGAAAGACAGTTAACTAGAGTGGAAATTAGTGCAGAGAATGAAGTGATGCTTTAGAGTACATCTATATCCTAACATGAAACGAAGTCAAGGAGCCATGAGTCCCCATATAATTTTTCAACTGTGATCAACGTAGACCTTAGCTGATGAATGAAGTCAACAGAGTTGCTGGCAAATACCGATCTGTTTAGTTCCTGAACTGGACCCAGACTTCTAGCAATCAGGCTACATGGCACTCAGCTTCCCATTCCTACCTGCCGGTCTACTTTGCTCCCTGGTAGTGTCAGAAATATGTTACAGGAAAAAACCTTCTTCTTTAAAGGATGAACAAAGACAAATGCTTTGCTGTATTGATGTTGTGAGTATTTATTGTGTGCTGTTTTGCTCTGTATCTTTCTTCCCTGAGGGCCTATGTTGTCCCAGGTTACTCCCACACCTTCTTCTGGATCAGTTCATTCGTTCCTTCCAGGGCAAAACTCCTAATGTTGGTTGTGCTGAAAAGTACCTTCTAAAAATTTATTAATGTGGCCTAAGTTTTCCTTAACATTAAAAAAGTCAGTAGACTGCATGTGCTTCTATGTGGTGCTTTTCTCCATCTCTAATGAAAGTGAGCAGCACCTCAAACACGTAGCTTCTAGGAGCTCCTGGCTGGTCACTCGCTTCCCATAATAAATATGACATCAGCCTTGCCATGCCATTAAAGCTTGGATGCTGTTTTTTTGGTCTAAACCTCATATTTTCCGTGATTTGTAAGTATCTCTACAAAATAACTACACTGAAATTCTCACGCTTTTCTCTTCCAACAATGTTTTTTTAAAATTATTTTTAAAAGTTTTAAGAATAAGTCTCTGGATGCTATTAAACCTTCTAAAAGAAGAAACTTTCCATATCAATAAAAAGCCAATGACATTTCTGAAAGCTCAAAATCGAGTTTGTTCTGAATTTCAGACTTGGCAAAAATGCAGGTCTTGATAAGGTCCGTCAATGTTTGTTTAGTCTGGAAATCTTTGGCGCTGAAATAAAAATTCTTTGCAGGAAGTGTGATGACAGTACTTGCCTTGCCTGTATTTTTCTTGCCTATTTTTCATAACTTCTCTTGTGCTCACTATCTGCAAGATAAAACGTAATTTGTTTCTGAAAACTTATCTGCCATCTTCTTCTTCATAAACGATAGCAGAACCCACCGCTCTGTGATCTGCAGTGAAGGACAGCTTTCAAGCGAAGACTTTATCAATTGTAAGTAGAATGCTTACAGCTATGTTACATAGCTGAGTTGCATGCCTGCTGTCTCCTGAGATATTCCTAGATTAGGTCAACCTAGTGTCCACAGACAACCTAGCGTCCACCAGTTTCTTTATAAAAGGACTTGCTGGAGAGTGCCTGAGCCACCCAGCAAGGTGTGAATTACAGCAGGTGCGTATCGATTAGCCACAAATGAAAACAGTCAGTGAAGCATGGGATCTGCCCTACTGCTGTTACTTGAGTATAATATCAATTCCTTCCCAGTCCTTTTCTTCAGTTCCCCTTCAGGTTGGCATTGCTGATGGCACTCACCTGGTTTTGTTCTTACTGTTAAACACTTTCCTAGAGAAGCTGTCACTGAAAATACCTCCACTTCTGTAGAAAGCCAAAAAGGCGTTGCGTAGCTAAGCAGTTGATTGGATGTAAGCTTAATTCAAAGACAGGATATGTATTGAGGTATATGATTGAGGTATAATTTTTTCTGCATAGCATTATGAAAAGAATTCCCAAATACACTTAATTAAACTTCCATACAAATAAAAAGCAACCAAGCAAGAGGCTTCTGCCTGAGGCCCACTGTGGCAGAGTAATTCCCCACCCCCATTAAACTAAGTCATAACAGTAGTTTCAATGGAACATCAAGTATTGCACTGATAATAGAACAAAGAGGATCATCTCAGAGCTGCAAAGCCACTGCTACACACACACTCTGTACAGAGCAGCTCACATGATGCAGTTTAACATTGCACGATACCATTATCTGTTAGTAGATGTACATCAGTACCATGGCACTAGCGTAACTGGTGCAGCCAGAGCATATTCTGAGATATCAATGTTTTTCTTTTTGGTTTAGAAATACGATGGGGTATATACATCTGATCTTCCTATCTACCTTCCTCTCGGTTTCTATGACATCCGAAACATGTAAGTAACATTTTAAAAATACTTTCACATGAGGTTTATTCTGTAGAAATGCGTAGACTGTTCCCAAATTGGTAATTTTTTTTTTTTTCAAACCTAAAATTAGCAATTTTACCTCAAGCCAAAAATCACAGCTTAAAAACTAGCTTTATGTGTTTTCTCTGTATATTAAAAGGCACTGAGTACTGTCCATTTATGTGACATTTAGTTGAGGTTCTAATTCTGCTCCTTGGCATCTCTGCAAGCAAAAAGATGGTCTTTTTGAAAGGATTTGAAAGTAGCTGGTGTTCCAGGGCCCAGCTGGACAAAGTTTCCAAGAACATGATTAAATTGCCCTGAACAGGGCATGTGCATATGAACCCTGCCGAAACAGGCGCGTAACTGGGCGTTTTGCTCTCTTAAGATGCTTTTCAATTCCCTGGTGTTTTGGGTGTTAATACACAAGTGAAATGTAACAATAACATTTCCCTGTATATGGGGGATATTCGAAAGAGTAAACCCTTGCTGATGGGTCAGCTCTGCTGGCTCAGCTATATAATGCTGACCCGTGACGCACCCTTACATAGCACTCATGTAGTTCTAGTCTCCGGCTGAGCTGCTTGTTAGTCTGAAATATATTGTAAGACATGATCTCTAAATATTTCCCAACATTCTCAATTTCATAATATGAATGATAGTTTTCAAATGAATTAGACTTATTAAGAGGCCAAATTAGAAGAATTTGCCAAGATAATTTTCACTAGTGTCATCGAGTTTAGATGAGGTGTTTAATTTTCTATGTGTTACCTCTCCCCCTCTTTTTCCTGAAAGAAAGCTGTATTTCCAATGTGTTCCTCCTTCAGTGGGGCAATGCCCTCTTTCCTCACACTCCTCATATGTTCCATTGTATTTGAAAGGCTCACGGGTGGAAACACTGTTAAACTGGTGGGATTGGGGGTACTCATACCTGATGTGGCTGATTAGGTGCCTGAATTAGGAAGCAAGGTGACATGTAGGAACAGTAAAAAAGGACCACTTCTTTAGAAAGAACCATAGGAGAGAAACCAACTGTTCACCATGTTGAGTTGTGCACCTACACATCTAAAGCCAGGCAGTGGCAATACTCCCACAGTGTCATTTTTGATAGAGATTCTCTGTTTTGTTTAGCCATTTGGTTACCTACTTTCGTTTTCATGCTCGCTTACCTACTGTAACTTCTCTGCCAATCTCCATCTCTGTGGAGTCTCCTTCCTTGCTTATTTTCCCATCTTTCTCTTCTCCAAAATGCAATTTAACGTTCAGATTAGGGTTTCTGTTTTCAGCAGACGGCTCACTATTAAAAGTGCCTCGGCACATAAATATATGTCATAATTTTTTTAGTCCAGTTTTGCTGGACCAGTTTTAGTATTCAAAAGTAAAAATACACTCAGTTAAAAAAAATAATAAATTAGTGCCTTACTGCCAATTCCTTTCTTTTTTTTTTCTTTTGTGTGAATGTGTGTGCATGTGTCTTCCTACGCTTCTTATTTGTCTTTAATTCCTTTCTGGCATCTTTTCACCTTCCCATCAGATTCTTCCTTTCCATTTACATTTCATTCATTTTTTTTTCACATTTTTGTGAACTTTGGAGAGAAGCTCTTCTGGCTTTTGTCCTTTTTTCTTTTTTTTTTTTATGATCTTATCTACAGACTTGCTCCTTCATCTAGCTCTTCCTTTAGTGAAAGAAAAAAATAATCTTGTTTTTCTTTTTATATATTAAAGGCAGAGCAAGAGCTCTTTTCTGTTGATAAATAAATACCATTTATGCTGAAGTAAGGAAAGCTAACTTCATAGTACAGCATTAAAACCAGTGCCTTTCTTTGCGTTTAAATTCCCATTTTGAATAAAACCAGGATTTGAAGCAAAGATTTGCATAAGATTCATTTCAAGAAATCACTGTTTTTCAATTAAAACCTCATATTTTTTAGTGTATCTCTGGTTTGAGTCTGAGTTTGGGTTTTTTTTCCCCTTCTGTCCCACACATTATTTACTATTTTTGCAAACAAATGACTCCCTAACTCAAGGTAAAAATTTCTTTCTTTATCCTGTGAGCATAAGTTTGCTGTATATAATATCTGAAAACTCAAGGAAGGTACGTAGAGGCGCATGCTTGGCTTATCGATCCAGGAATGCCAAGTTCTCCTCTGTCTCAGTGGGGATAAGGTTTAATTAATTTGGGATTTTTATCTTTTGTTCATTTGCAGTTGATGCAATGGAAGGTGAGGCTTTAGTTATAAAATGTCCCCGATGGAGTTCTTCTGTGAAAGTCACCTGGTATCACACGAATACTAACGAAATAATTCCTGCAGAAGAAGAGGAATCACGAATATTTTCCTTAAATAGATTTCTTTGGTTTCTGCCAACTTCTAAAGAGGATTCTGGAAACTACACATGTATTGTACATTTGTAAGTGCAACATTGAGAAGTAAAAGGCATAAGATAGGACACACACTTTCCTCTCCCCTCCTCCCCCAGTTTTTTAATAATACAATCTAATTAGCATTTGTGGAAATTATGCCTTTTTTCATGGTGTACACCAAGTCATGTAACTTTTCATTCTGAAATTGCTATTTTATGAAAGGTCATAAAAAAATCAATCAGTGACTGAACAACAGTAACTATATATGTTTATAAAACCTAAAACTCATGTTTGTTACAAATATTTAGTATATCCCATATAAAAATACTATTATTGATACAGCCTTTTTTCCGTTTTTAAAGTTCAAATAATCGCACAAAGTCATTCCACGTGAGTGTGCAGGTGCATCCATACAACCAAGGGGTATGTTTCCCAAGTCAGATTCGTTACCCAAATGACACTGGAAGAGGAAGAATTGTTTGTCCTACAATTGATAATTATAAGAATGCTACTATCATCCAGTGGTATAAGGTAAATAGAACCCTGATAGTGCCAACTGTATATCAGATTACCATGAGAAGCTATTTGCAGCCAAATAAAGAAAGTTTTCTTCTCCAGGACTGCAAACCTATTCAGGGAGAGAGATACCTCAAGGAAGAAAAATATGTTTTTATTAAAAACCCAAGAAAGGAGGATGACGGTTATTATACTTGTCAATTTACCTACACTCATAAAGGAAATGTGTTTAATGTATCAGCAACAAGGATTTTCATAAGTGAGGGTAAGAGTAATTTTGAAGCTTGCTCAGATAAAAAAAGACTGATGTCTTCTCAAAGCAAAGGAAATTTGTAAATTACAGAGAAAAGGAGTTTCTGTTGGCTTGTTTTATCTTAATTAAGCTTTAGATCAGCTTTTTAAAGTGAATTTTGTGGATGGGGATCCAAATGGAGCAAGGGGAGGGGGATAAATTTCACTTTCAGCTTTTTTGACTCTGGTTACATATGGTGGTTGGTAGAGCTGCCTGGCAGTACTTATTTCTAAATGGAAGGGTCTCCTCAGTGGGATGTTACAAAGCTCAGCTTTCTGTTTGTTCGAGGGGAGAAGAATTTGTTGTGATCCATATCTTCTGGTCCATCTTGATTGTCTAGCCTTTATTTGAGAGTAGGCCTTAAAAAACTTTTGGGTTTGTCTTGTATGAGAGAAAATGACAGAATATATATGTGTGTGTATATATATATATGTATAGACAGAAAATGAGTGGAGCTCGGTGATTCCTGTGTCTTTGTTATTTTGAACTCAGCCAACATGGCAGAGATATGTGGGCTTTAGGGCGCCTCTAGGATGCAATCTCCTCGGGGAGGCTTTGTACTTGGATGGTGGTCAGGGAAAGAGCACACAGCAGTCAACAGCTCCAGCTTGCAAGACTTCAAAATGTGTCTTCAGTTCTGCAATCAGATCAGTAGAAAAACAGTCAGAAGGGCTGTTAGGGGTTTGTGGACAGGGAGGGCATGGGTTTGGTTGTTCAGGGTTTTTTTGTATGTGTGGGGTTTTTTTGGTTTTTTTTGGTCCCAAAATAGATAATGTTAATTTGTAGGCTGACATCAGACCTTTTTGGGAAGGCACCCAGCTTTGTTAGCAGAATGCAGATTTTGGAGTGTAGGAGCCTCGGTTCCAGTTTTTGCTGCTCTGCCCAGATCTCAGTAGCGGAGTTTGTTCTGATTATTATGAGCTGGACAGAAGATAGATTTGAGCTGAGACCTAATCAGCCAGTAGCATATGAGGTGCCGTGCCTTTCCTCCCCATCTTCCCTGTAATACCCTGTTGGACTACATGACACTTATCTGCCTAACACTTTTTGTACTTTCATCATAACTTCTCTAACTGCTCAGGAATGTCATATCTGTGTTACAATGACAATTTCTGGGTTTTATTTGACACAAAGGCATCCAAATTTACAAAGGCCTTTGTTACACCCAGGCAAATTACTTCAATTCAAAGTTAATCTTACTTTCTTTTGAAATCATTGCAGAAAGAAGTGATTGCAACATCACGTGAAATCTGAGCTGGGTCTGTCATGTCTGCTCCAATTTTTACTAACTTTGAAGTACTTAGTGACAAATTCTTTGAGTTTCTGTCAGTCCTTAGTATGCTGATGAGTGGAGCTGTTATGTTTTGATAATATTGGCTTAAGATGTACATTCCTGTAGCCTTGCAGATCCACACTGACCCGGAGGACCTTCTGCCCCTGCATGCTGGCAGCTAAGAGCTTAGTATAGTCAGCTAGCTAGGAAGTTACTGACTTTTCCTGACTTCGTTTTTTTACTGGATTCAGCTAATGGAAAATAAAAACAGTTAGAAAGAGTAAAAAGATGTTATTTTCTGGCAGCCTGGGAAGCAGGGTGTTAAACGCGTTTCTGCAGATTTTTTAGGGATTTCATAGAGTTGCCTCGAGACAGAAAAGTTTAATGAGGGAAAGGGTAGCAAGCAATGTTTTTAGAGTGGGAAATAGGAGACAGTATAAAGGGCAAGAAAAGAAGAAAAAAAAATGCACCAAGGGAAAAAAATCTGAAAATCTGAATAAGTAATTCAATTCAAGTGGCTAGATACAGTCTGTCCCTGTCCATAACAATTATTAGTGGGGGCTGAAAATAAGTATGTCAACGGAAAAGTAGTATTCCTTCTACGAGGTAATGCAGACTGGTGTAAAGGGAAGAAGCAACGTGCAGACAGCAGAAAGAAGGGCCCGGGAACCAGATATGCTTGGCTATCAGGCTGCAGAGAAGGGGGCAACAGAAGGGAACACAGGCAGGTAGCTGTGGGCTAGAGGTTTCCCAGTTCAGATACTACATGAAAATACTTATTTGCTATTTCATATAATGGATGTGAGTAATTTTTCAAATGTCTGAAGGAATTTCTTTATCTCTTTTAAAAACAAAATAAGCAACTGAGAACAAACCCAAACGTATAACTGCATTTTCTTTTTTTTTTTTCCCCACTTGACAGCTAAAACAGTACTTGAAAAACTAAAACTTTTCCTTTATCCTTATGTACAAAGCTGAAAATTAAATAAATCGGGAGAAAATACTTAAACCGTTAACATGCACAGAATACCCAGGAATACTTAGTCATAGGAATAAGATCAGATGATCCCAACAGACATGTAAAACACTGTTTTAGTGTTAGTTTGAAAATCTGCTTTGGGATCTTAAAATATTAACAGTACAGATCGCAATCATTATCTTACAAAATGTTTTTTCACAGCTAATTTGTGCTTTCTTTCCCTTCTTAATTCCTAAAGCAAAACACTCGCCTCTACCGCCTCAAATTTTGTTTCCAAAAGATAAAGATATAATAGAAGTGGAGCTTGGTAAGTACAGACTATAAATTGTTTTAAAATTAACATTTTGTGGTGGCCCAGTGAACGTGGGAATCTTCAAGAAGTTGTAATGATGGAATTTTTCATTCTATTTTTGCACTATAATGTTTACCAGATTTAATTCATCCCAGGCACAGTGATGTGAAGTTACATCTAACTGAGGGGTTATTTAGGTATTAAGCAGCAATTTAAGGGTGTTTGAATAATCCATTCTACCCCTACTGGGATAGACTAGGATTACTCTCATGGTCAATAGTTACATCTCGGCTGAAGGGGTGACGGCTTCCATCCACTTCAAAGAGGGCTTTAGCTATATCCTTTGAAACTTCTTGATGGTACCCGTAAGGGAGAAGGAAGGACTATTCCTGCAACTAGAGATACTCCTTGTTACTTGTAGTTTCAGTCTGGAGACAGTGTCTGTGGCTCTTTTGATGAATGAAGGAGAACAAGGGACTGGTTGCTGGCCCTGAGGCCTTGGAGGACTGCCTGGCTCATGTCCACATTGGCTAGCACTGAGCAGATCTCTCTGGTTGGAAGATACTGAGAAGGCTGAGAGAAAGGACCAAGGGGTGGACTTAGAAATAGCAGTTGGAGAGTCTGTGATGCTTGCTCCCTGCCTTGCTCCCTGGCTCCCTTTCATTTAGGACTATAGAAGTTCTCACTGATTCAGATTCACCCTGCGTAACTTGCAGCATCAAAGCAAGGTGCTCGTGGCAGGAGTAAGAGCCATCTAGGGGTTTTGTATAGTCAATAGAGAAGGGTGGACTTCTCCAGAAGGCGATTGAGCCTATCAGAAACATAAATAGGTAGCCCAGGATACCTGTCTCCCAGGGCAGGTGGGGTGCTTCTGGGCCACTGGGAGAAGGGATTGCAATTATGACTCCACTCCTTCTGTCCTACAGCAAGACTGCTGTGGTAGCAGGTACTGCAGGGACTCAGGACCCTGTTTGAGATGACACATACTCAGAGAGTTGCTATGTTGGCTCGCATTCCCGTTCATTTCTTCCTCTTTCCCCCAGTTGCTTTGTCACTCAGAATTAGACGATCTGTGCTCCAGGACCACCTTTCTCTAGTAAGATCGTCAGTCTGTAGGGCTCTGTGCACTCTGCCCACTCTCTGGGACAATAAATAATCTGGCACTGCTTGCAAGGAGCAAATATACTTTATACTTAAAACCCCTTTGCTGTACTGGGTCTATTGTCTCCGATTTGCAAAACTGAAGGGATTTCTCTATGCTCCCTAATATCAATACAGGATGTAAGTCATACAATTTGTTAATCTTATCTAAGCCCTGCTTAGATGCAGATTTACACAGAAATAATTTAAAGTGTTTTAATTTACCTTCTTCCAGTGCAACGGCAACACTTACTTTGGAATAAATATTTCCTAATAACAAATACTTAATAAGTAATTTCCTGTTTTAGTTTTGCTTGGACTGGTTCACTTTACTTTTGTCCAGCTTAAATAAAATCCAAGATAAGACTCTGCACTCAAGACTTACGCAAAATAATATATACTGAAATTAAATTACTTTGTTTCCATGTAAATTTGTGTGTAAACCAGTATTTACTTTCCATGTTCATTGGTAGTTGATTATGTGGGCTAAGCATCATAAGTAATGTCTACATTGTGTTCATCATAACAAATGTAAATAATTCATTTTGTAATCCTGGGTGTTGCATAAGTTAATTTTTTTAAATCTCATTTACTGTTTCTTTTGAAATCTATTCAAAATGGATCATTTTCTCAGCAGAAAAAAGTGTCAAAGTTGTTAAGACAGAACTCACAGGTGGTATGAAGATTTGTAGAAAAAATGTTATGAGGAAAATAAAATTATACTTGTTTTTCATCATGGAATGTTTACATCTCTCTGTGTCTCGATTAGGTGCTGCTTTGGCTCTGAAATGTCGGGCTCGCTTGGGAATTAAGAAACCACCAATGGCTACTGTCACATGGGATGTGGATAATATCTGGGTTAAATACTTAGATTTTTCAAGATTTCATGAAAAAACTAATTTGTAAGTACATATAACACAGAATAATCTTTTTTCTATGCAAACTATGCCTAGCCATGAAAGCCAACAGTACCAGCTATTTCTCTCTCTACTAGTTTTGAAGGACGTGAGCAAGAATATTACAAAGAGACCACTTTGCACATTACTGAAATAAAAAAAGAGGACTTGCAAGCAAATTTCACATGTGTAGCGGTGAATGAAATGCAAAACACAAAGGCCACGGTGACGTTACAACTCAAAGCAGAAAGTGAAAGTAGGATTTTTTTCATTTTATTTTCTTACACTTTGCACTCTGTTAGAAATACATTGGTGATTATATTTTATTTTATTATTTGTTTCTGTTAGTAAGAAAGTTTCTGCTAGTAAGAGGGAACACTAGCCTGCTTCCTCCCTACATATTCAAGCTGGTGGCAAAATTCGTGTGGCTTAGGTCATTGAAGTCATTGGGATAAATTGTGCTGGGGGGAGGGCATTGCTCAGATGGTATCAGTGAAAGATTAAATACTCAGAGCAGCACAGTGTATCAGTCCTGTAATAAGAATATCCTGTTTCTAGGATATTTCTGCTCAGTGACAAATTCCTTATCAGCCATTTAGAAATAATTTAGAAATGATCTACATCACCTAAGTACCGCAGTTATCAGGAGTAGTGCAATGCAGTCAGCTGCTTTTGGTGGGTTTTGTTGGTATCCAGACTATGCATACTATGTCTGTTAGGCACAGAGAAATTAGGCAAATTCTTTCTTTTCTTTAACGGAAGAATTTTAATGAGTAATTGTCTATGAATTTTGACAGTCTCCACAGCTGTTCTTGCCTTCATTAGGAGCTGCTGTTGTCCCTGCGCCTTTCAGCTGCTGCTGCTGCCCAATTCAGAGGTTTCTTCTCCTGCTGAGGAAGACCTTTATTCATTTTTTTTCTCATCTATCCCCTGCCTAGACATTGATCACCTCCAGTCAATACGCCATCCATCCAGTCCATCCTTCCATGCTATTCCTAAAGCCATTTGGTATCTTCTGACTCCTTCACGATCACTTGTTTATGAATACATTTTTCATGTGTCATAATACCTCTTTACAGAAAATACAGGCTCTCTCATTTCCTCCGGCTCTTTCAGTCCTACATCTCTCTTCTTAATTCCAAGGATGATCATCCCCCACATTTTATATTCCCCCTCTGCCACAAGACATGTCCTCTCATGTGCTCTGAGATCATCTGTGTAACTTGTGTGGTGTTGGCCTCTGGTCACTGTAAGGCTAAGGATGTGTGACGTTTAATTCCCTTTTCTTCCACATACCCTGGAAGAGATGTAGCTAGTCTTGATGGATACCTGGCAAGAGACAGCGACTCTGCCTGCCAGACTACTCCCAATTGCCCTCCACAGCTGCTTGGTGTCTCTCATGCTGGGAGATGTCACCTCTCAAGAACAGGAAAACTAATTGGCTACACTGTTCATGCCAGTTCAGCTCATTGATAATCACAGTGGATCAATGCTCACAAAAGAAGTTCTGCTGGCACAGGGAGTGGGGGGAAGCTGTTAGCTCCTGAGAGAGAGGCAGTGACAAATAATTGGAGAAACGCGGAAAGTTTTAACTCCCTCTACCAGCAGAGCTGTGTCAGGACAGGAACGTCCCTTCAGCATCCCCTTTAACCTGCCTGTGAGGGAATAGATGGACTGTCTGCATACCTTCCAAGTCCTTCCCTTTTTATTAATATATAAGCTGCCACTGTCTTTTAGTTCCTCAGTTGATTCAGGGCTGGTTAAATAACTGGAGGTGGCTTTTCATGTGTCTGACCCACAAGCATCATCTTATTCCTCCCTGAGCACTCCTAAATTCTCATTCACAAGGAAGTATAAAATGCCCAGAGAACCACACATTTTCTATCACAAACTCTCTTCTGTGGAGCATGTGAGAAATTCCAGTCATTTGGAACAGAGATAAAGTTAAGCACAGAATATCATCTCTGTTCATCTTCAAAGATGTTTAACACCAAACCTAACCTTTTGGCTCATCTTCGGCAGATAGATATGGACAGGAATTCCAGACTCAGATCTCTGCCTTCGCTGTCTGGAAGTGTGTCCACTTCCAAGCCAGAGAAGTTACAAAAAGCTGTTGTTCTTCTGGAATTTGTCAGGAAGTCCTTCAAATTTTGCTTTCTGACTTGTCTCTGGCTTCTGCAGTATTACTTCTTGTGAGCTGATAGTTCTGTATTCCCATTGCTCTTGAATATAAATAAATAGGATTAGAAGACAGTCTCCTCATGAACTCTCTGCCACTAGATGAAGTCAAACAGAACAACAAGGTCTGTTTAACTTCATTCAGGGCCTCCAAAAGTGGCTTTGGCCCTTGCCCCCATTATGCTGGAGATAGACAGCTGATTTATTCCAGAGAAACAAGAGTCTGAGTCAGCCATACTGGGAACTGCACCTGCTTTTCCAGGAAGGATTCTTGTCTGATGTTTTAAAAGCTGTATAAACACAGGAAATTTATAACTCCTTTTCCACCCTTGGTCTAGTCAGTGCAAAACCAAATGTAAACAGCATTTTTTTTAGGTTTGTAATTGCAGAATTTGTTGTTTGAACCTGTTTCTGTTCTAGCTGTTTTATAGATACTTACTCAATGTGCTACATTGTTGTTTGTTAATGTTGCGGTGAGCACACTTTCAGCAAATGAAACAATAAGAAATAATGACAATCTCATCCTTGGGTTGTCCTCACTAGGTAGTGGAAGGGGTTTTCTGATTTTGTATCTGCATGTGTGTGTATTGACCAGGAAAATGGATCAAATCATAAAATTTGAAGGGGTCCACAAGGACAAAGCCCCTTCAAAGGCATCACATGATGCTATTAAAACTACAAAATGGCCAAACCTTGCTACAAAAGAAACTGGTTCTTTTCATGTCCACTTCAATCTTATTAGAAGGTGGTTTCCCCAGATCTCCTAGTTCAGGTGAGATAGTCTTCATCATGTTGACCTGATGAAATACATCCCAGAGTCCTGAAGGAACTGGCTGATGAAGTTGCAAAGCCACTTTCCATGATATTTGAAAAGTCGTGGCAGTCAGGTGAAGTCCCTGCAATCTGGAAGAAAAGAAACATCAAACCCATTTTTAAAAAGGCAAGAAAGGAGGACCCTGGGAACTGCTGACCTGTCAGCCTCACCTCCGTGCCTGGGAAGATCTCGGAACAGATCCTTCTAGATGCCATGCTTGGGCACATGCAGGACAGGGGATAATTCAGGACAGCCAACATGGCTTTCCTAGGGGCAGGTCCTGCCGGACTAATCTAGTGACCTATGATGGAGTGACTATGTCACTAGATAAAGGACGATCTATGGATGTGATCTATCTGGACTTCTGTAAGGCCTTTGACACGGTCCCCCATGACATCCTGCTCGCCAGATTGGAGAGATATGGATTTCATGGGTCTACTGTTCAGTGGAAAAGGAATTGGTTAGATGGACGCATCGAGAGGGTAGTACTCAATGGCTTTAAGTCCAGATAGAGGGCAGTGACAAGTGGTGTCCCTCAAGGGTCTGTGCTGGGACTAGTACTGTTCAGCATTTTTATCAACGATATAGACAGAGAAATGGAGTGCACCTTCAGCAAGTTTGCAGATGACACCAAGCTGCGTGGTCATGTCAATACACCTGAGGGTTGGGATGTCATCCAGAGGGACATGGACAGGCTGGAGAGGTGGGCTCAAGTAAACCTCATGAGGTGCAACAAGAGCAAGTGCAGGGTTCTGCACCTGGGACGGAACAATCCTCATCATCAGTACAGACTAGGGGATGAGGTATTAGAAAGCACCCCTGAGGAAAGAGGCTTGGGGGTGCTGATGGATGAGAAGCTGGACGTGAGCAGGCAGGGTGCGCTTGCAGCCCAGAAGGCCAATCACATCCTGGGATGCATCAAGAGATGTGTTGCCAGCAGGTCCGGAGAAGTGGTTCTGCCACTTTACACTGTTTTGGTGAGACCTCACCTGGAGTACTGTGTGCAGGTCTGGAGCCCTCAATATAGGAAGGACATGGACCTGATGGAGCGGGTCCAGAGGAGGGCCATGAGGATGATCAGAGGTTTGGAGCATCTCTGCTACGAGAACAGGCTGAGGGAGCTGGGGTTGTTCAGCCTGAAGAAGAGGAGGCTCTGGGGAGACCTAATATTGGCCTTCCAGTACCTGAGGAGGGCCTGCAGAAAGGCTGGGGAGAGTCTGTTTACAAAGGCCGGCAATGACAGAACAAGGGGCAATGGCTTTAAACTGGAGAAGAGCAGATTTAATTAGATATTAGGAATAAATTTTTTTACAATGAGGGTGGTGGAGCACAGGGACAAGTTGCCTAGGGAGGTGGTTGAGGCCCCTTCCCAGGAGACATTCAAAGTGAGGCTCGACGAGGCCCTGGGCAACCTGGTCTAGTTGGGGATAGTGATTGGGGGGGGGTCAGACTAGATGACCTTTGAAGGTCCCTTCTGACCCAGATGATTTTATGATTTTATGTGCCTGATGTTTCTTTCTCTCTTTAAATGGCGAAGAAAGAAACAGGAAGAGTCTGAAAATTGTTAGATTTGCCTCTTCTCCTACTAGAGGAAAGGGAAAATATACTGTAAACTCTTTGTTTATATAGCTTTATGGTGAAACTTCTCAGGCACTTTTAGGTTGCTTCCTAAGTACTACTCAATACCCTGTCCTGTTCAAATCTCCTGGAGAAGCCAGGGAACCTGTGAATTTCAATATAAGGTTCTTCACTGCTAAATATTTTATCTTATTTCATCCCCTTAGTGCCAAGTCCAAGATAAAGCTCTGAAATTTCTCCTTGGTTATAGTCAGTGCCCTCACCTGACAGCTTTCTGGCTGCATACAATCTGCAGCATTTTCCGGTCTGTCTTGCTGCCTCTTCTGTAGAGGAAATCGAGACTGCCTCTTCAGCCTGTTTTAATGTGGACCTCCTCAAGTGCTGGTGAATGGCCTGCTGCTGCAGCCACATGTGTCTTGTTGTGTGTTTTGTAGGCGGAGGGAAGAAAATATTCAGTATTTAAATGTCTGAACCCTGCTCAGAACACACAAGGCTTGGCTGGGTGGAATTGCTACCAGTACAGATAGTCACTCTCCATGGCTTGAGTTGCTGTGAAGGGTCTTTACAGTGAAGATGCCAGAGCTCACTTATATATTAATACTGATAGAATGCTTGTATTTAAATTTAAATGTGGCCAACGTTCAAAGGAATATTTCTTTCCTCAGCTAAAATAATTCTGAATTTGTAGCATACCTCAAATCTCATTGGAACACTGAAGAGATACATGCTTCTAGTCATATTCTAGCTAGGGCATTGCACCTGGCAATTATTACGTTTGATGTACCATAGTAAAATAAAAATAGAGGTGAGCCCTTTTATGCAGGTGTGATGCACACTCTGGATGTCTTCATGTGCATTTCTTTGGGGGTAATAGTTCATCACCTGGTCCCACACCTCTGGGTACATTTTTTAGTCCAAATCATTTCAGTGATCTGAATCACAGAAAAGCCCACAAAGAAGCTGTATTGTTACAACTATAGGATGGTGAGTTGGGTAGGAATAATTAGGTGAAGAAGATGGACAGTGAATGGAAAGTTCTTGATGGATTTAGTTGTCAGGAAAAAAAAAAAGTATGTGGAAGTGCTCTGAGTCTACAGGTTAAAAACAAGTGGAGTAGATTTAGGTCTCTTTCATTTGCTTAGAAGATTTTTATTATGAGACATTTACCATTAATCTTCCCTTCAAGGGAATAATGAACCCTCTCTGTGTAATTGCTGTATAAAGCCTTTGATCTTTTCATTTCAATCTTCATAGAATTATAGAATCATAAAACAGTTTGGGTTGGAAGGAGCCTTTAAATGTCATCTAGTCCAACCCCCCTGCAATAAGCAGGGATATCTTCAGCTAGATCAGGTTGCTCAGAGGCCCCTCCAACCTGACCATGAACATTTCCAGGGATGGGGCATCTACCACCTCTCCAGGCAACCTGTTCCAGTGTTTCCCCACCCTCATAGTAAAAAATTTCTCCTTATATCAAATCTGAATCTAACCTTGATAAATCTGTATCTCTGAGGTGGAGGTGGTCAGATTCAAGAGCCCTTCAACAAGGGAAGGTCAAACTTAAGGGGGTGGCTCATTTCTTTCCTAATTTTCCTTACTCGTCATTGCTATGTTATGCTCTTGACCCTCTTCAAAGGAAAAGGCAGGGGAGAACATCATCTGCTTCCAGCATAGTTTATTTGATTTTTGTGACCAGGATTTGTCCTGTTTTCCTGTCCAACAAAGTGCTTGTTTTGTGCACTTTGTTCTTATCTTGCAGATTTCATTATTTACACATGTTTCTTTGTACCCTGCTTGTCTAACTATGCAAGAAGATTCCACTTGTCCTTCTATGGACCCTTATGGTTGTCATTGCGTAGGTTTGGATGCCTTGCAAAATGCTTGAATGTTGCTGCTGCTGGTGTTATTAACAGTTTTACAACTTAAACGTCATTCTCAGCTGTGGTGTTTACTGTAGGTAGGTCTGGATTCAATGGAAGTAAATATTAATTGTATACTGCTTAGCCATGGTTGTAGTCTAGGGGTCTCTGTCTTGGTTACACCAGCTGGGGAAGGAAAAAGCTTTGTCATCTCCGTTGAGTTCCTTAAAGCATCAACAGAAGTAAGGATATGAGAGGCTGAGGCTTCAGCCCATGGGTTAATTTCTCTATGGCTAACAATATATTCCTTTTCTTTGCAGTGGATCTTCCTGACATCCTCTTGATCATAGGATCTCTAGTTCTGCTAGTTGCAATAGCAGTCTGTGTTATACTTTATCAGTCCTTCCGAGTTGATATCGTTCTATTATATCGGGAGATATTTCAGCCCAAATCAGTCAAGGATGGTGAGTAATAATTGAGCAAGAAAGTTTAAAAAAAGGAAGAAGGCAAATCATATGGAAATGAATTTGTTTGATTGTTGTTTACCTAACTCATGTGACACCTGAGCCTGATCCTTTACTTTCTCATGCCTTCTGAAGTCATCTAGATAAAGAGGTGAAATACATGGCTCTGGCAGGGCTTTACATTCCTTTGTTTCCTGGGTTCTGCAGTGATGTATCACATAAAAGAGGGATTCAGTCCTATTTTCATATGCTTTTTTAACAAAAATAGTTGCCATGAAACATTGAATGACAGTGAAAATGTGATTTACATTGTTATTAACTGTACTTGTTAGGTATTCTCTAAAGTAAACGAACCAGCCTGCCAGCTAATGCGTTCACAGCTATGTGTTAGAACAATACAGTTCTTATCAGCCAAAGAGAAAGGTGCCAGTATTATGGGAGATACGTTTGGAGGGAATACATCCCACCCAACTTTAGGGGTAGACTTCAGCTCAAGATTAAGACATCTAAATTTAGTCGCGTGCAACGAAGGTGCACATATGTAAATTCCCATCATAGACATGAAATCTGGAGACCTGGGGCTGGATTCAGTTGTTGATCTGAAAGCATCTAGTGCTACATGATCTCCCTTAGGACTTAAGAGAGACCTGAATCCCTCTGCAGTGGCAGCTGAAGGGCAGGCTGCCTAATGACACTATGTGGTATGTGTTTTTAGGCAACCAAATCCAGCTCCTCATCAATAAAGTCAATTCAGCTATCCAGGCATAGGGACCTTATGTCAGTGGTCTAAACATGGGCATCTAGAGTCATTTGAGGTGGCCAAAAGAATGAACACCTAACACAGATCTGTTGAATGTTGCAGACTTCTGGAGCAGGGGCTGGAGGTCAGACAGGGTACCATAGGAAGTCTCAAATGGCACTAGATGCGTATGTTTAGACAACTCAACTGGACCCCTGGCATTTACATGAGAGTCATCTGAATTACTATAGAATTCACTAACTGCAATGGCTAGTTTTTCATTAATTGTAGCAGGAGTTTAGACATCTAGATTTCATGTAGGCACCTAAATTTACATTTTTTTTGAACCTTCAGCTGACTTCTGTCACAGATGTCTGCATGGTAGATATCTATGGCTGATCTAGTTATTTGTGTTCTCTTTAGAAAGGAAAGCAGTATGCTTTTTGTGGCAGTTTCCATCTAAATATATTTTTATGATGAAATGAATCAGACTCTGGAAATGGGTATTTCTTTTTTATTGTAAGGGTGGTCTGGACAAGAACCCAAGAACCTCAGATAGCAACAAAGGAAGGTTTATGATCATCTCCACTGGAAAGAAACATACACTTGGGATTAGAAAACAAAATGGAAAACATATTTGAGCAAAATGAGGAAGACGGGAAAAGAGATAATCGACTTTGTACTTGGTTCTGATTATAAGACTACTTCCTGAGTAAAGGACCTTTTCACGCAGAAGTATGATATGTTGTGGGAGTGATAAGTAATTTCTTCAAGCTGGAAGAATTTAAGTGGAATGTCTACTCCTAAATGTCCCAATGACAATCTGTGGTATCACTGAAATAACAAATTATGAGCTTCGTCTCTATTTTGTGCAAATATGCATCAAACAGTTGAATATATATATATATCTTCTCACTCTATATATTTTGGGATACAGCCTTCATAACACAAACGTCAGGTTCTCCAAAGTTACAAACACCCAAGACGTAACAATTGAGCATGGAAAACAGTAAGCGTACACAGTCTCTAATTTCCAAACATGCGTCTGATGATACACGTTATTCACATTAGCAGGAACTTCTACTGAGATCTGTTTCAAAGACTGATATTTTTATTTCTCTTCTAGCTTTTGCAATAGACAGCACTAATTCATGTTAACACTTTTGTCTTGTTTTGCCTAACAGATGGGAAGATATACGATGCATATGTTATCTACCCCAGAAGCCACACCAATGAAGCTAATTTTGTGGAATATTTTGTTTACCAGATCATGCCAGATATTCTAGAAAATAAATGTGGATATAAACTGTGTATTTATGGGAGAGATATATATCCCGGAGAAGGTAAGTTTCAGATTGATAATGCACTGAATGACCTATCAAGCTGGAGCATATTGTGGTTCTAGTCCCTTTAGGGGTATGGGAGGTCCCTATATGTTCCTGAGCTGGCTGCTCACCTCCTCAGAACCTGTCTGCTCTTTCAGGCAGGGTGACTCAATAGTACCCTGTAGCTTGCAGGTGTGCCAAGAAAAGCAACCTACAGGGCAGGAACACAGATTGCTTCTTATCTTCTTGGGTCATTGAGGAAATGTGACCCCAGGTATGACTCTTTTAAACGTACACCTGCCCTTTGGGTAGCATAACTCTGCATAGCCATTATCTGGGCAAAGCCACAACCAAACTGTGTGTGAGTAGGTCTGCAAGACATGGAAGAGGAGAAAACCACAAGCTACGTTGAGGAATTAACCTTGCTGTTATCACTCAGGGTTTTGCAGCCTGTTACGAGGATGTTAAGAGTCACAGGAAGTTCAGCTTCTGTTCACTGACATGATGTACTTTCACTTCACACAATTCTCAGTGCTAATTCAGGAGGCAGTTGGTATTCTTTACTCCTGGCTTCCTTGTTTTCCAGAATGGAATCATGTTAATTAATCTGTGCTAATTTTCATATAGACACCTCTATGCGCCCTCTTATGATTGCTGTCATCTAAGTGTTATCTGCCCCTTTTTAGAGCTGATTTGTCTGCTTATTCTATGCTCTGGTTATTCTGTACGCCAAATTTTCTCTCCCTGTCAGTAAGCAGGCATGAAGCCAAAGCTGACACATTTTCTGTTACACATTTCTGAAATCATCTGCATTGGGCCACGTGTCATTCACCTGCCCAGAGCTGGGCTGACATCTTTGATGTCCTTCTCTTTTGGAGAGTTGCAAAAGCAACTGGCCTTGAGAAAACCCACTGCAACAAGAATATAAAAAAAGTTGTGAGAGTTGCTGAGCCAGACCATTCCCAGCATGTCAGATCCAGAACAAGGAACTAACAGTAGCTCACAAAACCGTCAATGCCAAAGATTTATGCCATCTGTTCAGGCGACTAGAGACAGGGCAATATTTTGCTATGGGAAACTGCTCTCAAAGTGTGGTTTTGGATGGCAATCATGAAGAAAACTGAGCACAGCATGCAGCTGAGCTGAAGACTGTGGGACTAACAAAGGCTTTAATAAGTTGGCTGAAAATAAAGACATTTTCACTGTACAAAGGCCTGTACTGAGGAGTCACAGACAGAAGACTCACCAGTCTAGCCTTGGACAGTAACTTTCGTTTGACTTGTTTGGTCTGATTTAATGAAAACTCTAAAAATGTCCTGAGCATTGACTATTGTCCTTCCTTTTTTATTCTTGCCTACTTTCCCAGCCTTCTGCTTTTCTCTTCCTTGTCCACTTTCATGCCCCAAAATACTCCCACTTGGGTGGAAAAATTTATTTAGAATCTGTCTGCTACAGTGCACACTTAAAAGTTCTCTGCTTCCAGGAAGATAGATTTTACCCATATTATCCCCATTCTTGTTTGTCTTCTGATCTTGAGCCTTTCATTACCAGGTTTCCAAATTCAAAACCTTACAATTAAAATATGCTAAGCAGAGTAAAACAGGAAATGCCACTTCAAGCTACTGTGAACCTTCCTGAACATGTATCATAGCATTTGACGAATCATAATTTCAACTGTAAAACTCCATGGATTGCCCGGGGAAAAAAAAAACAACAAACCCAACAGTGAGGATATACAATGGAATTATTATTTCAAGACATGTTTATGACTCTTAGTTCCAAAGCAATGCTCTGTTACTTGAAACCTGTCTTAGTCCAGTAAAATGGAAAGGTAAACAGAATTATTCAAGTGATAAACAACACGGCATCTAACCAAACACGGCTGGAACTGCTGTATCTGTGATACAAAAAAACCAACCCATGAACAAATAACAGAGAAATGATCATACTTCATTGCAGCAACATTCTGTGTAGCCAAGTGTCTGATCTTCAGCAGTGGCCATGGGTGAAGGACTGGAAAAGAGTTTAAGAACAGGGGAAGCTTAAATTATACTTCCACTAATGTACTCTGCCAGCAGTATGTGGACTTCAGATGCTCAATTTTTTGTGTATAATAGCTGCTGATGGATTTTTCTTTCATTATATTTTCTGTCACTTTCTGAAACCATATAAACTTCTAACAATCACAAAGCAGGTTGCAGTGAATCCTTCAATTAAAGCATTTGCAACATACAGACCCATTTTTCCTCTTGCAACACGAATGGCATCAGGAATTGAAATGTATGAGTGTATACCTCCCCAGGTCCCTGGTCCTTCAGTCCTGAGCATGATGGTCTGCACCTCAAAATAGAGAAAGATGTTTTTTTAAATGTGTTTTTATTATGGGAACTAAACATATGACAGTAGCTCCTTACCTTAATTTTTCTCACCTTCCAAAGGATCTATTCTCCTAACATGAGGAAAATTTAATGAAAAAGAAGAAAATTAAAGGAGTTTGAATTGGTGAGCATCACAGAAAGGCAAATTATTTTCATAGAATACTCTCAGAGCCAAGAAATAGGATGGAGAAGTCATTGAAAGGTTTCCTGCTCAGGGAGCTGAAAAATCTGGGCCTGTCTGAGACTGATAAGACCCTTGCAATGGGCCGGCAGCCCTCAGCAAAGGAAAAGAGGATGCATATGGAGTGGGCTGATGACACCTGCAAATCAGTGGCTTTGTTAAATAATTGTTACATTGAATTTCCTTATCTTGGCTCCTACCTCCTTTCTTTTGACCCAGCATCACATGTTCCCATCGAAACAACTCCAGCTTCCATTCTGCAGACCATAAGAAACTCTTCTAACTGGAATGAGTGTTTCAGGCAGCCATCTGCAGTCTTGCTGCCATAGATGTCACATTAGGTCATCAAGAAAAGCAGTTCCTGGAGGCTTGATGTTGACTTTTCCAGAAGTTTCTCCCACAGCATGCTGGCTCTTGAGTTTCCAAGAGTTCAGCACCTCCAACATCACAGTCCCCGTGGTGGTTGATCAGCTCTCCCTAACACGACAGTGGGAAAGAAAAACACACCTTCAGTCATGCAGAGTCTGGATCCATCTCCACAGGGCAGATGCAAAACCTATGCATGGGTTAGCATATAAATTAGCATGCTATAGCTCAGGAGAATTAACAGTCCCTCTGCTGGTAAGTAAGCCTCTTAGAAGTCACCCACCCAAAAGTCTCCAGATGACTAACTTTCACGGTTAAGTATTGCAGGATTGCTGTAAAGCACTAAGCTTCATAGAACGGGATTCCTTACACGGAGACTGTTGATTAAGCACAAATCTGATGCAATCCAGATCTACTGAACTTGACCTTAGGTTTGTTAGATTGGAAATTCCTAACAGTTCTTAAAAGCAGTGAAAATATTAATGCTTCAACCAAAGAAAACATCTCAAATGAAGGCTTTAGTTTTTGTGGGTTTTGTTTTGATTTTCCCCCTTTGTTGGTTTTTTTTTGTTTGTTTGCTTGGTTGGTTTTTTTAAGCTCTATTTCTAATGAGTATACGAGACTGAAGTGAGACAGAAATTATTTCTGGTTAACAAAACAATGAAAATGAAGTGCCTAAACACAAGAAAGTTTATAAAAGATATTTCAGGGTCTTATCTGTTTCTTATACATTCCTAGATACAGCTAGTGCAATTGAGAAGAGGATGCAGAAGAGCAGACGGCTGATCATGCTTCTAACACACCAGCTGATTAATTGTAAAGAACCTGCATATGATCAACACATTGCTTTATACAATGCCCTCATTCAAAACGATACAAAGGTGATCTTGCTAGAAATGGAGACAATTGGGACTTACGAGAAACTTCAGGAATCTCTTCGGTTTATTATTAAGAAACAGGGTACCATCAAATGGAAAGAGCCGCACACTGTGCACCCACAGTCATCCAGTTCCAAGTTCTGGAAGCAGGTGAGGTACCATATGCCTCTGACACTCAAGTCCTCCTACTCAGCTAATGCTGGCTGAATAGTGAGTCTAAGAAAATATTGGTACGTATCAGGATGAACCACATGCCTGCAGCTCCTTCTCCTTTCAGTAGGTACATGATTTTACAGTCTGGAAGTCTGGCTGTGTATTTGAACTTTTTTCAGCCCTTCAGTTAAATAACAAGAAGGTAAGCTGATGGAGGAGGTCTGGGGAACTGAGGGAAGTTTCTATAGGTATGGGAGTTCTGAAAATAAATCATTCTAGACTGTATACAGAATTTTGCATGTCACAGGAAACAAAATATACCTATACTCTTTTTATATACGGTCATGCAAATTACTGAATGTTTTGATTCTGAAAACCTGAATGTTCTGCAGGTATGCTTGAACTTTCTGAAGCAATTGGTCAAAGATAAATGCCTTCTGTACTATTCAACTAGAAAACACAGTGTGTATTATTCAACTAGAAAGTATAACATCATGCTTTTGTTCATTTTTTCCACCACTTACTCCTTTTTTATCCTATAGTAATACTCATACTATGAAATGTTATTCTTCCTTAGTAGGGATGCCTCACTAAAGGCTCTTTTGAGACTGATGTGAATATGGCATTTTTTTTTAACAATGCAGTGTTAAAGGAAATAAATATGCACTGATATATATTTATATGCAGTTTAGTATTTTTTATATAGATATTAAAATTAATTTCACAAAAAGTCAAAATTTAAGTCTTTCAAGTACAACAGACCATGCTGTTGCTATTGATATTAACTCGAGATAGAAATAACATTTTAAAATTTAATTTTTTTTTCTGTACACTGATAGCATTCTTGTAAGCTACTGAAAAAAGAGATTTACTGCATTTTTATAACAGCCAGTATCCACTTTTTTTTTTCTGCTTTAACCTTTTGCCTACTTATACTTTCTTCTGATAGGGAATACCTTGAGATGCAACGGACAAAACTAAATGTCCTCCTAGTTTAGGGGTGTATGAACAAAATGTTTTCTAGTACAGATATCTTTGCAAACTTTAATGTCTTTAGCTTCTTTAAACCAGGAATTTTCTTACTGTTAGGAAGGCTTGTTTTTGAGCTTCAGGCTTGCTACAGAGGAGGACTTAAAAAGTGAAAATTAGATGCAGAACATCTAAAGTTACCAAGGTCAGTCTTACAGAGCAGACAAGTAATTTCCTTTTACTGTAAGTTTTCATTGAATGTGGGTCTTCAGACTTATGATTGGCTATTTGGAGTGGGAATAATATGTATGCAATAAATGTATAGATTTTTTTTTAACTTTAAATTAAAAGATCTATGGCAAATTAAACTGCTTTTCTTTGATGAGTTGTATTTTTAAGTGTTCATGCACTCATTGCTCCCTATAAAACATCTAATGTTGCATTGCATTATTGTGTCATTAGATTGTGGACAGTATTGGGTCCTGTTTCTAAAGATCCCTCTACATAAATTTTACTGTCTCTATGGAAGCTTCATAAAATGGATTCATGCCAATGTAAGAGAGATTTGGTTTATTCCTACATTACCATTTCTTCCCACAGAAAAAAATACTAATACTAGGGCGTGTGTGAAGGCAGGAAAGCCTGTTGCTTTTCAAGGTGAAGATTTTTCACAGCAGCTTCTGAGCAAGACAGACCATTCATTTCTGAGATTATTTTATATTTTTATATATATATATATATATAATGAAGCTGGAAAGGGATAAGAGGAGAAGGTGCAATGAGGAAGTGCATGGGGTCAGCAATGAACCAAATCATTCTCAAACATACAGATATCTTGTTGACTTTTGTTAGCCAGGCATGTAGTTATGATGGTGAAAACCAAATTCGCTAAATGGGTCTTGTGGTGACAATCCTCAAGTATCAAGCCTCATGGTCAACTAAGAAAAAAAGAGAGGAAAACAATATCAAGCAAAACCTGACAACTCTTATTGTGATTTACCAGCGGTGAACAGTATGGCCTAGACAGAAAAAAAGTGGTAAAGAACATTTATAGAACCAGGGGGTGAGTATGTAATAATGACAAAAAAATGCTGCAGTTGTCACTTCTTTTTGCGTTCCTTGGTGGTTAGCAGAGAAAGCTGAGATATGCATTCTAATTAATGTCTTCCTTCAGAAGTTATCACATTTATAATCTTAAAGAGAAAGCACAAAAAGAACTGTGGAATGCTTTCAGAACATGATTACATCAGCACTGCTGAGGCCACACAGGGAGTCCTGTGTCCAATTCCAGACTCCTCAGTAGAAGAGACATGGACATACTGGAGACAGCCCAACAAAGAGCCATGAAGCTGGTGAAGGGACTGGAGCATCTCTCCTATGAAGAAAAGCTGAAAGAGCTGGGACTCTTCAGCCTGGAGTACACAAAGTACAGTAGGCTGGCTGCCTTAGTGGAATATCAGGAGAGTCTGCTCTGCGCAAAAAAATCTCACCTTTCACCATAGAAAGCTTATAGAAGAATGAGGTTGGATGCTTCAAGCTTAAACTACACAGAACAAAGGTAATTTTATTGCTTAATTAGAAGTTCCACATAGAGATTTAACATCCATTTAATGGGCTGTGCTTTCCTGGTTTTTGGGATGAGTGACTCTGGAGAGCTTATTTGCGCTCACTTGTTAATAGCGCGGAGTCATCATGCCATCTAGTGGACAAACAGATATGGAGCAATTCAGACCAATTGGAAATCAGTTTAAGAATAGCATTAGAGTTAATCACAATGAAATTTTTGGGGTGTGCATACTGCTGTAACCTCCTGAAACCGATACAGCATCTCGGAGTTTGGCATTGAGAATACAGTGCTGACTCTTATGATAGCATATTTTGAAGTAACAATAGTGTCTCCTTGCTATATAGCTACAGTCAAAGTCGTATGTCCCCAGTTGTAAAATCTTACCTCTGGATACTTCACATCAGAAAAGTATACGCTGCATTGCTGGCAATAAATAAATAACAAAGAGAAAGAAATAAGCACTGACAGTCCAGAAAAGTCAGCCTAGCTATTGCTCCTGCCACATGCAGGGAGTTTTACCTGTATTTGCTTCACGTGGTTGTGAAACCCAAGACTGACCACTAGAGGGAAGTTTTTAGAAGTTTTTGTAGGAAGCTACTATTTGTACTGTATACAACATCAATTTCTTACAGCATTGAGCAAAGGAATGTTTGGAAGATAATATATAAAATTGATACTATACTTTATTGAAAAATTGTACATGTTCCTGACTCTTTCAAGGGTTGAAAAATCACAACTGTTGTATTGGAAATGTGCTCATGTGTTCCCTTTCCCCACTTTAAACACGAGCTACATACCTAATTTTATATGAGAGATAGAATTTGTCGTGTAGCAGTTTATTCCTTAAAACTGTTTCCAGTCTTTCTAGATCTCCTGGGAAGGTTATGAAGCAATCCTCCTTGAAGCCATTTCAAAATACACGAAGGAGAAGAAGGTGACTGGATTTACAAAAGGCATATCCAGCCATGCTGTGGGCAGTGGGAGAAGACTGGATGCTGCATACCTTGAATTGAGCAAAGCCTTTGACACAATCTCTGTTGGTGACGTATAGGTAAGTGGGCAAAGGTGAGTGGAAAAACAATGGGACCAAAGTCCATGAGGAATCAATGTGTTGTGATCAGTATACTAACCTCAGCTCAGAGTAAATTAGTAGTGGCATCCATCAGGGACTGATATTGGTACCACTACTGTTTAGCATCCTTATTAATGACCTTGGCAAGTGGGGCAGACTGTGCAACCAACAGATTTTCAGACAGAAAAACAAACTGGGGAAAGATAGTTGACACACTGGAAGGAAGGAATGCTGTTTAGGATAGAAATAGGCTGGAGAAATGGACTGATGGGAAACACATATAGTTCAAACCAGAAACAGAGTGCTGCATCTGGGGTGGAATACACCCATTCAACAGCACAGCCTGGAGGTCAACCCAACACAAAATAGATTTGCAGAAAGACACTGAGTGTCCTGGTTGGCACTAAGGTGAACATGAGTCAGCAGTGTGTCCATGTGACAAAGGCAACCAATTGCAGCCTGTACCTTACTAGTGAGAGCATAGTTAAGGAAAGTAATTATTTCCCTGTATTCAGCATTTGTGAGATCACGTCTGGAGTAATGTGTCAAGTTTTGAGCTCCCCACTACAAGTGAGGCACTGACATACTGGAAGGAGTCCAGGGAAAGTCCACCAAGAGCACAGGACATAGAGGGAGAGGACAAGAGGTCCCTGTTTCTGTCTGCAAGAGCAGAAGGGCTGGAGCCCTTCCTCAAAGGAGCACAGCAATGGAACAAAAAAAAGCAACTGACACAAATTAAAACATGGGAAATTTAAATTACATATTAGGCAAAAAGCCTTACCATGTGCCTGGTCAGATGGTGGAAAATGCGCCCAGGGAGGCTCTGAGGTCTCCAACCTTGGACGTGTTTGTGTCTTAGCTGTATGAGCCCTGGACCAGATGACCTCCAGAGGTCCCTTCCAACCTGAATTATTCTATGATAATAGATAATAGATAGATAATAGAATAATAGAATACAATGTGGTGAAAAGTTTGAAAACGTGCAGCTTGTGTATTTTAAAACATCTGAGAAACTTATGAGGCTCTAACAGACATGTTGTCATTCTGGAATCTGAAAATCAGAAAATGTTAAAAAAAATATGGAATATAACTTAACCTCTGCTGTGAACTAATATAACTGGTATACAGATATGACCGTAGTAGACCAAAAAGGACTAATACCAGCTGGAAGCAAACTGGCTGAGATGGTGGTTACAAGAGTTGGATGTGTTGCTATTCATGACGGAAATAGTTTCACAGTTTAGGTTTTCAGTTAGCACCTCTGAGTATTGTATGTTGGATGGAAAGGAAGATGTGAAAAACTGTGAGAAGTTATTGGTCTTCCCTAGCTGATTGTTCAGGTGGTTGGAGCTTCATACAAAAATGTGTTTTTCAATATTAGTGCAAACTTTCATTTTCATCATGGTATTTTCATAATGAAAATCTGAGCTGTAGCTATTTTTGGTTGAGTTTCTTCTCTGTGGCAAGGCTATGACTTCTCCATTGAAATTGTATTAGTCTGAGGACTAAAAAGCATAAACTTTTTCCCCTTTCATACACATTCGCATATCTCAGATATGCTGGCTCTGACATTAATTGAAAGGACTAATTGAACACAGCACTTTCTACAACACAGATGAAAGTTCAGAAACGAGAGTATTTCAAAAAGATATGAAAGCAAATTAATCTGAGAACAGCTTATGGAAACTACAGTTGTGGAAGAGTGAATAATAATAATTAAAAAGTTTCCAAACTGTCACTGTCAAGACTTAGCCTGTCAAAGTAAAAAGCTGGTGACATTTTACTCTATAATTTTATTTGTTTGCTGCCAAATTGCTTTCAGCCTCTCTTGTAAAATCATTATCCTCTTTATGACGTATGCTTTAAGTTTTAAAATCAGGCACTGAATCATAAAACCAAAAACCACTGCAAAGTATCTCGTACACATTTTTAAAGCAGTTATAGTGGGTCAGATTCTTAGCTGGCTTTCCTGAACTTGTGCTGATATGCATTAGCTGCTGGTCTGATTGTTTTCATATACAATTATTTCAATCTGTGGTGGGGAAAACAAAGGAGGTGAGACAGCAAAACTCTCCAGGGTTTCTTTGCTTCACTTCAGCAGTAAAATATGCAAAGAAGCCATCTCTGTGGAATCCCTCCATTTTTAGTGTAAAGTGCTTGTATTACCCGTGAAGTGACACCTCCTGTTGCTGTTGGGAGCTTCCGCAGTCCCAGCTGCCCTGGGGAAAAAAAAAAAAAAAGGTAGCTCACAACAAATAAATTTCTGAACATGAAAACGGTGATATGAAAATAAAAGAAAGACCGGGGGGTTGGATTTTTTTCCTGTTGCTATCAAAATCACTTAATTTAGAAGTTTAGTGACTCACTACACAGTACATGTCGAATAAACCATTCATGTGAAATAATCAGTGGCAAGCATTCATTTACTCAGGAACAGCACTTAAATAGGAAATACGGCTGTCAGGAATCCTTAATGGATCTACAGTTCCAATGTATCAATATTTGGCTAAAAAGCAGGTTCAGCTACTGGCATGAGGGCTTATTTAGAAGGGAAGTAGTAATGGAGCTATAAAATGTTATACATCTTGAAAGCTTGCATTACTCTCTCCCCAAAGGAGAGGCTATCACAGGAAAAACAGCACTGAAATCGGGTCATTTCTGATCTAAGTGTTGTGCTTTGATCGGCCTTGTCCTGCAGATGGTATTTTGTAATGTTTTGGGGTGGGGGTGGGGGTGTGTGTGTGTTATGTCTTCCATTTTTTTTTTATTTTTTTTTTTTTTTTTTCTTTGCAGATGGTTGCAGAATATCAGCCTTTCAGGATACAGTTTATTTCTCTGCACATCCTCATTCTCAAAACGTCCAGTGGGACTGGAGGGAGGTGGGAGGAAGCTCTAGCAGAGATAAAATTCTCTGCATTTAACTTAAAATACGTGTCCCTAAACCTCCATCCTGCTTCCATCACACTTCCTGGAAAAAGTCCTGCAACGGGCGTTCAGCGGAAGAGCGGAGGAAGAGACGTTTCGGCTAAAGATCACCGAAGATTTCCCCTCCTCACGCCTTTTTTTTTTTCTTTTTCTTTTTTTTATTTTCCCCCGGAAGGTTGTGAGAGGGAAGACACCCCACACCCCCCACACCCCGTCTCCTAAAAAGGTTCGCTGGCCGGGGGCCATCGCTGGTTGTCACTCGTGGGTGCGTGACACCCCAGCACCCTTTGCTAACCGCGACGGCCCCGGACCCCCGCACCCCGGCGGAGGAAGGGGCAGCGCGGCGCGGAGCTGCCTCCAGGTAGGAAAGGGAAGGGAAGGGGCAGGTGGCCTGGGGGAGGCGAGGACCGAGTGCGGGCAGCTCCGTCTTCCCTCCCTCTGAGGGGTGCCGAGCGCCTGCCGCTGGTCGGGGCATCCCTGCGGGTGTGCGTGGGGAGCGGGAGGGGGGTCCCTGGCTTTGCCCCGCCAGCCCCATCCTCCAGCTCCGCTCGGGCAGCGTGCTGGGGGCGGCAGTCTCTGGCCGGGGGCGGCTTCGTCTCCGGGGCACCCTGCCTGACCCCAGCCCTACTTGTCCCCAACCCCGCCTGTCCCCTCAACTTTGCATTTCCCCGTTCCCGCCTGGCCTCTCTTCCCTGCCGCACTCCCCCGCGCCGCCTGGCACCTCTCTCCGACTCTCTCCCAGAGAGCGTGATGTACTTGTTCCTGATTACAGAGATGTCATAAATTAATTTAGCTCTGAAAGGCGCTTATTTCCACACACAGCCCCTCAGTGGCACTGCAAAATCGCCCGTGGCCCTTTCCCTCTTGCCTTTGGAGCACAACAGGCTCCTTAGGTGCTATTGTAGATGGCAGCAGCAAAGGATGATGCCTAAAACATTTGTGCATCATCCCTCAAATGCCTCATTTAGAAAAGTTAATATTGGTAATTTGCTATTAACCTTTCCCATAATGCTAGGAAAAATGAATTTCTCACATCTACCTTTTCCATTTGACTCCCTGCAGTCAAGAGTTCACAAAGTAAGAAATTCCACTCTTTCAGGAGGTTTTTCAGACTGAGCTATGTATTGACTCACTTACTGAGAGAGATTACTCTCTGTTTCAGTGATGAATGAGGTTCAAAAGAGTTATAACCACAAGTCATAACTCTCTGGAGTTTGGAAGACTACCTCTGCATCTGTTTTCCACCGGGCAAGACTTGCATAGTAAGTAAACAACTTCACTTGTGTTGTTTGAAATGAAGATGGATTTTCAATTTTAGCAATAAATTGCAATCCTGCTGGAATGGTGCTTGGACCTAGTATGGTTATGGCAACTGTTTGCTAGATCCTTTTGTTTCCTTTATGAATCCTAAGCAAATTATGGCACCGTATGGTGATATTTGAAAAAAAAAAAAAGGTCTTAAATTTTACAAGAGCCATCCTTAAAGAGGAAAATTTAGTGCTAAGTTTCACCAAAGAAATTATCTTATTTTTTTTCCTCTTCCCTCCCCATGTATGCAAACCACATAGCTCAAATGTAAATACTGTCAGCCTAGCGTAGAACAGTTTGAGACAAATTGATCAGGTTCAACAGCAACATGAAAGTAAGATTAAGGACCTGTGTTTTGCTGTTAATAGTAGCCACTGATCTCAAAGCTGGTTATTACTGAGTAGCTTGCATTATGCTGTATTCTTTAATTCCTGTTAAAAGAATGAAGGGCTCTGCTCTGCATCCGTTGGAACTTCTACTGTGTGCTGATGTGATGTGCCAAAAAAGAATGGCATTTAGAATAAAAGATGTGAGAAACTATTTTATCTTTATGTAGTGGACCATAGTTTCATAGTCTGTAAGAACTGTATTTCTTCTGGATGTGATGGGGTGAAAAAGGAAAAGTAAATTCAAGAAATGAAAGTAAAGAAAGGCCCTTCTTTCCTTCTGTAGGGTAGCAGCTTGAATGTCTATGTGTAGAAGGGAACTGAAACGAGGTCTGAGGAGTTTACTGTATGACCCTTTAAAGTTGCTTGTTGCAGTACTTGTCATCCTACTTCTTCTATCTGCTTTCTAAATCTGGATCCCTCTGCCAGTCAGTCTGAAAAAGGGGACGTGAAACAGTTCTTTCATCTCCTTACAGTGATTTATGGGATGATGGCATACTTGTAAAGGACTGTGGAGAATGGTAAAAGAGGGTGAGGAGCGACACAGTTTGATGTCATTGTGGAATATTGCTGGAAATTAAGTATCCTCCTGCCTCTGGCCGCTTTAGATCATGGGAAGTTTCTGACTGTAAATCTCAGAGAGGTGTCTTAACAACGGTAAGTATGTGCTTTTTTAAATTGTGAGAGGTTTGTGTAATAAAACCAGAGAAACAGAATGCTAATGAGATTTCTTTTGGCAGATCTCTGTGAAATCTCCCTCTTGTGTCTGTGTCTCATTTGTCCATGCGTGTTCAGGTCAGTGACTTGACTGCAGAGGCTGAACCAAGCTCATTAGACACCTAATCTATCCATTTTGTAAGTAAAAATGAGGTACAGTCTTAGGACTGGCCCTGCCTTTGTCAGTTAAGCTGCTATTCTGAGGAGTCTCAGAGAAGATACTTCGCACTGTTATTATTTAGTGGTGTTTTCCGTTTGCCTTTGAAATTGCTTCATATGCAGACAACTGTGCTTTCAAAATTAGCCACCAAGAAGTCCAGTCTATCTGCATTGTGCTGTTCTCATTGAAGGCAAGGGAAGTTTCTATTAGCCGTTTCCATGAAGTCTATCCGTACAAAGTTTATACTCTTCGTGGAGAAAAAAACACTGGCTTATCCCATGGTAGGTGTCTTTTGGGATCTAAGTTTGAGTACTTCTATAAGATCATCAGTTTAATCAGAAACGTGAAATACATCTAGTGAACAAGAAAATGGAGGAAGGACATCCTGTAGAGCTTTCTGAATTTAAAATAATCTTATGAAGGAAAATCTAGATGCGTTATCTGATGTATGAAAATAGCTGTTATGATAAAAATGTGTACCTTTGCATTCAGAAAGCCCTCTTCAGTCCCAGGCCATAGTCACACTGCTCACAAGCTCAAAGGAATCTGTTTCACTGCACTTGTGATGAGTTGTTAGTCTTTTTTTCTTAGGTTTTTAGAATAAGCAAGAACAATTCTGTTTCATTTTTCTGGAGAAGAAGGGAGAAGTAACTCACAAAAATGACTATGATGCTGGTTTTTTTCATGTTTATCACTGAATCTGCCACTGGTAAGTATAAATCCTCGTTTCAACAGTAGAATCTTCAAAATATTTGCTGAGTATGTGGCATCTTGATGATGGCTTAAAGTGGAGCAAGTTTTGTATTTGCAGCTAAAAAAAATGCATCTTAAGAGTCTTGGCAATTTCAGCCTGTCTTGGCTCCAGACTTGAGAAATCTGGTCCAAAATATCAAAATTATGAAGTAAAAAGAGCAGAGTTGCTACCTGGAAACACCTGATGATGTTGTATGAGAGCATGACTCTATGAAGAGCCACAGAAAGGAAGAGAATGAGTCTGCCTCTTTTTGTTCTACTCAGAGTTGTGGTCACAATAGTTGCTGAAGAACTATAATCACTGAGAACCTCAGGAGAAATAGAGACTGAAGGCCTCTTTTTATTCTTGACTATTAATGCTAGACCATGGTCCTTTTTTATGACTTCTGAATGCAATGGTACATTTGGGAAATTTGATTGGAAAAGCAGTCTTTGAGACTAAATTTCACACACATAATCTCATTCCAAGGCAATTTATCTGAAGTTATTAAGAAATCTAGCCACATAATCATTTAGTTTTAATTAAGAAGATAAGAAAATGCAAGTGTTAATTGATACAATCTCTGATTTTATGGTAGTTGACCAGTTCTGAGGATTAGCTGTATTTGTCAAGTCAAACTATTTGTAAGACTTGCTTCTTTCCCCTCCCATTTGTGGCAGCTGCCTTACTGCAGAGTGAGGCCAGATTCTGCTGTTGGTGCCCATTTGATTCTGACACTGTTGGACCCACGTTAACAAATCTTAGGGAATTGTCCTTTTTTTTGACCCACCTTTTCCTTCTGGTTTTGCTCGGGTGAGGTAGAATAAAGACTGAGTTCTTAGATTAAAATAAATATTGCTGGAATAAATAAATACTGCCGAACTGCTCTGCTGAAGGGAAGTAACTTTATAAAAGACCAGTGGCATAGGAAATCACTTTAAAGTCAAACTAATGACATTTTCTGAATGAAGTACTTGGCTTCCTAATGTATCTGTTTTTTCTGCTTCTGAAGAGAAGCTGTGTCCCCTTCGTGCCTTCATTGATGTGCTAGAAGGGGAATATTTTTTCCTTTGTTACTCTGAGTCAAGGCAAGAACATTTTCAGGAAGAAGCATACACAATAAACTGGTACAAAGAAAATGCTGGAAAGCAGCAACTGATAAAGGAAACACGTGGAATTGTTTCCCAAAGGAATTCTCTGGAGTTCTGGCCGGCTGAGCTCAGTGACTCCGGGAATTACTCTGTCATTCACAGGTGAGTACCCGAGCTGGTGGGTGAGCATCTTGCCTTTGCATTTGTTTGCAAAGAACCTAATTTCTTTGCCTTGCTTTGTGTTGCTACTGGCACAAAGGAGGTGCAGGCAACTGTAGTGTCATTCTCCACACCATTTCACAATAGCCAGACCTATGATATTTACAAATAGCTATGGGCAGTTGTGGCCATTTAAAGGCTCTGTAAACCTTTTGATAAGGCAGGTAGCATTTCTGCTCCTTTGTGATTAATTACCTGAGCAAAATGAATGATGGGCAACCTTTCTGTCCACTGCCAAGTAAAAGGAAACATTTGCTTGTCTTCTCCACTCACTTGTTCTTCCTTACTGCATTGAGCAGATCACACCCTATGGGGCCTGCCAAGCGGTCTAATTGTATAGTAAAACAATAAACTAAGAGTGGCAAAGCTAAACTGTGGTGCCCGAGCAAACCTTTGCATGCTTGGAGCCATTCAAAGAACAAATGATTTATTACTGCTGTGGAACACCATGAGTCAAAATAGGGGTGGGCCTCAGTTATTTAGTGTTAATCTTCATTAGACCACCATGAAAGACTAAAGCACTAAATCAAAGGTTTGCTGCATGGAGTTTGTATGACTAACTTGCACTAAAACTGTTAATTCAGAATTTACAATTGAAGTAATAATTAATTTTAAGCATACGGTTTTGCATGTGGTGATTCATGCTGTTCTCTAGGTAATAGTTTTAATGTTCTTGTCTGGTTTGTAAAGATTATGGGACCATGGATATTGAAAAATGCTCTCCAGATTTCCCCAGTAACATTGCAGACACGAGTTCAATAGTTTACAGTGTTAAGCTAGATTTCAACTGTCAACTTCCAAGTTAACTTTTTTTTTAAAAAAATATTTAATTCTGTTAGGCCCATACAGATACTAAAATTTTCTGTTAGGATCAGAGTGAAGACATGTGCCAGAATCATACAGTCCTCATGTGGGAACTCTTCACAGGTCTCGCCACTGGAACAGCAGGCATAAGGGGATCTTTTTCATGATATCTTAATGGAATCTTGGGCTTAGTTTACATGATAGTTCTCACTATTGGCAAGCATGTTAAAGCAGTTACATTTCAGCAAATACAGAAGATTATTTGCAGAAACATATCTCTGCAGAGACAGAGGACTTTTAGTAGTCTCTATTGATAGGGAAAAATTGTGGACTGTTGTGGACTACTAAATTAGTTTAAAGTTTAATAAGAACGACAATTAGAATCAAATTAGCTTCATTTCACAGAATCACAGAATCTTTATGATTGGAAAGGATCTTTTAGATTGAGTCCAACCACAAAAACAAAGAAAAACCCACAAACATTTCAGAGCATTTGTAATAAGTTCTGGTTTTGAAAGCAGATATTCTAAGCATATTTTTATTTATCTTTTTTATTTTCAACTATTTAATTGAGAAGTAAGTATCTGTAAGCTATAAGGGAAGTTGTTTTTAGAGTACTTATAGCTGCTCAGGGAGTTTTAGTGAAGAAAGAGATAATTAGCTATATTGCAGATTTTCAAGAAAAGTGAACAAAAATCTCGGGATTTTTTTCCCCTGTTATGTTACAGCCAACAATATGCAAGAAACGAGAGGGGAAAATGATGTAACAATGTACTTGTGTGTCATCCACTTATTTTTGACTTAAAGAGGAATCAGAAGTTTTCCCGTTAAAGCAGGAGTGTCCTGCTGAGACGTAACATAGGTAGCTAAAGTGTGCATATGTGTGTGTTAATGTGTGTGTTTGTTAGTACACTAGGCTTAAGATAAAATTCAGGAATTAATAAACATCACCTGTAAGCCTGAATGTGTCCACCTTCAGCAGTATTTCTTAAAAATAAAGGATTTCATATGTACTTGTAGTGGTAAGCAGAAAAACTCTCTCTCGCATCTTTGGCAGAATTTCTGTGTTTTTTCATAACCTATATCCTGTGGTTCTCAAAGAGAAAACCAGATTACAAAAAAGCAGGTCATGTGGTTTACTCTGTGTTGGTGACCTTCAAACTGAGGGAACTTACAGGTTCCTAGGAAAAAAAAAAGTATAGACAACCATGATAAACGTATAATACATTTAAGATCCTAATACTGCTCACTTTTTCAATGTGTTCAGAAGAGTTTAAAGCAGTGGGGACACATACATTTAGAGTTAATATTGTAGTTTGGAAGGCAAAGTGACAATTTGTTGAAGACGGTTGAAATATTGAGGTAACCCTGGCTTGTTGCCATGAAATAACTAAGAGATGATCTAGAGTTGTCTAAGCATCCAGTAAATTTGGTTTATATTCTCTAAGGGCTTTCACTTCCTTGTATCATCTCCTGATTCAAGCTAGTTTTTGTTGTTCCTTCTTGGTGGGTTTGGCAGGGGCAGCTGAAAGGCAGAAATGGCTTTATTCCCCGCAAATTATCACTAAATCTCAGCAAGTGAAAACCCAGATAGAAAGTAATAGTTCAAACACTAGCAGTTTAAACAATACAATTTAATACATTTTTTTTTTTTTTGGTTGAAAATCATGCATATGGCCGACAGCTAGAAATTATGTAAGATTAATTCATCATAGTTGGCATAGGTGTGGCTTTGTCACCTTCCAGGGAGCTGCTTCTTGCCAGAATTTGGCTATCCGGTAGAATATCTTGACTCACTTCAGGCAAAATCCTTGTATTTGTTGAAGTGATTTCACCAAGTATCATTGCAAAAGAAAGCCTCTGTGGAGTGACAGTGCTGCAGAGATTATGTGGCTTTATTGATCTTTTTCTTCCATTGGCTGAATCAAAATAATAAAATCATATGTATTTTATGGATAGATCTGTAATTGCCTTTCCAGCAGTACTCAGACTTGGTGGAATTAATTGGAACCAGTGATTATGTCTACACCTAAATTTATCTTAGGTACCTTTACTGTGAGAGAGATAGAGGTACCTCTCTGGGGCATGGGTTATGTTGTCCTAAACCAAACATATAAAATAGGTCACGTAAACTGCACTTTTAAGAGGGTGACTATTGAGTGTGGTCCCACTGATGCCTGTGATTAGTAGTTCTGATTTAAATATGTAAATGTGATGTTGAAGAATAGGTGAGAATTACTCCACCCACTGTGAATACCCATGCGAGTACGTCTCTGATGGAAAAGTTTTGATAAGGTTTTTCCTGTTTATGACACCAAGTTAGCTGATTGAGAAACCAAAGCACTATGTTTTGATTTAGATAGTCAATTGCAGTTATGAGTCATGAATACCTCAAGTGAGTAAGGAGAACAAGGAGAACCTGTGTAGGCTGAAAATGAGATCAGAGTGAGCAGAATACATAAATACATCTATATGGTTAGCTTAAAAAGGGGAAAAAAAAACAACCAAAAACTTAGTGTAAATTCATCATATAAATGATGTCCTAGTAGTAGTGAATCTTGTAACAGCATGTTAGTCAAAAATGGTGTTTAAGCTTGCCAGGCTTGCTTCTCTGTCTTGCTTCTCTGACAACTGCCTTGTCCTATTAGCCCTTCTCATTGAAATGATATTTGACTAGTTTCAGTTCTCTTGGGAACGATTCCTTTTTCTTTTCTTGGAGACAGAAGGATTCAAACATATTTATAAAGATATGACTGAGACTGGAGGGAAGTGCTCCTTGATTACTGCTTTCACTTTGTCAGACCCAACATGTCCAGTAAAAAATGGGCACTAGTTGCAAAATCTCACTCCTTAATTTACAGCAGCATATGACTTTCTCTTAATCCTTAATTTTGCCAGTTAGGCCAATTTTGTTAAACTGAAACCAAAACCCCTCCAGCTTCTTTTCTCTTGGTAGTCATGGATTTGGACATACTTGGCAATGAAATGGTAATGGTCAGCTCCTAGATATTCAAAAGAGGGACTTTTATTTACTAGATCTTTTATAGATACTGCATGGAATGTGATGACTCTGCTTTAAGAGCAGTAGCTCAAGGCTCTTCCAGTCAATCTGGGGTGTCCAGCTACTGTAAATCTCTGATCAGTGCAAGCTGAAAGACAGAGAGATTAGCCCTTTCCAAGATGCCTTGTTTTGCAGACATGCTTGGATCCATAAGTAATTCTGTAGTTCATGAGACTTGCATAGTTTAGAAATATTTCCAAAATATCATTGAATATCTGCAGTGTCAATCAATGAATAATGTTGCTTTGTGAACAATAGCAGAGTTACCCATCATATTTTTGACATATTTTATGAATATATTTTTTAGTTACTGCTTTAAACCTTAGTAATGCATAGGAGATTAAACTTGCAATATCACTAGCTGACTCAAGGTTCTAAAACTCTTTTATGTTCACTTGCAACTATGCATGATGCCACGGATTGTTGTGTCCTTGTTCTGGTTGATATAGCACCTATTGTCATATTTCATAGATATAAATGTATTATCAAATGTATTTGTGATATATGATTTAGTTTAGATAGTATCTTTATTTATGGGAAATAACACATTCTTGGGATTGGAAAAAAATAAAGGGGAATATAATAATTAGGTCACTGTAGATGTACTTCTTGTGTAACAGATGTATTAGAGAATTTATTTGTATTTTGTTGTATAACTCACTAAGCTACATTGCTTTATAAAGCTCATAAGACTGATTTTGCTTTTTTTTTCATAGTGATGGAAAACAAAATTTCACAATTCAAAAGTGGACCTTGAATGTGCTTGAAAGAAATAAAAGCAGCTGTTTCAATAAAAATCATTTAACTACAGAAATTAAAAATGCTGGAACTGGTCATTCGCTGAAATGCAGTGATTTGTCTGTCAATGAAAACGACAGCGTAACATGGTACAAGGTAATTACTGAAACAGTGTCTCTCAAATCATAGAATTGTAATTCATTGGCTATAGAAACAAAACATCTGATTGCATGAAAAAAATAACTACAAACAAGTTTTTAGAAGTATCTACAAACCTTTTACATCTTTAATTTCTTGGGTTATTAGGGAAAAAACCTTTAGACAGATGTACAAATGGGAGTTTTTCTCTGCTCTCAGATTTTTCAGAAAAACTGTGCCTGTAATAAGAAATTATTAATAAACTAGTTTGGAATGGTAAAAGATCTGATGCTTATGTCTGTTTGCTGATTTAGCCAGGTTTGGCTGGTTTAGCCAGCAGCTACTTCGCTGATACGGAATTACCCTGACGCTACATGAGCTGCCAAGATACTTGTTTTACAGTTGGCATGTGCTCGTAAAGTAATTGCAAGCTTTTAAATTTTTCTGTTTCTGAACACATTTTACAAAATGTGTAGTAAATCAAGTTCTTTTTATTTTAGGTAAGTTACGGGTCTTCTCTCTACAAGCTTTTGTCAGAACATAGATGATAGTCATGTTAGTCAATACAATATTTTTATTGTCATACGCTTACTTGGAATTGCAGTGCTTCCAACTTCTAATGGGCTAAATGGTCAAATATTGCTTTTTTGTGACCATGACTGAAAATTGGGCCCCGCTCCTTTTGGGTCAGATAAATATCATTGAGATATTTAGAAATGAAAGAGTGATGGTGACACTCCATTTCAAAGATAATTTTTAACTTCTTTGAGGTTTTGAGTGTATGTTTTCTACAGAATAATATTTTCTGTCTTTATTGATGTAGGACTGTAAGATCTATAAAAATGAAACAGAGCGGGAACTGGATTTTAAAACCCTAACAGTACAGCACTCTGGGATATATACCTGTAAAATTTTAATCAGTCATGAAGGAAAGATATACCACAGCACAAATACAATTAAACTGGTGGTAGAAGAAGGTAAGAAAGCTTTCTGGAATTTTGAAGCACACTTTTTTGTTCTCCTTACTACGGAGATTTTAATTACAGCTCTCATTTGATACATATATGCAAAGCTGATTAAATCTGGTAATCCAAACTATTTTGCAATAATTTCAAAAATAAAAAAAGCAGCAGCAGAAGTTTACATGACATGTTACCAATTTTGGAAAATTTATTTAGTATATTTTCCCTGCGGTTCCATTATTTTTTCAAAATTAGCTGCTGTAAGTTATACTAACTTACTCAGACTTTCAGGGCAGAGCCTTTCCAACCATTATAAATTGTGCACTGTATATGTATGCATGTGAAAAAAATTCAACAGGACATACTGTGTTTTAAACTACTTAGTAATGCCAGAGTCCGGGTATTGTTCTTTGAATTAAATGGAATGTATGTGATTAGTTTTAGAAATAAAGTAAATGTGTAATTTTTACTGTGGTAGAATGTAAGTAAGGTGTTACTTCAATAACAGTACTTCTTTCTATTTTAGATGCACCAGAGGCTGTAACTTTGGAGATAGTTGGACACAATGAAGAAATTGAAACAGAAATAGGTATCAAATTAGTACAAGAATCTTTATGGTAGCTATTGTCTATATATACTTTTATTCTGATCTCTTTATGGTTGATGGTTTGGCTAAGTGTAACTAGGAATTGTCTGTGCGTCCATCTGGATCTGATCCATCTTCACATCTGGTTATATTTTGCATAGTGCATTCTAATGATTGATATAAAAGTACACTAAATTTCCCCTCTTACGGAGGCAGAAGCTGAGATTGCTGCTATGACCAACAAGAGAAAGTGGTGCTAATGATAAACCAGGTCTCCACAGCTTTTGTAGATAGCAACCCCACAGCCTGATGTGTGAAAGAGGTTTGGTTTGTTCAGCAAACAGCAATAATGAGTAATGCCCCTAATGCCTGGTGCAGTTGAGGATGTTATGCTACAGGGAAATGAGGTGTGAGGGCTGACATTCCTGGCAATGTGAGCATGCCGATCTGTCACTGCTGCAAAGAATTGGTTGTATCATCAAAAGCTAAACCCTTGACAGTGCTTCTAAGTGGCAGTAGCTTAGATAATGCAGTCTGGAGGCTTCATATAGCATTGGATGAGATCCAAAATTTTGTGATTGAGGCTGTTTCTTTTTCCTTTCCTGTGATTGAGGGCTTTTTCAATCTGGTTACTCAGTCCTTCCTTTCCAAGTCTAAAAAAGATTTTACCTCCTCTGTTACCTCCTCATTTGCTCAGCCAGGACCTCAGATGCTAATTTTTCTTCCATCCTACAAACATCTGTTGGTAGGTCCCTTTTCCAAGGGTAGTACCCCAATTTTATGCCTCATGTTTCCTAACCTTCAGCATACCCTTTCTGCACAGTTCTTCCCTGAAACAGTCCTTGTTTGAACCCTTAGAAGGTAGCGGGGTTTAGCATTAAATGATTATGAATCATCTGTCTTCCATTTCTTATCTGGCTTGATAAGATCATTTGGTAAGGTCATTGAACTACCTGGTAAGTGATGAGACAGATGGCATGGTGGAGGGTGAAAGGAATTTTGGATCTTTCAAATCTGTCATTGCTTAGATGGTGTTCTAGAATATTTCCCTGAAATTAGTTGTTGTTTATGGTGAAAAGGCTACAGTTGAAAGGTAGACGATACTAGAAGTTTAGGTCTATGTTTCAATCTGTGCAACTGTGATTTGGTTATCTAAGGTCCGAATGAAAGATGGGCAGATTTTCAGCTGGATCTTGCTTTAAATGTTCTTAAGCAGTTCCACTGGAAGCATCTACTCTGATAAATCTCAAGAAAGCAGCTTATGATATGTGCCCTTAGAGAATTCCTGGGTAGGCCTTGCTTAGTGGAAAGCATTTGTACCTGATGGCCTGAACAAGAACTAACATACAGCTTTTGTGGCTTAATTAAGGGCATTCTAGATGCGTTCTCTGGAAATGATCGTGGCACAGCCTAGAAATGGTGTTGTAAAGTTGCAGGTACCCTAAAGTCCAGCTTCCCATGACAATGTTTGAAATAAAATGCCTTGCAAATCATCAAATCTCACAGCTAAAGATTATGTGCAGAGCTGCAGCCTTCTGCCTTTATCTACCCACGTGCGCAGTTGTCTTTTTACTTTTGCTCTTACTTATGATTAACCCGACTCTAAGGGGTAGTTCCTGTCCTTTCCAAGTAGTGCTCTGAAATGGTAAAAAGTAGCTGTTTGGCTAAATGACTTATTCACACATTCAAGATAATACTGATTTCCAGGTGTGGAGCTAGGATGAGAATTTTTTGGTTTTTTTGTTTTGTTTTTTTGTTTTTTTTTTGTTTTTTTCCTTTGAGTAATAGTCTATACTTTGGCTATTATAATCAATTGGTTGTAATTTCCCTTACCAGTTACTTTTACCTGGCCCTGGGACACTCCTTTACTGTTCGTTGTCCTGTAGGTTATCCTCTCCTGTTCTCTGCAACCCATAGCCGTTCATAGAATCATAGAATATCTTGAATTGGAAGGGCCCCATAAGGATCATTGAGTCCAACTCTCTTTAGTTCTCTAAAGCCTGAAATACTCTCTATCTTCTGGCTGTGGTAATTTAGCTGAGAGAATGCAATGGACAACTACCACTCTGCAACAGGGTACAAGAGAGCCCTGTGCGTGGTTGCCAAAGCCACCACCAGTGCAGGTGGAACACGTATGGAACATCGTGCTGGGAATATGATGTCCTGAAAGCAGCACAGCTTGTGGGATACATTGCCTGGAAAGCTGATATTTTACTGCATTGTGAAGGTGAATGCTACTTCTGACCAGATCTTCTCATGTTGTGCTTTGTTTAGGTAAAGAAGAGATACTCAATTGCACAGGTTTCTTGGGTTATTATATGCAAGAAGATGCCAGCCTTTACTGGTTAATTAATCAAACATTTCCAGAAAAATGCTCAGATATCCCTGAGAATGAACCTTCAATATGCGAAGAAGAGTTAAAAAAATTACAGTACGTTTCCTGAAAATACTTCACTTTTGTTTGTATGAGATAATATCCTGCACTTTGTTGACTGCAAATTCAGTAAAATGTCTGAGGTTGTTTGAAAACTTTTATCTCGAAGTCTGCCTTTCAGCTGGTTGTAGGTTTCCGTATAGATAGTGTTTCTAACACCCTTCTTTGTTGCAGGTTGGGAAACAAGTTCTACATCACAAGGCTACTACGAATTAAAAAAGTAACAGAGGAGGACATGCATCATAATTTCACCTGCTTGTTGCAAGCTGATGAAAGAACTCAAATAAAAATTGTCAAATTGAAAAAAGGTACAGTATAATCTATGAATCATACTCCTCATACATAATTTTTGATCATGCCAGCCTTCTTAATCCTGAGGGCAGGCTACTGATTTCAGAACATTTCTCCAGATATGTTTGTGTGCTTATGAAGGCCCTGGTTCATTCAGTGCTGGACCTAACAACACCCCTGGGTGATTCTTCTTGCTTTGAGACAGGGGCAGCAGGGGTTGCTGCTGCATCTCCTAGAGCTGCTGTGCAAGGGTCCCATAGTTCAACCACTGCTGCTTTGGACACAGCTGGGAGGCTGAGATATGCTCTGGCTGACAGATCCATGGGCAGCACTTCATTAGATCCCATGAAAGAGTGTTCCCTGTGCTCTCCTACTCACCAGATTGGTGGGATCACCAGATTGGTGGGATCACTGCTTAAGCCATGGTTAACTACCCAAGGCTTATGCAGCCCAGAGTCTGCTGTTTGTATCACTGTGTTTGTTAAGCAACTCTTTCTAACATTAAAATCTGAGGATTTGGTTATTTTTTGTGGTTTTCTGGTTTTGTTTGTTTGTTGTTTTTTGTGGGGTGGTTGGGTTGGTTTGTTTGTTTGTTTTCTGGAAAGGTCAGGCTTTTATATTCCTGATAATGCCTGAAACATTCTAGTTGATAGTTTCTTTCTTGTCAGGGACTTTATCCTACTATCTATGAAGAGCTGACCACTACCATAGAGTACTACTTCACATTTATAGTTCGGACTGCCTGGAGATTCATAGCAAATGGGCATTCCTTCCTTGCTTCCACCTCTCTCAGACCTTTCCAAGATTTACTGGGAGGAAATAAGTGAAAATAGACTAGTCAAAAGATAATGCATATAATAAAGCAAATGAAATACAGACTGCAATGGGCACTAATTGACAATGTCTTTATAAAGACTTCACAAAGATTTAAGGGGTAAAAATCTGTATTAGGAAGTAAAAAGACAAAGATAACAGAATAAAAAAAAATCATTAAAAAATAAGTCTGAAAGAGACTAAAGACAAAACTTAAAAAATAAAGATCTCGGCCAAAGACAGTAAGGAGGACACTAAAGACTGTTATGGATGGACTGAGAGACTGGTGAAAGGTAGAGAATAATGGGAAATAATAAAGAACCTGAAGGAAACTCATCATAAAAGTGGGTATCCCCAGTTTGGGATGCTGTAAATCTATGAGATTCTGTAGTGTCAGTCTTGACCCCCCATACAGTTAATTCATGTGTGTGGAGGGTGTGTGATTGCGTGTAAGGTTGTTTCTCCAGTTTTTAGAGTAATCCATGTTCTATAGTTCTTCTCCATCTCAGGACAAATGGCATGCCTATGTGCATTTTAGTATTAGTATTACCAGGAAAGGATTCACATCAACATTGTGGGTTTTTTGAGGTGATTTTAAAATGCCATCAGTATTGAATACAGCAATCTTGTCATGTGATACTCTTTGTTAAGGCTATTATTTCCTGTGTTTCTGTTTTACAGGGAATACCCGAGATCTTCCTGTGCACATATTTACAACTGGAATGGTCCTTGCAGTGCTATTGCCCTGTGTTGCTGTAGCTGTGCTGCTTGTCTGTGTGATGTTTAGAGTTGAGGTAGTTCTATTTTACAGGAACATATGCAGAAGAGATGACACTGTTGGAGGTATGACTTGGCAAATGCGGACATTGAAAAAAGTGTTTTGATTAAAAAATAGTTTATGGTAGGTTCTATAAAACAATCATCTTTGAGGAAGAGATAATGCAAATCCAGGTGTTTTGTCAGTAGAAACAGCAAAGAACATGTAAAAAAGAACTGGTCGGTCAGGTGCTAGAGTGAGTTTGTTATATACCTGGGGCAGTAACTGCAGATAAACACACTGAAGAAGCTGCCTCTGGAGAAGGTAGTGGAAGGGACATGGTTAGACACTGTTCAGATGTGCTCTGTTCTGCCATATTTTTCATCACAAAAGTTAATAAATGTGGAGGAGTTTACAGTTACCTATCTGTAAAGAGGATGAACACTCTGGAGTCGTCAGGCAGATTGATAGAAATTTATTTTCACCTTACTGATTCCCTTCAGCGAGGTGAACATTAAAATATTTCCTTGACTCTAAAAGCCATTGCAATGTTTATAGATATGCCACTAAATGCACTTAAGGAGAGCAGGAGAGCACACCACCAGTATCTTACTAGGCAGCATCTCTGTGACCTTGACTTAGGGAACAAGCCTGACAGTTACCCATTCTGAGTATAATTTTTTTGAAAACTGTGGTGACAAAACTTGTTCTTTATATTTACCTGATTTTCTTAGCCCTCTTTAGTTTCTAACTTGTCTTGAATAAAGTGTCTGGAGATTTTTCAGTAATGGGTGGATGTAATTTATGTCTGCCAGCCTTACTTATCTATCTGCTAATTTTAGCTTTCACTGTGTACACTGCCTTACAGTGGGGATCTCAGAGAACCTGGACTAGGCCACCCTAGTCTGATTGATACTAGGCAATAGATTTTCTACTGCTAGAGCTATTGCATGCGTAGGGATTCGTGAGCTTTATTTTGTGCTCTCATTACGGAAGGGACCTCTAGAGATCACCTAGTCCAACTCCCCTGCTAAAGCAGGATTGCCTAGAGCACACCACTAAGGACTGCATCCAGGTGGGTCTTGAAGATCTCCAGAGAAGGGCACTCCACAGCCTCCCTGGGCAGCCTGTTCCAGTGCTCTGTCACCCTCACTGTAAAGAAATTTTTTCTCATCTTTGAATGGAACTTCCTGTGTTCCAGCTTGTGCTCATTGCCATGAAGTACATGTAGTAAAGTATCCGGAAACAAAATCAAAGAAGTACAGTTGAAGATGCAAAGCTATGTGCACTGCTGTGTTAATCCAGATAGTTGTTCCATGGGAAGGTTCAATTAGATACTGCTCAATGTGGTAGACCTGGCCTCTGTATTGGTCTTGGATTTTGTGTTTGTATATTACTGCCCAAAGCATGACCAGACATGGTATACTCTTAAAATTAAAATAATTGATTAATTCTCTTTTGCCAGTACCCATTCTACAGAACTACTTGATAGTCTTAGACAAAAACTAAAATAAATGGGGAAATCTGCAGAAATCACTTCAATAGCATTATCAGGTTCCTGACATTTTTTGCTTCCCTTCATTTTCTTGATCATCACAGATGTGACATTAACTGGTTACATTTATCTGTTGTTTTTTTTTTTTAAAAAAACTACCTTAATGTGGAAAGGATATGTTATTTTCAAATATTTGCTGAATGTAACCATAATCATTTGTTTCAAATTTAAATTGATTCAGGAATTTCTATATATTTTTTAAGACTGTTTATGGTACAAAGGAAAGAGCAGGATTTGCTCGATGCTTTGCTACTGAGACAACACTTTGAAAAACAGAATAGTGGATCACATACTGTATTTCTAATGGTTGCTAACAAGACAATTGGTGATTTCTTTCCAGATGGAAAGGAATATGATGCGTTTGTGTCTTACCTGAAGGATTGCGTTTCTCCTACTGAAGAAGAGAGAGAATTTGCTTTGAAGATATTACCCATGATATTAGAAGAAAACTTCGGCTACAAGTTATGTATTTTTGAGAGGGATGTATCCCCTGGAGGAGGTGAGTGTATTGAATATTCTTGTCATTAAATAAGCATATAATTTTCACATAAAGGTAAAAGTCTGTAATTAGAAGGAATTCTGTAAAATGTGTTGTGCATTGAAATACTACATTTTTCATTTCATCCAGACCATTTGCATGCAAAATTTGCATGTACACATTTTATATATCTTATAGATATATTTATGAATTCAGTTAAAACTACACACATACATACACACATATCTTTGATTACATAAAACCAAGATGAACAGATGAAAGAGCTGGCATGCAGAAAGTTAAGGTGAGAACACCAAAGATGTCAGCTGTTTAAAAGTAATAATGCTCATGCTCTTGCTCTGTTTTTGCTGAGAGCAGGGGCCTGTGAATGCACTCGGATTTACTGCACAGAACAACTGGTGTCTCTGTGTTGTGGTTCAACCCCAGCTGGCAACTAGGATCATGCAGCCACTTGCTTGTCCTCCCCTTGGTGGGATGGGGGAGAGAATCAGAAGAATAAAAGTGAGAAAACTCATGTGTTGAGATAAAGACAGTTTAATAGGTAAAGCAAAAGCTGTGGATGCAAGCAATGCAAAACAAGGAATTCGCTCCCTGTTTCCCACGGGCAGGCAGGTGTTCAGCCGTCTCCAGGAAAGCAGGGCTCCATCACGAGTAACGGTTACTTGGGAAGACAAACACCATCACTCTGAATGTCCCCCCCCCCCAGTTTCTTCTTCCCCCAGCTTTATATACTTAGCATGATGTCATATGGTGTGGAATATCCCTCTGGTGAGTTGGGATCAGCTGTCCCAGCTGTGTCTCCTCCCAGCTTCTTGTGCAACCCCAGAAAAAGATCTAGTCCAAAGATCTAACTGAGGAATAGGATTTTATTGTTAAAAATAACAGGACAATAAGGTCAGTCAGCCTCCTTCACAAAGCAGGATCTTCTCTCTTTGTAGAATGTATCCGTTTCTGAGATATTTTTCCAACCTGAGATATGCCAGAGTTCTCTCAAGCCATTTTTTCCTAAAGTATTAAAAAAAGCCTTTCCAAAGTGTTCAACCTGATTATTTTTATACTTTTAGCTTATTTCCTTTTCCGTGGTCTGATCTGTTGTGAATATGGAAAACGGAGCATTTCCTTCAATTTACAGGAGCCTTTGGTTTGTTGTAATACCCTTGTCAGCCTCCTACTCCTCTCAGTTTTCTCTTCTTTAGGTTATTCCTGCAGTCTGCTTTGCCTTTCCCTACAAGGCATGTTTTCTAGATCTCTGGTTTCTGTAGACCTTGTTGTCCCATGGTGCTGAAGCAACCACAGGAAGTTGTGCCTGAGAACTCAATTTGGTGCATAGGTGTATCACCATTTGATTTCATTCATTGCTTGTCATGGCAGAAGTCATGGGTGTAAAACAGAGTTGGAACTCATCCTGCCATCACATGCTAGTCTTCTCAACCTTGCATTACTGGGTTTGGGTGTTTGGTGACATAAAGGAAGGAGTAACCTGAGAGTTACTGAATATTTGGAGTGACGTTGCTGTTGGTGGCTTTCTGTGGAATCACTGTAATGGTGTCTATTATGACAAGGTAAAGAGATGTCTAGTTGGAGGAAGAATAATTTTGCTGCCATCTTCTATCTGTGTGACTACTGACAGACAGTTGTCTAGGGTAGCTGGAAATTGTATGTCAGTTTTGTCTGCTCCAGAGAACAAGCTTTGGCCATTCCTGAGCTCATTCTTGCAAACTTTTAATTTGCAAGGCATATTAATCTCTTTGTATGGACAGGATGCTTACATGCTCTCACTTTAGAAGGGGAACAGTTGATATACATACAATTGTTAAAGGATAAGTTGATTCAGTGCCTATCTTTTCAATTTAGTTTAACAACACTTTTATCTTTAATTTGCAGCGGTTGTTGATGATATTAATTCATTGATTGACAGAAGTCGAAGATTAATCATTATACTGAGCCAGAACTATGTTTCTAACAGAGCTATATACGAACTTGAGAGTGGACTACATAAAGCCTTAGTTGAAAGGAAAACTAAGATCATATTAATTGAATATATGCCTATAAGTGACTACAATTTCTTGCCAGAATCACTGTCTCTTTTGCCATCCAAGAGAGTTGTGAAGTGGAAAAAGGATAAATCTCTTCCCATGAATTCCAGATTTTGGAAGAACCTTCGGTACCTGATGCCAGCGAAACCTACCAAGATAAACACCAAAGGACACTACAGTAATCTTGATCTAGGCTCAGAAGGCACTCAAGTGCAGTCTGAGGGCTGTGGCTTTAATGCAGTCTTATAACAATTCTGGAGACAGAAGATGCTGCAGAAAGCCACACAGTTTGCTAACTACTAGGAGACCCAAACTGCGCATTTACTTTGGGAAGACAGTATTCCAAAGAGGCCAAGTCTGAGACCTGTGAAGAATGTAGAAATTATTACAGAGGCTAGGATGATGTTGACCCCAGTGCTAAATGCTGTCCCAGAGAGAGTTCCCTCAGCAATCTGCACAAGAAGCAGAAATTTGATTCTGCTTAGGACTTATCACAAGGCACAAAGCTAAATACTTTGATTTCACATTTTCCAGTAATGTCGAATGATAATAGTTATACTTGCATACTTTTTAAGGCCTGTCAATAGATATATCAGTATTTGCAAAGCATTATTTTTTAGATGCTCTTGGTTTTGTATTTTTCTATTTCCAAAGGATCCTGCATGGGAGTAGCCCCAAACAGCTCTTGCCCTAGAGAGCTTGGCATGCAGGCTTTGGGCAATGCCAAACAGAAAAATCAAGTGAAAACAGCGAAAAGGGAGGTTAGAAAGAGTAGGGCAGATTTGATCAGGCTAACAGTATTCACTACTGACCTGTACATTATCCAGACAAACCAAGTGGGAGTGATTTGGAGGAATGGTAAAGACCATTCCCATCCTCCTATTTCACTGAGAATACTGTAAATGCTCATTTTGGCAGGGAGAAGAGGCAAATGGGATAGAGATAATAGTATTTTGTTCATGGACCCTGAGTTACCTTCAGGTGGGTGATGTGAAAAAGAGATCTTCAGTATGTACATATACACTCAACCCTTTGCAACATTTGTACTTAGTAATATTTAAAAAATATTTTAAAAAACCCAACTTAGTAATGCCATTCCAAACTCTGGTAACCCTCCCTTATGATTAGCTGCCTGGCAGAAGATACCAATCTGACATACATTCCTGGATAAAATGGAACCGTATTTCCTCCTAGTACCAATGAGGAGAAATTAATAGAGAATAATTTTGTAAGATCATCTGTCAATTTGCTAAGAAATAATCAAGGCTCAGCCCACTCTTGCAATTTTCTTGCATTCAACTAATGCTAGTTCTGAGGAGGCATCTCTTTGCCTCTGACAATCCATGCAGCTGTCATGGAGGAACTCCGTTATCTTCACAGTGCACTTGAGAACACAGTTGGAGTGCTAGGTGTCATGGCAAAGTCTCAAAATTCATGAGAATGAAATACCTTATTGTTTGTCAAATATCTTGTAATCAAGCATAGTTTCTGACACGCTCAATTAAAAGTAAAGGCTAAATGTGGATTTACAAAATAGTAGAAATACAGTTGCCTGATTAACACACGGATGAAAATGAACAAAGGAATAAGACACACATTTGTAATGTTCTTCAGATGAGTTCCAAAACATCTCCCTCTTTCTGTTAGGCAACTAAAGAGCTATTGAAATATGATCCTTAGTCAAAAGCCATTCTCTGGCTTAAGCTTTTACTGAAGAGGATTTCCGCTCTGTAGATATGCGTGTGTTTATATTTCTGAATCTTTCTCAAGGTTCAATTACTCCCTACCAGTGTTTCCTGTGATTTGTAATCATAGATCATTTTAACATTCTCCTGCAGGACTAATTCTCCTTACTCCATAAATGCTATCAGACATACTGGGCACATCCATTTCTTGGCCAAACAGTTGACAGAGAAGTTAATAACTTTCCTGGTACTTAACTGAGATTTTAAACTTGCTTCTTAGCATATGAAAAACTATATGGCTATCATCAATATATTGCCTAAAAACATAAAGTGTCAAATGTATTATACTACACATACAAATACGGGTAGTGCATACTTTTAACATTTTGTTAAAAGCTCTGGACTGAGCCTACTCTCTATGAGAACCAGCTACTATAACTTGAGATGATTGAATTTGCCATGAATGCCTCCTCACCTCAACTTGGACAGATGATGTGCCTGCATACACCTGTTATATCTCATGAAGCTGTACCCTGAAGATTGTGAGACCATGCAGAATTTGACTGCACTGAGGTTTTACAGAATGCCAGACGATTCCACATGAGGAAGGTTGAAAGCTAAATGGCATTAACTGCAAAGTTGTTTGAATGCCAGTGAAGCAGACATTCAGATGTAGTGCAATGGGCTATTCAATATCTGTAATGGGACAAGTATTTTTGCACAGAATGTTATCATGACACATTCATGTAATCTCTATAGCTGATGGTCACTGCCGATGTTGTGGTAAAGGGAGACAAGGGGAATTAAGCATACGCATCCTCATATTAACACCAGATGTTATCCTTATTGCTCTTGTATCCTGAATTACTGACTTTAAAGAGGGCTTGGAAATGCCTGCTTTCTGTTCACCAGTCCCTAGAGAAAAGGAGCTGCTAATATGGCTTTTGTAGACTGGAGTTGTGTTGATTTGCCTGATCATGTATATGTCAATTTATAAGTGAATTCACATGATAGTTGGTTTGAGGTAATGGATCAATTCAGTGATTTATATTGCATTTTTTTGTTCCATTTTTTCACTTAATAAAACTTTATTTCCCCCTCTCCACATCTGTGGCTTCTATTTTTGCTAGTTAGACAGCAATAAGTATTAAAAATCAAACTTACAGTAAGAAGAAAAAATGAAATAAAAAGCAAGAGTTTTGTTAGGCCTGCTCTCCACAAGCAATAAATGTCTCATTTGTATTGTAGAACAATTTAAACAAAGCCAAACCCAAACAAGTGATTGGAATATGTATTTTCCTAGGGGAGGATGCAAATGGGATCATTGAGGAGACAGCTGTTGTGAGATACCAGTCTTGAAGATTCTTGTCTTTCTTGCATGTGCTACCACATGATAGTGACTCTGAGAGCGTAGTCTGTGTCTGCATTTTTTATATGTTCCTGGTTGACCTCTTTCTACCACATACAATGCAGGCTGGAAGAAAAAGAGTATCAAAGAAGTCTTCTTGTCTCTTGATAATTTGAACGTAAATGTTGGGAAGAGTTGGGACTATTCTGTATAGTATTAGTATATAGTGTAGTACGTTATAAGAGCATGGAAATGTAGAAGTTTAATGAATTATAATTGTCCGTGTGTCCTGTCTTGTGTGTCCACCTTCAGTGCACAAAGTCCGGAGATAGTCTTGCAATGAAGAGATCCCTCCAAATGGACACAATGTCTAGTTCCATATCCATAATTTTTGCCTACTATGAGGACTTCCGTTCCTCCGTTGCCATCTACATTCTTTACAGAGATAGGAGAGGAGGTAGAACTTGAAAACCAGGGCTGAATGGTAAAAGGTCATAAAAAATCAGCAATAAAATAAAATAAATATTAGCAGGTAAAAAGATGTATGAATCTGGCCTGGAAGGTTACTCTAGAACTGTGGTTATGTATTAAAGTTGTCCTTTTCTATCTTGCTTTCTCAGAGACAGTAAAAAAAACAACCCAAACAATTGGCTTTCTTTTGAGAGATGACTGTGATCTGGCTTGCACAGAAGAGGCAACTTTTCTGTCATTAAATCCCATATATATTTAATAAAATGTTTGAAATTGAAATGTTTGCCTTTCCTGGTGAGATGGTTGTGATGTTGTGATGGTTGTGATGTAGTTGAAAAGTATTCAGTGTTTTGAAAAAGAAAATGTGATTGCATATTTGGGAAATAATAGTTTTCTGATTTAGTAGCTATAATTAGATAAAGTGCCTGAGTGAAGTAGTTACCAAGCTTTCTGCTTTCTCCACAAGTTATGTAAATGCAAAATGGGAAAAAGGCTCTACAAGTATCTATTCCAGTTTTGATCAACTCATGACAGCTTGCTGTGGTTCAACAATCCAAATTTCCTGAAAATACAGTGAAAGCAGCTGCATATAGACCACAGCAGTCTCATTTTTTAGTTTAATTGTCAGCTTAATACATAAACAACTCATCACAGGGATTTGTCTCTTATATTGCATTGTAGGATCTTGTATCTGGCCTCTATTGGTATGTACATCAGCAAGATATACCACTGTCCAGTGTAACACGTTTGTTGCTTATTACCTATCAAATACAAAAATAATAGAAGTTCAGTACATTGATGGCTTAAGGTAATTGTTAAAGATAATCAAAGAGATGAATGTCTTATTGCTCTAATTCTTGAGGGTTTTTGATTATAGTGAAAGAATGCTGTTCCATAAGAGGTTCCAAAACTACTTCTAATGTTGTAACAAATCTGACTTTTTAGAAACAATAGGACACATTCAGAAGTGACTCTGCCTGTTCGTGAAGAGCTGTCAGTGCATACTAGGAATACTATGGATATCCCTAGCAAAAAGATCTCTTGAGGGACATTGTTACGGGGTGCACCTCGTTTCTGAATTCAGGCATTCAGTTGGAGACTCCAACCTAAATGTTCAGCTCAGCTGTGATAGCAATGTCTCTATCTGTGTATTGTGTCTTAATATGTAGCATATTAAGCATGCTTATTTATGTAGTACTTAAGGAAGATACTGTATTTGGGGACTAGCAGCAAAAATTCAGCTACAAGGAAGGAAGTCATACTTTGGAAGTGAAAAGTTGTGAGAACTTCAGGATTGTTGCCAGCTGCCAGTGTGATGAAAGGAAGTTAAGCAATACAGTGCAAATATCAATGAAGTGCTGTCAGTGAGACCTTGAAACCTGCAAGGCCTCCATGAGGATCACCAGGAGAATCGTGTGAAGGGATCCTAGAAGAGTTTAAATTGTTTAGGTTGGTAAAATCAACAGGGAAAGGAATAGGAGCATTGTCAACAAATGCATACAGGAAAAGAAAAAGCACTAGAAAGAAGAGCTGTTTAAGCTAAGAAACGGTATTTGTACAATCACACGTGGCCATGAATAATTTTATGATGGGCATTAAAGCCATTAGAACAGTAAGGTGTCCCATGGGAGTAACAGGGAAACTATTCTGTCCTACTTTTTGTGCTGGAGAACAGTTAAGTTTCTGAAAGAAGGGCCATAGCACAACATTGCCCATCCTTGTCAGTTTTATGTTTCTTGACTTGCAGTAAGCTAGGCTATCACAGAAGGCGAGAAAGGATTGGCATGGAATTTGAGGTGCTAGGCAATCTTTTCAAATTAACCGTTAAAGATTGTGAGAGTGAAAAGATTTTAAAGGTCTGGATTGCAAGTGTTTGCTTTGCTCTTTCTCTACAAGTGATCTATTCAGTTACTAGTACAGCCACAGTACTTCTGTGGCAGTGGCCATCTTACACCCTGATGCCCAAGGCAGAATGCACAGCAGTGCAGCGAATTTGTACTAAATAACACCACCTTCCCTTATTTAACAGTGGAGTAATAGGCGAGTTACCCACTGCTCCATCAGCTGCCCTTCACTGCATGCCATTTCACTGACTGTATAACCTAGTACAAAATGGAGAGAGGTTTATGTTTAGATACTGTTGAGACACCTCCTGTGACAGCAGAACCAACACCACTGACTCAGTGTAGAAGATCATCAAAGCGGAAAATTTCTTACCCACTCAGTGTTAACCATAGCTGAGCAGAGGAGGAGGTGATGTGTAAATGTGTCAAGGCAGAATAGTACCAGAATACTAAAAAGATGTAATCCTCCCAACACTGTAATACTACACTACGGCCACAGAGATGGTGCATTCCCCACCCTGCTTCTCGGCTGTTGAAAATGCTTGAGCAAAAGTGAGATGGACAAGGTAAGCTATGGACCTCCCTCAGCCTTGACTTTCCCCCTGGGGTGGAGAGGCACAATTTCCTGAAGCTATAGCATCAAATGTGTTAAATGTGTGAGTGGGAGGCTAAGTGAGTGAGGGGGAGGAGAGGGAGGAGAGAGAGAGGAAGCAGGGAGGATGCTCTGGAGCAGTCCTTTATCCTCTCCTTTATAAACTTGCTCTAGCAGTGAAGGATAAATATGAGTCTGGGATGTACAGGTGTGCTTTTTTAGCATCTGCATTACTTTTACAGAAGAGGACAGGATGAATTGGAACAAAGGCTCAGCCAAATATTTGGTACTATTTGACCAGCCTTTCATCCAGTGTGTTATCCGGTAGGACATACCACTTTGAGTCTTCAAAACTCTATGTGACTGGTGTTTCTTTTGTGTTTTTAAGATCTGCTTTACTTAATTTTTTTGTATGTAATAAGCCTATTATTTGGAGAGTATAACACTTAGTTAAAATTATATAGCTTAAAATTATAAAACTTAAAAGTGATATTTTTTATCTGTAGGAGGTCACCTTGGGAAAGAACCATCTTCTCTTTCTGATAGTCTTCTGATGGCTTGCAAGCAGCATGGGCTTGCACTCTGTAATTCCTTCAAGGGAAGAGGAAAGTAAAATGCCTTTTTTGTTTGTCAGAAAGGACATCTTCAAAAAGCTTAACTCTTTGTACTGAAATTTACAGAGATACATTGGAGCCATTTGTAACTTATAAACCAAACATATATTTTGTAGTGAGGCCTCACCTTGAGTACTGTGTTCAGTTCTGGGGCCCTCGCTAAAAGAAGGACATTGAAGTGCTGGAGCGTGTCCAGAGGAGAGCCACCAAGCTGGTGAGGGGTCTAGAGAACAAGTCATATGAGGAGAGGCTGAGGGAACTGGGCATGTTTAGTTTGGAGAAGAGGAGGCTGAGGGGAGACCTCATTGCTTTCTACAACTACCTGAAAGGAGGCTGTAGAGAGGTGGGTGTTGGCCTCTTCTCCCAAGGGAATAACGACAGGACCAGAGGAAATGGTCTGATGTTGCAGCAGGGGAGGTTTAGATTAGATATTAGGAAGAATCACTTTACTGAAAGACTGGTGAAGCACTGGAACAACCTGCCCAGGGAGGTGGTGGAGTTGCCATCCCTGGAGTTATTTAAGAAACGTGTCGAACATGGCACTTCAGGGCATGCTCTAGTGCCCAGGATTGTTGTTTTGTGTCTGTTTGTGGGTGGGTGTGGTGTGTTTTTGGTTTTGGATTTGGTTTTGGTTGGTTTTGGGGTTTTTTTTGTGGTTGGACTCGATGATCCCAAAGGTCCCTTCCAACCATAAATATTCTGTGATTCTGTGAAAATACTGAAAGTATTTCAGGAGACAATCACCAAACTTAATCAGCAGTCAGCTCTCTTCTGGTAAGAGCAGAGAGTGAAATACGTGGTGGAAACTGAGAATACAAATCCTGTATCTCCAAGTGCTCAGAACCCAGCAGAATCAAGCATTATTACTGGACATTGTGAAAAAGAATTGAAATCCCCTGTTATACAGCAAAAAAGCCTTTTTTAGCTTCTTGTTGTGAAAACAAGAGTAATTGACCCAACCTAAAGAGAGTGAACTTCACACCAGGAAAGAAGAAGCAAGGCCTACTGTTGTTGTGCTGGACCTGTACATTTACATAACTTCTATTGAAACAGGAAGAACTGGGGCCTGAACTGATGACAAGATGCTCTCAGGTGCTTTTATGTAGTTTGAGTCACTGTGCAGCCTGTCTTTTATGGGTTTCATATCCATACAGGAAGCCTGGAAGAGGGGCTGGATCATGTGGGACTGTATGTGCTGAAGTGCTCTACCTGGCTAGTAGGTCCAAGTCACAGCTCATATTTCCCGGGGCTTCTTTTTTCTATCTCTGCCCAAACTGGGTTTGGGTAACCCAGCCCAACAAGGCTTAAATGGGAGGATGCAGACAGAAGGTAATAGAGTGTCACAGTCCCCTTCTAGTGCCCACTTGCAGCGGGTGTGGAAGGTAGCTGAGGAGACTAAGAGTAAGGAGAACTCAGCTCTTATACTGAATATTATTCAGTACCAGGCAGAAGTGTGGTTCTCCTGCAGATTTCAGATATTAGACACGTTTTTAAATTATCCAGTACCAGCATTTGGGCAAAAAAAGAAATAAACTTTTACCCTTCCTCCTCTTAAATGAAGTAAACCAAAAAATCCAACACATTTTTACACATGATGCAAGAAGATTTCAGAACCCAAAAGTCTTTAATCTTTTACTAGGGGTAAAGGTTTTCCCCTGTTCTTTTTACAAGAAAATGACCCGGAAATTTTGAACCAAATGCAACTAAACTGAGAAAGGAAGGGATGATGACAGTGAGGTAGAGGAAATTCCTGTAAAGGAAACAGACCCAACACAGTGCACAGCTAGAACTAACCACAATTCTTGTCGTGTAGCGTAGGATGTGCAAGTAAGATTTTCAGATAATTATTTTTTTATTATAGCTTTTAGCTTTAGATTTTAGCCTTCTCTACCCCATCTGCTTGACCAGGTGAGTTGGTTTTATTATCTTTGAATGTGCATTTTAAAGTAAATTGTTTTTAATTGCTTGGTCGGACAAAATAGTAGTGTCTTAGTAAGTAACTTCATTAGATTATTTATTATTGCTTTGTAGGTACCATGAAGCTTTTTTCTTCTCCTGTGTGATTACTAATCTTCCTCGTAGAATCAGATTAGATTTCTCTTTCCATTGATGTACAAGACACAGGAACTGATAGCTCTGATGCTGAAGTGATTTTCATCATAATCGGAGTTGTTGGTTATAAGATTGCAGCATGCCACTATTTACTGGACTTCAAAGGTATAATGAAATTTAGTGCAGCTCTCAAGAAATTGAATTTGATTTCTTTTGCTTATATTTTATGTAAATACACACAAAATGCTATGAAATAGAGATTTACGGTTTTCTTGTGGGAGTCCTCTAGGAGTCGAAACATAGGCAAAATAATACAGTTCTTATTCTTCTCTCTTACATTTTTTTTTTACCACAAGAAATTACTTAAGACCACACTAGTCTTCTTTGTACATGAGTTACTTTCCAATTAAATGGCATCCTAAATCCCTAGACTAAGGACGTGATAATACGAGTGTGTACATGGCAGGAGAAGGCAGAGAGACTCTTGATACCACTTTGCCCAGAGTAGAGTGCTTTCTTTTTCTGGCAGACACTGGCCAAGATAAAACAAGTCACTGAATATATTGAATCACTGAATCACCTTCAGTCCACCTGCAGTGACCACCCAAATCATCAGTTTAAGATTATCCTGTTTTGAATACCCGTCTCCTTTGGTAATTGTAATCTGTTTCTGCTGTAAATTTCTCTCTTCCTCTCAAGCCACTTGCAAAACAACGGTTCTTTATTTCACACACTACCATACTTTTTAAGCACTATAAAATGCAAAGTTTCCAAGGTTCTAATAAAGGTGTTACCAGTTAGAAAAAAAAAACACACAACCAACAACAAAAACCCAGACAGTGGTGTATTTTCCCATGGCTAGCAAAAGACAACAGAAAATTAAACAGATTGCTAACCAAAGCTATAGCATTTGTTAGGTAACCCTCCCTTTCAGACTTTTTGCCCCTTCGTGCTGACCTTTTGAGCTTGAGGAGGGAGTTGTTACCGTGGCAATAAACTGGAGAGCAGAGAAATTATACGTCACTGGCATTATTAAATGTTTTGTGAACGGTCACTTGAGATGGTTTTGCTACATGTAAAGCATGTCCCCTGACCCTCTACTCTGCCCTGGTGAGGCCCCGTCTGGAGTACTGTGTCCAATTCTGGGCTCCACAATTCAAGAAGGACAGGGAACTGCTGGAGAGGGTGCAGCAGAGGACCACAAAGATGATTAGGGGCCTGGAGCATCTCTCTTACGAAGAAAGGCTGAGGGACTTGGGTCTTTTTAGTCTGGATAAGAGAAGGCTGAGGGGGGATCTGATCAACACCTACAAATACTTAAAGATTGGGTGTCAAGAAGATGGGGCCAGTCTTTTTTCAGTGGTGCCCAGGGACAGGACAAGAGGAAATGGGCACAAACTTGAACATAAGAAGTCCCATCTAAACATGAGGAGGAGCTTCTTCACTTTGAGGGTGGCAGAGCCCTGGAGGAGGCTGCCCAGGGAGGTGGTGGAGTCCCCGTCTCTGCAGATGTTCAAAACCCACCTGGACAAGTTCCTGTGCAACCTGCTGTAGGCAGACCTGCTTTAGCAGGGGGGTTGGACTAGATGATCTCCAGAGGTCCCTTCCAACCCCATATCATTCTGTGATTCTGTGATTACAGACAAATGGGCAGCTGGGAAGTAAATGCTTCCATTCTTTACCTTGGTCATTGCTTATCAGGTCAAACACTCCTCAGGTAGCTTCTTAGCAGACTGAATGAGTCACCAGAAAGGACCAGAGCTGGTGCCAGAGAGGGGCTGGACCATTTGCTTGGGATCAAGGGAGAGGGGCGTGGGGAGGATGGAGAAGTAGTTAAGACTTTCTTCTTTTGACACCAGTCATCCGTTTACGTTAGCTCACCTGCTTAAGGGACTGCAGCACCGAATCACGCACAAGGCCCTTGTGTCCTGCTTGCTACTGGCACCAGTATGCTTTTGCTACGTGGGTTGTTGGGTGACATAACTCAAAACATCTTCGTTTGTTTCATACGGTATTAATAGGGCTAGAGATGCAGCCCTCAATGAGTGCCTTGAGAAAGGTCTTTAGGAATGTCATAAACCCACCTTCAAGATTCAGGATCCCCTGATCCTTATGCAGTTGGTAAGAGAGTGTCCTTAGCCAATGCTGGTAGGAAACTCTCTCTTTATTCAGACATACATATTGGCTTGGAGTTTCAGGATGATTCTAAAAGCTGTGTGGGGCAGTGACAGTTGGCAGCCTCCAAGCTGTAACAAAGCACCAGGATGGGTTAAGATAAATGAGTTAACCTACTGTGACCTCTGAGTGTAAAAATAGATCGTTCCGATCACTTGCAAGGAATAGAGACGTGCTGAGGAGAGCGGTGACTAAAGTGCTCCTCTCTACGCAGAATAGGTGCCTGAAGAAGTGCAGAGTGGGAGTTCTCTTCACCTCTCTTGCTAGCTCAGTGTGCACTGGATGCCCTCTTGCTGCCTGCTTCCATGAGTTGTGTCTCATTTGCATGAGGTTCCAACAGACTAGCCTTTTGCCCTACCTTTACTTTTTTTCCCTTGGGCTGACTCACAGTCTCTCTGGCAGCTGTGCAAATGCAGAGTCACTCTGTGGCCAAACGAGCAAAGAAAAAAATCTCCCTGAGGTCTCAGTTACACAATGGGAACATCAGCAAAACACATGGCCTTTACTCATTGAGATCCTGAATCAGGCATTCCAGACGTCAATCACAGCTATGTTTTAACTAAATATCCAAATTAAGCCATGTTTTTGAATATGCACGTGTGACAGCCTGCCTTCCCTCTAGCCATGTGGCTGAGAAGGCTGCAGGACACAGATCAACCCTCTTAGTACCAGGGGCAAAACACTTAATGCAACAGTGTTTGAGGTTTCACCTTGGACAGGATGCTGAAATACGGGGTGCTACTGAGCTTTTTGTGGACCTGGTCCCAAATCCCTTGGGTGTCCTGGTCTCAGTTCACAGATGGCAGGCCACAGAGCTGATACCCTAGGATGGTGTGGATGTTACCCTGTTCAGCAGGTCTCTTCTGGGGCCATTTAGGTGATGCAGCACAGCACTGTGGTGCAGAAGTGAGGCCTGATGCTGCACGTGCAGGTAAGTCATGGAGGAGAAGAAGGGTTTTTGAGGTTGCTGTGTTGACCCTAATGGACATCTTAGGGTATGTCCATTGTAGCTGGTAATAAAGCCCAGTAGGAGCATATCTCTTGGGTGAAAGAGTTATAAGCAAAGATCTGGTGTTCACACAGTACATGCTTTGAGAGCTTTACTTCTGCGTAGTTCTACTCCAGCCCCATGGAGTCAACGGTATTTGCAGCTGGAGCACATCTTCAGATTTTGTTTAATCGCAAAGGAATACTGCTTACATACTCTGAGCCTATTGGCCTTCAGGATACAACTGAGTTCCATGGATTTTGGTGCCAGTTATGCCTTTCTCAGTCTGTTGCTGAGAGTTGTTGATTTTATTGCTTGGTACCTTATCTCTCATTTTAGAGAACAGATTCCTCTTCTAACAGCAACAGCTGCTGAAAGACCTGCTTTTCTCCTCCAGATGTAGAGCTCTGCATTCTTGTAGGTATAACTTGGAAATCCATCTGTAACCAACTCTATGCAAGATGCATTTAAAGAAACTTGCATATTCTTGAATTTCATCTTTCCTGCATTTTTTGTGAAACACTGTGAGCAGGAAGAGTGCTGCAAACTCCATTTTTAGGAAGCACAATATCTAGGAAATACTGTCTGCTAAGTTTTATAGAGCTACATGATAAAATATGTAATTGCCTAAGTATCTTATTGTAGTATTATTTTTAAAAAAATTATTATTTTCCTCTGTTACAGAAAGAAAGATGATTCTTAAAGAAAATGTCTCAGAAAATCAACCAAAACTGATAAAGAAAATCATGCTCACTTTGTGCTGGATCCTAGCATTGTTTGTCAGCAGGGCAGAAGTTAGAGAGATTAACTTGCCTGGTAAGAGTCTGCGTTGGTGAGTTTTGGTGTTAGTGCTGCCTTCTGACTGAGAAAAGTGGGTCTGAATTTTGCCATGCCTTCATGAGGTTTTCTTGCACCACCTGTTCATGCTTGTGTGAGGCGAACAGCTGTTTCTACCCTTTATGCAAGCTTTTTAAGTATTGGTATTACAGTTTATCCAAAATATGATTCAAAATTCAGTTTCTTAATGAAAAGAAAAGGGCAAATATAAAGGGGAATTTCTGAGAACCAAATGGGGCAAATGAATCGGTTCTGTGACTCCTTGAAGTCTCCAGCAGCTGGGCCAAGCCTGTCAGGGGGGAAAAGGAAGAGAAAGGCAGCGTGAGACCAGTCTATCAAAGTCTTCCACCCACACAATCTATCTGGAGGAGCTTGATCCAATTCAGTTTGCAGAGAGAAACTGAAACTGTGAAGAGGCTCCCAGGTGGGCAGGCGAGGAACCGAAGATTTCATGCCCTCCCTTCTGCTGAATTGAAATCCTGCACGCTTTCACGGGCTACCACATCCTGACCGGCAGAAGGGGTTATGCAGCAAGGTCAGCCAGCCTTTAGAGAATTCGGGGTTAGAATGGGTGACTACAGCTTTCAGAATCCTAAAAATTTGTCTAACTTCAGTGACAGTAACTGAAACATAAGAGCAGAAGTATTTGAAAGCAGTGAGACAATAGTGCTTGTCAATCTTACCCTAAATAGGGAGCGTGGTGGCAAGCTCTGCTTCTTCAAGTTTACGTCAATCCCTTCTCCATTAATATGAGGAGAGCTAGAAGAGCTACCTCTGCTTTTCTGCGGAGTTGAGGTTTAACAGGTTAGCACCCATGTGAAAAGCTTCGGCTTGCTAAAAATCTTAAGCTACTTTCACATTAGACTTTTGAAAAAGGCCTAATAAACTTTTGAAAACCTGTGAATAAACTTTTGAGAACATTGTCAAATTCCATGTTTAAGGAAATCAATTCTCTATTATCCCAGCATCTTGTCACATAAAAAAATTAACACAAAAAAAAGATAAAGTTGTGGTTTTGCAGTGTGCCTTATTTATTATTTTTTTTAAACATGATGACTGTGTGTTCTTTCAGGTGGTACTATTATCTTATTGTCCTGCTTTTCAGGATGTTCCCATGTTGAACCTCAAATATGGTATCGTGCAATTAGTGATGAGGAGTTTGTTTTGCAATGCGCTTTACCAGATAAAGATGTTACGCACATTTATAACAACTCACTTCTAGAACATAAGGTGAAATGGTTCTGGCATCAGAAAGATAAAGAACCACTGAAGCCTATCAAGGAAAGCTCTAATCCTGTTCGCCAAGGGGATGCCCTTTGGTTTAAACCAGTGAGAGAGAGTGCTTCTGGAGTGTACATCTGTATGATATGGTATGTAATAGAGAAAAAGGCTTATATTTCTATACAAGAATTAATTGGTTTGTGTATTAAATGTTTAACTTTTTTTTTTTTTTCCTGCATCACTCAGGAAAAAAATCCCATGTCTCAAAATTGTTTTGGAGGTCCAAACAAAGAAGGCAGCAAAATGTTCAGATTATGACACGAATACGCTATATCTTCTTGCTGGCAATGGGAATTCAATAACTTGTCCTGGGACAAAATGCTACAACCATATAAAAAAGCGAGATGTAAAATGGTACAAGGTAAGAGTCACTCTCTCGAACATTCAAAAAAGCTCACTGGAGCTATAGCTTTAGGTCTAGTTAATGCTCATGTGCTGTAGGTTCTTGAACTCTTCTTTGAGAAATTTAACCCCAGAGTAGAATCTTGAATTGTTATATATCAAGTCTGTAACTAACAGTTTTGAAGAAATTTGCCACACTCAAAATATTATTCCATGAAATAGAAGCCTAGAAATGTTTTCTTTTCACCTATGAAATTGAAGCAATTGAGAATCAAAATAGGTTCTTTACAAAACTGACATATGATTGAAATTTAAAATTTTAGGTTTTGTTTTGACATTTTAAATTCTGAAAATAACAAATATATGAAAGAAGTGCCTTTGTTAGAGACAAAATTCTTTTAACATTAATGTTTCAAATTGTTATTTTCAAGACTCCTGCTTTTAGTGAAACATTGGTCCACTGAAACATTATTGATTTACTCTTTTTCAAATGATCACTAAAATACTTGCAAGCTAATATTTATTCCTATTTTGTTTGTAAGGATTGTAATATACCTTCTAAACCTGTATAAATGAGCAAATGAAAATGACTGAAATTTCAATTGTGCATTTTATTACCTGATATTACTTACATTATTTATTCTCTCAAGTAGAATTAGGATCTAGTCAGTTGCTCTTCATTTACTTTCAAACTTTAAATGAGGTATATATTTACCTAGATCTTGATTTGAAACCAACTGAATTTAAGGAGATTCTTTCCATTTTGTGTTAGTGGATTTTTTTCAGGTATTTGATTTAAGGAAGTCTTAGTGGTCTTAGAGAATATCAATGCACTAAGCTGAAAAATAGAGATGCTTTTAAAAAAATAGCCAGTTTTCATCCTTTTAAAAGTAGCAAGAGTGTTGTCAATCTCAGACAATCCAAACCCATGATTTACTTCTCATAAAAGAACATGAATATGTTTTCTAAATAATATATTTAGAGAATAAAAAATACCCAGTTCATCAAAAAAGTGATCCTTCTTGTTGCTCTTAAGTAATAGGAGTTTAATTTAGATTAGATTCATGTTTTCACATTTCTCTCAGCAGCCACAAATTTTAAGTGATTGTTTAAAAAGACAATGGTATTCACGTATTTGTTGTGGTTTTGGCCGAATTGACCAACCAGAATGACATATGGCCCTTCCCTCCCTCCCTAAGGAAAAGAGAGGAGAGGAAGAGGGAAAGGAAAAAAAAAAAACTTATGAGTTTAGAAAAAACTAAAATACTTTAATAAAAATATAAATAAATAATGAAATAATAATAATAAAGAAAAGAAAAAAAAAGGAAAAAAAAAGTATACAGTATATACAAAACTGTCTCAAGGTCCCAGGATGATCAACATGTCACCAGCAGGTACAGGGGAAAGTCCCAGGCTGGACTTGGTGATGGACAGGAGCCAGATTCCGGATCTGGAGTCAGGAATGCTCAGATCAGGATCAAAGGCAGATGAACAGACAGGGTCCTCCCTGGACGTCATCCAATGGAGGAAGAGAGTTGACCCTTTGATCCCTCAGCTTTTATACTGAGCATGATGCAGATGGGTTGGAATACCCTGTTGATCAGTTTTGGGTCACCTGTCCTGTCCGCTCCTCCCTACAAGTGTGACACCTCTACGCTTTTCTGCTCCTGACCCTACAATGGGGCAAATAAAAAATTTGCCTGACCTTGGTTGTTATAGCAATAAGTGTAAGCATGGGCCTCTCTGCATACCAGTCCTTGGTATAAGTAGGTCTTATCACTGTGACAGTGAACAGTTTCTGAACAATATGCTGTTAATTTCAGAGTTTAGTTAGTTAGAAGAGGCCCAGCTAAAAAAGTAAAATTACTG
>JAOQGH010000001.1:140188151-140214552 GCA_025769975.1 Gallinago jamesoni
TAGTTAGAAGAGGCCCAGCTAAAAAAGTAAAATTACTGAACAGAAAATTAGTTCTGTTTTACCTCAAACCAGGACAATATTCTAGACCAGAATTTTTTAATATAACTGACAAATGTCCTCAGACTCCCAATAAATCTTTTTTCAGGCTTCAGTGGAAGAAGTTTGTCTTAGCCAACTGCCATGGTAATCCTATCCAAATATCTTAGATTATAACTTAATAACAGGAACTACAACAATAACACAAAAAAAGGACTTCTAACTTCTTGATCTTCTTTTCTTTTCCTTAGGATGGTCATCAGATAAAATACAGTAAAAGGAGACAAAGCCTAAAGCTTAAGCGTGATGAAATCTACTTGAATCCAACCTATGACAAAGATTCTGGAGTCTATGTGTGTGATTACACCGTATATGACAACACTATCCAGTGGACAATGAGAACAGCAGTAACAGTAGAAGTCACTGGTGAGTAATATTATAACTCAGAATAATGTACTTGACGTAAAGCATGTTTTCTCTATTTTTTCCTACCCTATTTATGTCTTTTGCTCAGGCTCTTGTTCTTAAAAACCTGTAAACTGAATTATCTGCCATAAGACAATGCCATAAGACAATGCCATTAGACAATGATATTAGACAATGCCATAATTTTCAAGAGCTAATTCTGCTTTGGATTTATTGTAGTTCCTAACAGTGGGTATCAAATCTACAAAGGATTTTGATCTCTTGATCCAGGAGTAGAATTCATGAAACTTCAACTGGTGCCAATGTTCTCCATGTACTGTATGGGGCGTGTTGGAAAGATATTCACAGGCTTGGAGATAGGAACGCTAATCCTGCATGGGAAATGTGGAAAAAAGCAATGCATCTCAATCCTACCTCTGTTCCTGAAGTAGAGCCTTATGTGAAAGTAGGAGTTAGATAAAAAATCATTCCTTGTGGCATGGATGAGACCTTCATTTTTTTTCACTTGACCACGATGAGGAAGGTGACGTGGTGGCATCATTGCCCATCTTCCACATAATTCTTTAACAGCAGAGGAAACGAGAGACCTGTGAGCAGTCTAACTAACAAACAAGCTTGTTGTTGTTGTGCTGTTTGGGGGAAGGCACCACTGCCTGCATGACCTGTTATTATAGGCTTTGTATGGCTTATTAAATAAAACTGACCAGAATTCTCTAGCACAGTGATATGGCATGGCATTATATTCTCCTTCAAATCATGGTGACCTTTTCTGTAATATTTACTGTCCTCTGCTGTCCTTCAGGCAGAAGCCCAGGTGTTGCCTGTACTGTTGGACAAGGTTAACACTACACAAGGGAGCATGCTATTAACTCAGGATCATGAATGAGGGAGACACTGTTTAGTTTTCTAGAGGAGAGATGTGGTTATGCTTTTCTCCAGATATCTGTGATTGAGTGCTCTAAGTCACTCTAGTCAGACACTTCAGTCACTCCACTTGATCACAGGTCCCAGAGGAAAGCATAGTTACATCTATTCTATATCCTGAGCTTTGTAGACCCAGTAAATCTGTTTGTGTGTATGACAGTAGCGCAGGACCAATTCTCAGCATCCTGATGGAACATGGGCCACTCTGTGGAAGGGAGAACAAGATTTAGGGAGTGAAAGAAAGGTGTCAGGTAAGGCAACTTGGTCCTATGGTCTAGGGAGGACAGCACTCCTCTGAAGTAGTTGATTTCATTTTTTTTGCAGATGTTTGATGGACTTAGTACTAAGGAGTCATGGGAAAAATAGATACACAACAACAGCCCATGTCTCACCAACTTTTGAGACTTCTGTGTCCTGAGTTACAATGTCTGGTGCTCCTTCACTCTTCTCTCTGCCTATATTCCCACAGTATTTTCCAAGCAGGCATGGGCTAGCTCTGCTTTTATTCTGATCTGGCTGAACCTGAGTTAACGCACCGTGCTTCTCAAGTCTTTTCCCTCACTTCACAGCACGGTCAGAAACATGCTTGAAAGGTGCCATGTACATATACACTCCCCCTGAATCTTGCATATATTTCTCTGCTGTGGCTTTGGTTTTAAAAAAAAAAAAAAGTGTCATGCGGCACCATTTCCTGCAGATTTCCTAGAATATCAGAGCTGTGGGTTTTAGCCCCTTCAGGTTGTTTATCTGAAGCCCGGGTAATTGCTTATTAGATTGCACAAATTTTGGGTGTCATTAACTGTGCCCTTTGGCAGCATTTGTCTTCAAAAAAACCACATGGTTATTTGAGTGCAGGTACCTATGCTGTGTATTTAAAGTGAAATGAGGTGTGTGTGCTGTATGTCCGCTTACTGGGCATGGAATGGGGCCTGGCAGGGAACTGCTATGAGGATCGCATCCTTTGGAGAGTTTTGCAGGGGGTGTCCCTTATTTCTGCATCCTAAATTACCTTAAGTGCAGGATAGACACTGAACACCTCAGCTCATGTATGGTGACAATGCCTCAGAGTAACTGAGATAGGAGGTGTTTAAATAGCTTAATGAGTTTTGTGCTCAAAACTCCCTTATCTGTGCACTCTTAGACACCTCAACAATTGTAAATCATCCTCTTGGACTTACGTGTCTAAATTCCACCTAAAATTTGAAAAAGAAAATTCTGTAAGCTATTTTCTCTGGTCTTCTGCACTGATGACAGCGTTACAGTTACTAATAGTGTTCCTGTTAATTGCAGCAAAAAACACTATCCATCCGCCAAACTTCTTGTATCCCAATGGTGTGGTGATCCTTGAGGCAGAGCTTGGTAAGTTTTAATTCCTCACCTGACAGCGAAAGAAAAAATTTAAATGCAGTATTGATAAGTAATGATTTATCTTGATAAAGCAAAACAGATTTGCTCTCCAGGAGTATGAAAATTTTATTTAAAATACAGTTTTTTTCTTGATATATATCATTCTGGGTATTAAAGGAAGCATCATGCATTATACAGATTCCAGGTTATTTAAGAGAAAAATAATCTGGTGACCTTTATGCATAGTTTTCCTGTGCTAATTTGCTCCAGGAAAGCCACTTGAATTGGAATGCCGTGTCCAGTTTGGGTTTGAAAGAGTTTCTCCTATGAGGGTAACATGGAAAAGAAACAACAAAGAAAATATAAATGAGACATTGACTCAGGAAACAAGGTAAGAAAAAACCCAGTAGTCTGCTGCTACAGTCAGCAACTGTAAAAATCCTTCTACAATAGCTTTACTGAATACATTTTACTGACAGAAACTCAGGAGTCTCTGTGTAAGTCCGTAAGCATGTGACAGGCACGTGCACCTCACATACAGAAACACATATTGATGTCCATAAAGTCAAGAAAAACTTTTTGCCCAATCTTAACTTTTCCTCCTAAAGCTTTAGCTCATGGACAGCTTCAACACGAACAGTGCTTGGTTGCCTGTGCCTGCATCAGCTGTTTTCCAGTGTTCCCTCTGTTGTGCCTTGCTAGCAGCTCACACAATTTGTCTTTGGAAGCTGCCTCTGAGTGGGGAATAAACCAGATCAGTAAAACAGTACTGTGGACACTGAAAGGAGTTTGGGTGCCTCAGATGTTGGGGTGTGTTCATTGAGTCAGCCTGAGGACTTGCAGCACTTAATTTCAGGACACTGAAATTCAGGAGTCTTTCCTGGCAAGAATTAACCAGACCCTGCAAAGAAGCAATGTGTGAAAAAACAAGGTTTCTTGTCACATGGGGACAACCTAAATAGTTACCACACTTCCCTTTCCTTCCTGTACTTGCCTGCCTCATTCACTTACACAGTTCAAACTTGGGCAAGAAACACAGTGGAGGCAACACAGATAAGTATGTCTTTCACTACACAGCCCCAGGTCATCTATATGTGAAAACTTTTCTGTATACTGGGGGAAACAAAAGCCCTGCTGTCACTGCTAAAACCAAGTTCTTAATATGAGTCATATGGGAAAAAAAATAAAAAATGATGATATCACACACACATGGGCACATACACTCCTTCATGAGGGAGATTGGAAATTGGAATTTCCTAACTTTTATTCATTTAGCTTTGTAATGTTCTTCTTACCAAGGTTTTGGCTTTTTGCATGCATACAATTTCTGTTTGTATACTTTTTGAAATCCCAAAGTAATAAAACATTACCAACAGACTTTCAGTATGGGTTGAATCCTTGCCCTTGCTCATGCTTGTGTATCTTGAGGTAGCAGAGGTAGAGCCATGGTAGACTTTCATTTTGCAGTGGCGTGATGTGAGGCACCTTCAGGACCACCCAGACCCACCTCTACTTGTAGCCTTCAAAGAGGAAAGCAGTTGCAGGCACAGATCTGTTCCTCACAACCCCCGCTTGGCCCCAAAGGGATTCCTCTGTTACGTCTTCATTTCCTATACTCCCATCCCCTATATCTGTCTTATTCTGTTTGACTATCCTGTTCTTGGGCCCTTAACCCCTGTGCAAGAGGCTGTGCTGCTCAGTCTTTTTGCCCAGCTCGTTCTCTCTTGAGGCTCCTTTTTCAAGTTTCATTTCCCTGCATTTCCTCTGGGGGAATTTTTTACATCTTAGAAAAACACAAGTAATCTTGTAGCAGTCAACGAGGGCTAAATATTTAGAACTAGGAAAGTGCTTAAGTATTTTGCAGAGAAGATGAATTAAGAATAAACCCTACAGTCTGCAGACCTTTGACGTTAGTATTTTCTGACAATATAAAAACCAAATGGAAGTTCCAAACCAGGATATTGCATCGCTGTTAAAAGTTCAAGCTGAATCTTAAGAAGTTGTGAGCTACTCTTTTTTTGTATTTAAGACATTTGGGGATTGTGTGAATGAACACCAAAGGTATCATGCAAATATGTATTCCTTTCCCTTTAGAATTTATCATAAAAGTTTAAAGGGTCACACACTTCTTCATGTTGCGAAACTGAAAGAAGTTACCAAAATGGACTTCAGAAGTAACTTCACTTGCTTTGCTGAAAATTTGGTGGGGAATGCCACTGCTGTGATCCAGCTGAAAAGAAAGCAGAAAGGTAAAACTATTTGCTCTTGAAGACTCAGTGCTGCAAATCCACTCCCCATTAACACTGGCTTTTTAGCCAGCTGCAGAAGTTCTTTGAAGCTGGATGGGAAAAAGTTTGTCAATGTCTAGAAAGGCACATTATTCTGAGAACTACTCAGAAGGACAGGGGTATCTGGGGACTTACTGCAGGCAGGTGGGCCAAGTGGAAGCTGAAGAATAACTGGGAGGAAGCAAAAGGAGAGTACCATCTCTGAGCATTAATAGGCAATCTACTAAACTGAAGCAGAGCAGCTGCTGAAAGCAATAGTAATCCTTGATTTTTATAGGACATTTCTGTTTGTTTCCCCAGTCCTTAGCATGCATGTTTCTGCAAAGGTACCAAAACTGATATGAATGTGGCAGCCTTTCAACCAAAGGCCAAAACCAGAATCAGAGTGGAAATTAAACCATTGAACTATAGTTCACAGTGGAGATTCATCATTGGAGCGGCAGAGAAAGTCTCCAGCAGGGTACTATGTGCAGCTATGTCTGTTCTGATCTGACTTTTGCATCTCAAGGGATGGATCCTTTTCTCTGTGCCTTCCATCACAGATTGGCTTTGCATACCATCAAAGACATACCATTCAAAAAAGGTCCCTAATGGTAGACTGAAACTGTGTTAAGGTTTGCAGCTAAATGAATTCCTGACTTCCCTAAAGTTTGCCAGTGGGACAAGAATGAAGATTGCAAGATAGTTTGCCACCATTTTTAGAATGAGTTTTTCGTCTAAGTGTCAATATTATTTTGGAAACCTGAATTGTAACAGACCTTTTTCTTTCTACAGTGGTTCTTTTATATGTACTATGCAGTGCCATTTCTACACTATTTGCATTGCTTTTGTGCACTGCCTTTATTTACCAGCACTGGATTGAAATACTGCTGATATACCGAAGTTATTTGATCCACAATGAAACTACAGGAGGTAAGAAACATTGTATAATATAATTTTTCTCCAGTTTTTCTACTGGCTTTTGACATGTGGATTAGTCTGTTGGGAATTAAGCATTTAATTAAATTCTCTTAATGACCCTGTTCTCTTTGAGCCAATACAAAGATTGTTAAAACTTGCAAGATGCTCAGTGGATTCAGGTGAACAAAAAGCCAGGCAGTGTTGAGGAAATATCTAATACCAACTGAAATGTCACAGTTAGGCTTTTACAAGATCCCTAATTTAACCATGGAAGATTACAGTAAGAAGTCGAACTTTGGCAGTCCCTTTGCAGGGAATAATAGAGCATTTCCAGCATTTTAACCTCATTCTCCCAAAATGTTCAAGAGAAGCTGTGGACAAGAACAAAATGTCCTTCAGAACTAAGCGAAGCGCTCCAGAGTCTATTGTATTTTTCACCTGAAGTCAAATAGTTTCCCAGAAGAGTAAACAAAGGAGAGAAATAAGATGATATAGGGCACCAACTGAGAAGTGTATGTTTGGTAAATGTTCATGTTTCCTTTATAAAAATTATGTTGACCATCTTGACATTTACACCAGAGTGATCAGCTTCCGATACTTCAAATCTCTGTAGTAGCATCACCCCATCATGTCAGTTAAAATAGGTCTCCAACGTAACAGGCAGTGGAAAAATGTATCAGAAATGACAGTGCATACTTCAAAGAAATTAACATAATTTTCTTATATGGGTTGAGAGTAATCTGATAGTATGTGCTTAAAGAAATTTTCTCAAAATTCTTGAATCTTAATGCGGCTTAAGATACAGGTGTCTGAGTCTGCTTTTGTGTTTGCGTGTGTATATGTAGATTATATGTGACTGTTATCTAGATATCTATAAATACATATGCAATGAGAAAATTAACTGCCCTTTTGGAAAGTAATTTTGTGAGTCCTAGGGCAGCTGGCAAAAGTGATTTGGGAAATCACTCAAAATTTCCCCTCTATTTGGTAACAAATTGATTTAAGAACCTCTGGAAAATCCCCTTAGGTTTCACCCCATATGTCAGTAGGACAGAGACAGATTTGTGCGTTGAAGTTGAAGACTCCGTTGGGTTCCACCAGGGCAGCCTCTGTCCCGCTCCCCAACTCTCATGTATGGCAGGCACACAGCACCATTTGCATCTTGGGGACATGGAGTGTGCAGACCAACTCTGTTTGCCCAGATAGTTTTCTACCTAAGGTGACTGGCCATAAAAGGTGTTTTTACCTGCAGGATTAGGTCCTTCTCACTTTGCGTGGATGTATATCAAGTCACCTGAGATCCAAAAGGGCTTGGTCATAGAGTGGCAAAGCAGCAGTTAGGGCTTAATTTTGCTGTCTCTTCCTATCCATCATTTCTTCTTTCCCACCCCTTGCAGCACAAAATCAGACACTTGCAGAATCCCACAAGGTTGGAATGGATCCCTGAGAGTTGTCTGATCCCACACCTTGCTCAAAGCAGAGCCAACCTTGGCCAGGTTGCTCAGGGTCTTGTGGACAAAGAATCCACAGCCTCTCTGGACAATGTGTTCCAGTATTTGACCACTCTCACAGTGCAAACTTTTCATTAACATCTCATGTGAATTTCCCTTGTTGCAACTTGTGTCTCTTGTCTCCTTTTCTATTATTGTGCACCTCAAAGAAGAGTCTGTCTCCATCATCTCTGTACCCTCTCATTTGGTAGTTGAAGACAGCTGTTAAGGTCACCTTTTTTTCTCATGCCTCTCTAACCCTTGGTTTTCCTCATTAGCCAATTCAGATATGTCTCTTTAAAATCTTGCCTTCTTCCAAAAGGAGAAAGAAACAATGAAGAAGCTGTGATACTAACATTTATAGGCCGTGTATGAATTCACTTTCCTTAACTCTGGTATTCTTCATTCTCTACCCTTTGGGCATCTTCAATGTTTGTCCTGAAAATTCCACAGGTTGTAATTTTCCTTCTGTAAAATTCTGGGGGAAAAAAAATCCCAGTGGTGCTTAGTTCTGACTTGCTAGTGTAATAGTAATAGTAATACTATGAAGGAAAACAGTGATGTATTTATTAATGGTCATTGTCTAATAAGATTGCAGTGACCTCTGTGGGTGAAATGAAGAATATCTGGCTTGTAGAGCAATTTATTGTCATTTCAAAACTGTTTTCAAAGGAGCTTTAATTTGGATGTAGCAGAATTGAAGCTCAGTTAAACCAATGCAGTGACCCTCTGCCTCACCTTCAATGCCCACACTAGTCCTGCGTGCCTGCTGGTGGCAATTCAATTTTGTGGGCCTAAATTGGCTCAACTTGGCAGAAAAATAAGTCAGTAAAAGAGAGTGGGTAACTAGCAAAGTGCATTGGCTTCCTCTGTTAAAACAAGAACTTCAGCACCAGTAGAAGGAAGTGGTGAAAGCCTGTGGCCAGGAGCAGAGAGGGGAGGAGCGGAGATGTATTATGTGTTGTCTGATCACACCCTTGGCCTCTAAACCTAGTTTGCACACCTGTGTTTTGGTTTGATGACATACTTTCTGCTACATGCTGGTTTTGCATGTAGATGTTCAACCCCAGTTTATGTATGTCTTTAGTTTTCTGTGTGTATTTCCTTTGCTCCCTAGAATCCACATGGGCTTTTCTAGATCCTGTGGGAACTTGATGACCCTAGCTAAGGTTTGTGGTCCTAATCTTAAATGTAGGGGTAGAAATCAAAAGGTTAACACTGAGGGATGAGGTAATAATTAACACCATTAGGTGTCTGTGTTGGAGGCAGGTGTCTCAGTTCCCATGCAGTGAAGGTGTAGTCAATATGGTGAAATCTAGAGAGCTTCTCAGCTTGCCCGGCAGCAGCACCTTGCAGTTGGACCCTGTGTTAAACAGCTGAATTTCTTTCTGGTTCCCATTAACTGTATTGACCGATGATCCAACTCAGCTGATTGAACATAAGTGTCTGATGTTATTTGGGTTGTCTGAGGATGTCCTGCCATTCCAAAGGATTTGAGTCTCCATGAGTCTCCATGTCAAATTTGGCAGTCCCATCAATCTTAGGACATCTCAAATGGCATCAGGCATCTACAGATGCGGAAATGGACTGAGTCCACTATGCTTTTTGCTTTCCCCAGCAATTCTTTTTGTTTTCTTTCTTCCTCCCTCAAATGTAGTCCAAATTTTATTTAGCAAATAAATAAGAATCGCTTTTGCCTTGTAGTTAAGAATGAGTTAAGCTGAGTTAACTCAGGTCATTGGTCCCAGGTTGTTTCAAAGCTGAGAAAAATTCTTCATATGTATTTTTCATCTGTACCACACAAACATGTTCTTTAATGAGACTGAAACAAAGTTCAAGAACTGGTCAGTACTCAATGTCTGAGCTGATGCTTGCATCAGACTTAGGCTTTGCTACTTGCACCAGTCTCTGATTGGAAACCTAACAGTGTATGGAAACAGTGCATTTTTTTGCAAGTTGCTAATATTTACGAACATTTTCCTTTAAAACTCATCATATTTTCAAAGTAGGCTGTGCATTGGTGAGTATGTTTGGAATCAGTGTTTGGGCAAATGAGAAAAGATTGGGACTCATTCCCTATAACATGGATTTTGCCTGGAAGGGGCCAGATCTTCCACTGGTGAAAACTGGTCCGTGTTTGTGAAAATGCAGAGAAATGCCTGATTTAAATTTCTTTACACTTGTTTTTTGTAGCTTCCTCATTTTCTTTGATACCATATGCCTACAAAATTTGCAAGACAGCAAAGAATAAGGGTTGTCTTTGGGTAACTGCATGCTTATGCTTCATGAACAGGTGATAATTTTAGGTTCGTGTTGTGCCAACTTAAATAAATATAAATAGAAACTGAGCATTAAGAAAGAAGCTGAATGCTTCAAACAGACTGATTAATGTATACAGTGTTGCTTATTTATTTATTTTAGATGGCAAAGAATTTGATGCATTTGTGTCCTATGCAAAACTAGACTCTTCTGAAAGTGACTCTACTTTAATTAGTGAGGAAAAATTTGCCTTGGAGCTTCTTCCGGATATACTGGAAAATAAATATGGATACAAGTTATGCATTCTTGAAAGAGATATTCTTCCAGGAGGAGGTAAGGTCCTTGAGGGTGGTAGAAAACTTCAGTTCTTTATACAATTGTTTTCACTTTCCAAAAAACCATATGCACCAGATTAGCAAATAGTATTTTGGTACTGGAATTTCTGCTCAAATCTCATCATGTTTTGATCTTTATATCTGGCCCCTGCACTGGAGTCTAAGTGTGGTTGCTGGGAGCTGCTAGGCTGAGAAAAAACTTCTTGACCAAGAATTTCTTTGCAAGGAGACTCCATTCCCTGAAAAGAAAATGCCAAACATTTCAGTAGTTACTTTCTAGGCAACTTTATCCAGTGCTACCTGCACTAATTAGAAACCCCTCAATGTCTGTCCCTGGAGAGACAAAGGCAAGTGTCCCTTGAGACCCTATTTCAGTAGCAACAAAGTGTGTTCTCCACCTCCTGAGCAGAAAGTGGTGTTTTCCACACTGTGTAAGATTGGTGGCAGTACCCTCTGATAGCAAACATTTTTAGGGGTTATGTGATTGCTCTGCGTCCCTATTTTGGGTTTTCCCTATTTCCAGGTTTTAGCTGTTGATAAAGGAACTGATAAGATAAAAAGTCCTTTATAGACTGCAGTAATGATTGCCATTTCTTCTCCAGCATACACAGATGAAGTCGTTACAGCTATTAAACAAAGCAGACGAGCAATAATTATTTTGAGCCCAGCCTACATCAGCGGACCAAGCATCTTTGAACTGCAGGCAGCAGTGAACTGTGCATTGGAAGACAAAAAGATCAAACTGGTATTAATAAAGTTCCAGGCTTTCCAAGAGCCAGAGACTTTGCCTCCAGTAGTGAAGAAAGCCCTTAGGATTTTACCAGTCGTTACCTGGAAGTCTTCTATTTCTGCTGCTCCAAACAAGAAGTTCTGGAAATATATGCATTACCACATGCCAGTGAAAACTACTAAGATGTTGGGAAATTGCAGCCTAAAGGGATTTTTCCAAAGGTTATTAAGCCTGGTGTATCAATAGCAGAAATTTCACAGAGGGATGACAGCAGGCTCAGGAACGGTGATTTGATTGTAAAAGACCTTTTCTACATTGGCTGACCGCTGTGGGTTGTCACTGCAGTCAGCAATAGCTCACTCCGAAACAGTGAGTGGGGCTGCAGTGTCACAGTGCTCCAGCCCCACAGTAAAACTAAGTGGCAGTGCACAAAACTGTAAATGTGAGCTACCTTTCATAGATTATTACTTTATTAGTATTTTTATTATATTTATTATATTATTTCCCTGTGATGTTGAGACATACATGTGAACGTGTTGTTCTTTGCACTGTGTTTCTTCTGGAATATTTTTATACTTGTTTTCTAGAAAAAGATTAAAAAAGGGAACTTCAGAGGAAGCTTGCAGTTTAGTTTTCCTGTGCAGTCCAGTGGGACAAATCCAAACTCTTTAAACTAGTTACCTCTTCCTCTGGGAGCACCAAGGAAGTACCATGGGACACTGCTGCAACTGGGTATGCCAAAGGGACTGGGAAAAGAAGGAACACTTTGTCAGGGCTGATCCCAAGCATCTCCCTCCTTCCTGTAATGGGAGAAAGCATTCCTACTAGTTGGAGAAATCTGCACATTCCTGATCCTGTGTGGTCACTCATGGATCTCACTGAATCTGTTGGTATTATAGGGTGTGTTGCAGTTGTAAATCAAAGTCCTGGTTGTCACAGTTATTAGAGTTTCATGGACTCTGAAGTCTTTCTCATGAAGTCTTCTGGCTGCTAACTCCAGCATTCATATCACCTACACTCAAGGCATCTTGCACCCTGTGCATGTATGGCTGTAGATAAGTGAAATGCAACGGTTAGTATTAAAGTCTGAGTAGGAGAGCCACTGATCTGGTGTTCTGTTGACTTATCATAAAATCATAGAATCATAGAATCATAGAACAGTTTGGGTTGGAAGGGACCTTAGAGATCATCTAGTTCCAAACAGTGTTGAACGCTTTGCACAAGTCCAGGTAGATGACATCAGTTGCTCTGCCCTTGTCTACCAAGTGTGTGGCAGTATCAAAAAGGCCACAAAATTTGTCAGGCACGATTTGTCCTTGGTGAAGCTGTGGTGGCTGTCTCCAATCACCTCCTTATTTTCCATGTGTCTTAGCAGAGATTCTGGGAGGATCTGCTCCATAATCTTGCCAGGCACAGAGGTGAGACTGACTGGCCTATATTTCCCTGGATCTTCTTTTTTTCGAATATTGGGGTTATGTTCCCCTTCTTCCAGTCTGTGGGAACTTCGCCAGACTGCCACAATTTCTCAAATATGATGGAAAGCGGCTTAGCAGCTTCATCTGCCAGATCCCTCAGGACCAGTGGATGGATTTTGTCAGGTCCCATGGACTTATGCACCTTCAGGTTCCTTAAGAGGTCTCCAACCTGATCTTCTTGTATTGTGGGCAGTTCTTCATTTGCAGAGACGCTGTTTTTTGCCTTCTGTGACTTAGGCAGTGTGGTTTGAGCCCTTTCCAGTGAAGACTGAGGCAAAGAAGTGGTTCAGCAGCTCAGCCTTATCCAACTCCTGGGTGGCCAGGTCTCCCGTTTCCTTCCAGAGAGGGTCCACAACTTCCCTAGTCTTGCCTTTGTCCCTGATACATCTGTAGAAGTTTTTCTTATTGTCTTTGATGTTCTTGGCTAGATTTTTTTTGGTTTTTTTTTTTTTTTGTTGTTGTATTTTGTTTGTTTGTTTTGGTGTTTTTTTTGTTTTTGTTTTTGTTTTTTTAATGTGGTTGGACTCAATGATCTCAAAGGTCCCTTCCAACCACTAAGATTCTGTGATTCTGTGATTCTGTGATTTAGTTCTGCCTGGGATTCCGCTTGCCTGATCTCTTTCCTGACCACTCGGACCATCTTGCTGTATTCTGCCCATTCTACCTGTCCCTGCTTCTACCCTCTATAGGCCTCCTTTTTGGTCCTGAGCTTGTCCAGCAGTCCCTTATTCATCCATGCAGGCCTGCTGGCTATTTTGCCCGACTTCTTTTTTGGGATGCACCTCTCCTGAGCTTGGAGGAGGTGATCCTTGAAAACGAACCAGCCCTCTTGGGCCCCTCTCTGCTCCAGTTCTTTTTCCCACGCTATCCTCCCAATCAGATCTCTCAGGAGACCAAAGTCTGGTCTTCTGAAGTCCAGGGTAGCAAGCCTGCTGCACACCCTCCTGACCGCCCTATGAATCTTGAACTCCACCATTTCATGATCACTGCAGCCAAGGCAACCCTTGAGCTTGACATTCCCCACCATCCCCTCCTTGTTAGTAAGGACAAGGTCCATCATGGCTCCTTTTCTCATTAGCTCCTTGATCATTTGAAGAAGGAAGTTATCATCAACTCATTTCAAGAACTTTCTGGATTTCTTGTGCCCTGCTGTGTTGTCCTTCCAGCAGATATCAGGGTGGTTGAACTTCCCATGAGGACCAAGGTGTGCGAGCGGGATGCTGCTCCTATCTGTCTATAGAGGGCCTCATCCTCCCTGTCATCCTGATCTGGTGGTCTGTAGCAGACCCCAACTGTAACATCACTTGCCCCTGTGGTTCTTTTAATCCTGACCCATAAGCTCTCCATCAGGTCTTCATCGGTCCCCAGGTGGAGCTCCACACACTCCAGCTGGTCATTGACATAGAGGGCAACACTCACTCGCCGTCTTCCCATTCTGTCCTTCCTGAAGAGTCTGTAATGCTCCATTCCAACACTCCAGTCATTGGAGCCATCCCACCACTTCTCGGTAATGCCAATAAGAACATAGCCCTGGAGGCATGTGCACATCTCTAACTCCTCTACTCCTCTACTCCTCTAACTTCATTGGGCCTTCAAGTTAACAAATCCTTGTTTTTAATAAAAATTGAATAGCTCATCTGCCAGATACCTTGTTGGAAAGGGACTTTAAGAAATACTGCTGTTAAGAGGACCAGTGTACTGCAAAAAGAACAACTCTTGCAAGCACGATGAGCATTATCTACCTAATTTTGTATTAGGTTCAAAGCCTTCAGTGGGAGGACTGGTGATGCTGCTGTGGGACAGAAGCAGGAGATAGTGCTTTATGTAGAAATAGAACATCAAATGGCATCACTGGCTGTACCAAGAAAAATTTGACACTGCAGTTGCACCTACATTGGGAATTTAGCTCAGACCATGACAAGCTTTTTAAGAAAATGTCCTAGGTGTCACCACTTGTGGCCTCTTGCTTTGCACTACAGCATCACAGGTGCACACACTGGATCCCTTTCCACAGAAAGTCAAGTGGAAGATATTCTCCACCCATGAAGGGACATTCAGTCTGTGGGACCAGTTGACCTGAAGGAATACCCTCCCAAATACATACATTGTGGATTGGGGGTCCTCAGCATTAGTTGTTTTAGGGTACATCTCTGTTCTCACTAGTCAGCACTGTTTTCCAACACAGTCAAAACAGTGGGCAATTGGAGTAATTTGTCAATAAATTAAATTTTCTCACTTCTAATGTGTGTAATACAGGCTTTAGAAGCTTCTAATCAACACTAGTATGTTTGAACACTTTCTTATCCTAACACTAAATATACTAGGGTGTTTTGGAGGGCAGGAGATGCTGATCTTTTAAAAAAAATAAATATTCCGTAAAGATGAATGTCAGGTTGCAGGAGGATAATGTGAATGCCTTGGTGGCATGAGTAAAAGAAATATCAAATATAAGACAACTCACAATCCAATTCTAGGCACGTGTTGTGACTCAGACCTTCCTCTTTCTATTGTTACAATGTGCTGGGCTACATACATGCATTTCTGAACAAAAACGTTATTTGCGTGGTCCTCCACCAGATGTCCCTACTGTAGGCCCTTCGGAGTCCGTTTATTTACACAGCAAGTGGTTTTGTTACCAAGTGAGACAGGACCAGTGAGCAATGCCAAGTGTGGTACCCGAGCTGCCAGTTGCGCTAGGGAGGCAGACGGAGAGGGAGGGCAGGAGAGAAAGGTATGGAGCACGCTCTCCTGCCTGCCCAGGGTGCCACCATCTCTTCAACCTGACGCTATTCACTTATGCTCCACTTGCTGTCTGAATGCTGTGCATTACAGCTTTTTTTTCCTTTTTTTTTTTTTTTTTCCTTCTTTTTTGGACAGTGGGAAAAAAACCCAACGGAGTGGCTGGATAAATAACATAGTTGGAAAGGGCTTTTTATTCTTCAACAGGGTGATGCTGTGGCCAAGGTTTATCTGGGTCGGAGAAACCTGCAGAACCAGTATCTTCATACAAACTCCAGGTCCGCCTGTAACAAAAGGAACAGAACAGGCACATTAGGGCTTTTAAAATGACCTGTAATAGGCAAATGAAGCAGCCCGGAGAAGAAGCGGCCGTGGCTATGAACAACGTGAATTAACAGAAGTGAGTGTTGCATACCTTCACGCACCCGTTATGCGCTACATCTGTAATAAAATAGTCACAGTCCCAGACATGGGCTCTGCTGCTCTGGCACATGTAAAGCTTTTGAACTGGTTGCTGTTGCTGTTGAGTCTGGTATTCTGTTCTGCCCGAGCTGAGGATAAGCCTAAGCTGAGCAACAATTTATTGCCTCACGATGAACTTGATCACGGGGATGCTGTTGGCTCTTCCCAAGATACAAGGCTACATGTTTTCACAGTGGACTATGACTATGTGCAAATTCCCTATGAAGTTACTCTTTGGATCCTCCTTGCCTCTCTTGCAAAAATAGGTAAGTAGGAAAAGGGATCTTGGGTCCTCCTACCACTGCAAGAAGTTAAAAACGTACTATGTAACCAAATATCTTCCATGCATTTTTGTATGGATTGTTTTTACAGCTTCTGTTATCAAAAGAACAGGTGTGTTCATTACCGTGACAATGATAAAATTCCACCTCTGAATGTTTCCAGTTTACTTAAGTAAATGTATAACCTCTAACCATCATACCTCTTGGGTTGTCTATGCTAGCGAGTAGCAATGGAGCTCCCCTGCACAGTGCTGTCCATCCCTTTTTCTAGTCTTTAAATATCACAAGACAGCAGAATTTGCAACCTGCCACAGGTGTTAGAAATCAGTAATTCCAGATTGAAACTTCAAGCATAATGAATTTTGGGGAGAAAAGTGGGAAGAATTCTTCTGTTGTGCAAATAACAGGAAATATTTCCCTATGAGTCTTTACTTTCTATGTTTGCTGTTTAAAGTTGGTCAGAAAGTAATACCAGAAGAGAGGGCCTGAGGGTCTAAGAGGGTGTAGGTCATCAGAGATGCAGGGCAAGTGCCTTTTGAATATATACCAATACATCTAGCTTCTATTAAAGCTCCATGTAGGTATTTGAATGAAAAAAAAAAGATGACTCAATTGGGAGAAGTAGGGGCTTCAATTAACATAGCAAAATGGCTCAGCATGTGTCTTACACATTTGCATGACTAGGCTCAAGTTATTTTGACCATTCAGAATTAATGCAGCAATATCAAATAAATTAAGAAGATGGTAATAATGTGAAAAGCTGCACAGATGTGAGCTGCATCCTGTTCTTTGGATCTTTCCATGGGATTTTAAAACATTACTATAGAACAGATTGGTAGGTGAGACTGATGATTTTCTGGTGGTGGCCTGAAGATGAACATTTTTCATGTCATAGTCACACTATTGACAAAAATTTTTAACACTATGATTTGCCAGTTTCATAGTAGCTGATGATCTGAATCCAATTTCTATAAATAAATGTCTTCACTACTAAAATAATAAAAATTTTCACAAATCAAATTTGTTGTTATGGCATCAGCAGAGTGTGTTAGCAGTGAGCATATTGATCAATTTCTTTATTCATCATCCATAAAAGCACAGGACTTTCCACATGACACATCTACTCAATATTTGTGTTTTGAGCAAGAAAGAGATACTTTAGAAGAACTGTTTGATGCCTCCCGAGCAGACCTTTTCCTTAGCTGGGAGTTTTCAAATAGTATTTTTCTTGATGAAAAGTGTGGAGCTGCTGACTTCAAATCTACTTGAAAGAAAGAGTTTGTCTGAATAATCTAGTTACCCAGGGAAGATTTCAGAACTGTTAAAAATTTTCAGTGTTTTATTCAGGTATAACCTTCTTCTGGATTTCAAGATTCCAGGGTGGGAAACATTTCTGAGATCTCAAAAGGCAAAACAATCCCATTATTCTGTAGAACTGACAGAAGACCTGAACATGACTTTTAAAATTAAAAAATAACATGAATAGAGTTATGGTCTTAACATAATTTTTGGTAAAAAAAAACAACAACAAAACTCTTCTAAATAAATTATTTCACAGGCTGAGAGAGTTGGGGTTGTTCAGCCTGGACAAGCAAAGGCTCTGGGGAGACCTTATAGTGTCCTTCCTGTACTTAAAGGGTACCTACAGTAAAGATGGGGTGGGACTCTGTAGCAGAGTGTAGTGATAGGATGAGGGATAAGAGTTTTAAGATGAAAGAGGGGAGATTTAGATTAGATATTAGTAAGAAATTCTTTACTATGAGTGTGGTAAGGCACTGGAAGAGGTTGCCCAGAGAAGTTGTGGATGCCCAATCCCTAGAAATGTTCAAGATCAGGCTGGATGGGGCTTTATAGGTTTCTTCATCTGCCTCATTCTCATTCTTGTAAATTTTGAAAAATTCCTTACACTTCTAATGGAGACACCTCTCATTCTCAATATGATTACACAGTTCCTGGTATAGCAACCAGATGAGCCATTGCTAGACATTATCTTAGTAATGGTATCAGTATTTGTGTCAAATGGGAAGAATTACATGAACACAGCTGCAGTAGTAGTACATGAAGGTGGGCAGGAGGAGGTTCACACCCACCACATTTATACAGTAATTGTAACCCTTTGTCTGTAAAAACAGCTTGGTTACATCTATGCTTGTAAACTAACAAGCACCCTGCTAGGAAACGGTGTGTGATTGTTCACACCACATGAGTATTGGTGTGCTCCTTCTCAGCTCTAGCCCATGTTGACAAGCCAGGGCAGATGTGGGCCAGGATCTGTTCCTACAGGCAGTTTGGATTTGACCACTTCTTGCTGGGGTAGGGAAAAGGATTTGGCTGTATTGGTACAAGGTGAACCTTTCTGCTAGGAAAAGTCTTTGGCCTGCTTAATTTGCTGATGTAGACTCAGCCTTTTCTCTAGAGAGGAAAAAAATCCATTAGGATGCATTATTTTCTCAGATATATGATGGCTGCCGGTAGTTCTTTCAGCTCCACTGAAATCACTGGTTTTGTCTCTGTAAACTAACTCATGAAGTTCTTTACAAAATGTTGTTTATTTTATGTAGGAACAGCAGTTTTCCCAGGAAAGCTTGTTTATCAGCTTGTTCAAAGCCTAATGTTACTGTGGCTTGATTCCTAATGCTTTGGATATTTTCTTGTTCATGAGTCCTTCTGTCTGTGGATCACCTGGAGTCCATGCAATGCTTTAGGGGAGTGTTGGAAGTGGAGGAAGCTGAGCAGACCATGGTATCTCAGCTGCTCCCTGCTCCCCATGGCTTCTCCAGGTTTCTGGTCAGCTCAAATACAGCAGGAGATCTGCAGCCAGGGACCCTCCTCAGCACTAGGCGCGGGGGAGATGCCTTCAAACCTGCAGCCAGGGATAGTGGCTTGAGATGGAGGGACAACACTGTGGTCCAAAGGTTTGGCAGTAGTGGTTGGCCAGCAAGGATTCTTGAAGAGTATTTTCTTTCCAAAACATGGAGAACCTTTTCAAAGACATTTCTGTATTCCTAGAAGTGGAGCTTAGACTCAAGCACACTTGCTCAGAAATCAAGAGCCAATGGGTGGAAAGAGAAGAGATCATGGCCAAATTCTTCCCCTGATTTAGTGATGGGGAAGGCAACAGTGCTACCTGTTTTTAATTTTGTGATCCCAAGAGCAAAACCTCTGTGTGTGAAGATGAAGTATTCACAGGCAGGCAAAACATCTATCTGACATCAGGTTAATTTCAACTTGAAAATGTTGAAACCCTAATGTTTTATTCAAGGTTTCCGTCTCTATCACCGACTACCAAGACTCATGCCCGAAAGCTGCATCCTGATTGCCATTGGAGCACTGGTAGGAGCGATCATCTTTGCTTCTGATCACAAATCTCCACCAGTGATGAACACAAGTATTTACTTCTTGTATCTTCTTCCACCCATTGTCCTGGAGGAGGGATATTTCATGCCAACTCGCCCATTTTTTGAAAACTTTGGGTCCATCCTGTGGTGGTCTGTGCTGGGATCTCTGTTAAACTCATTCGGGATTGGCCTCTCCCTCTATGCAGTCTGCCAGATTGAAGCCTTTGGCCTGACCGACCTGAACCTGTTGCAGAACCTGCTCTTTGGCAGCATGATTTCAGCTGTGGATCCTGTGGCAGCTCTGGTAGTTTTTGAAGAAGCCTCCGTTAATGAGCAGCTTTACATGATGATCTTTGGAGAGTCATTGCTAAATGATGGCATAACTGTGGTGAGTTTCTTTCCACTCCTTGTCTTCCCCTGTTTGGCGTCTTGGGGCTTATAAGCACAGAACAAGAGCAGCTGTAAGGACATCCTACATGCATTATTTATTTTATGGATACTCCAGTCATTACACACAAATAATTTTAATGTATGGAAAACTTTCATCTTATATTAACTCTTTTAAAAACATATTGGTTTATAGCTACTGGAAAAGGGAAGCAAGCACACACATTAGACGTCACATCTTGCTCTTGCATTCACTGAAGTGAAGGGATAATCTACAGCTAATTTTACTGGCAGGAACATTCTTGACATTCTGCAAGCAAATAAATAGAAAATTGTACTGCTTAAAGACTGGAGGCAGCAGGGGTCGCAATACAAGAGACCCTGCCTTGTCACATGCCTTAGAAAGCTAGAAAGCCCTCTGCAAAAAAAAAAAAAAAAAAAGCACCAGATGTGGACAGCCTCTGAAGGTCACACTCCTTCCTTCCTCCAGCACCTTCTAGGAAGTTCCCCAGAGACCTTAGACAGGAATTCCAACATCTACTAATAAATTTACATAAGTGTGTCTATCTGTAAAAAAATTGATATATGACAAATGATCACCTTTCTTAGTTGCCTTACCTCAGGTATCCAGAAACAATGCTTTTGGAACAAAAGAGATTTAGTTTTTTTTTGTTGTTGTTGATTTGTTGGGTTTTGGGGTTTTTTTTGTGGTTTTGTTTTTGTTTTGTTTTGTTTTTTAAATAACAAAAATGTGTTTTTATAGAGATGCCTTTGTTTTACTTTTCCCCTCTTCTCATTAGTTCTACTAAAACTTCGAGCAACCTGAAATTCTAGTGGTAAACCACAATTGACAAAACCTCTTAGAACACGCATGTTTTTCAAGGAAGAAATTTCAAGCAGGAAATTCGTTGCTCAGAAGCCAAGAGGGCTGCTCACGTGCTGCAAGTTAACTGCAAGTTAAGGAGTTTCACCAGATAAGATCTTTACAGAATTTGAATCACAGGAATCTAAAACACATAAAAGCTACTCAGATACTGTTGTACAGGAGGTACAGCACAACTTGGACCTGTAAAACCTGTACAGAGTTCATTGCTGAAAGGCTTCACAGGAGGAGCGCAGTTTAGGAGTAATGCAAAGAGGAAAAGGAATGAAGTAATTTGTTGCAGCCACAGCCTATTGATCATCAATCTTTCCTCTTGGTGAAACAGAGATGTAGGGCTGATGTAGAACTAAGGGGCAAATGTTACTTCACTTTACATTCAAACTGCTAATGTGTTACAGTTGTAACAAAAAAAAATCCCCAATGCATCTATCACTTCCGCTTGTCTTTTTAGTTCCATAAAGTGCAGACCTGAAAAAGTAATATTACCTCTTTATCACTCTGGAAGACCTTGTTTCATCCTTTTTTTGACTGACTCTCTACCTTGCCTTCCCTTTGCTCCCAGCAGTTATTTATGATGGGGGTCCAACTCATGATGGTATTTACATGAGATTTCAGTCAGGATCCTGCTACAGCATAAATGTGTAGGGACAGAAAACCTTTAAAAACAGTAGTATTTAGGCATTCCTCAGCAGTACTAGCTGTGTTATCAAAAGAGATGAAAGGGCTGTACGTGGGAAGCGTTGGCTACACCACTGAGTTCCCTTTGCTCCATGTGCCCTCAATTTTGGGGCTGTTCTCACAGCAGCTATACTGCAACCAACCTGTCAGCTTCTGCTGATGTATCTCTGCATCACCCACCTCTCAGCCATTTTCTGGGCACTCAAGTTTTCAAAATCTCTCCCTGGCTTCATGTTTGAGAAGACTGATGGAGGCCAATAGGTGGCTTTCTCCTTTCTGACACCTCACTTACTATTTTAAAGGCTTTAAAATGGTTTATCTCAGGTGTCTTATCTTACCATTTCCTCCCCGTTTCTCTCTTAACAGTTTCACTTGAGTTAATTCTATGTGTTTAAAAAAATAATATCACCAAGATACATTAAGCATACATATTTTTCTATTGTTTAAATACAAATATTCCCTCATTCTCTCCAGTCTGCTTATCAGCTTGAATATTTCTTTTCCCCAGCAGGAAAAACTGGTATGAATTTTGCTGAACTTGTGCATTACATTTGAGGCAACAATAGCTCCCTCTCCTATATTTGGTTCAATATCCTGGTGTTAAAAATTTGCAAAATATCAGACTGTGGAATTAGAATGATGATTTAGGAGCTATGGCTTTGATTACTATAAAAGCAGATAATTTACTCTTTTCACCCGTTTGTACTTTTTCCCATTCTCTTCAGTAGGACCATGAACAAGAAGACTTCAGGTCCTGTTAATTGTTTCTTTTCCCTGCTGCTTCTGAGCAGACTGTTAGCATCAGAATAGTGCAGACAGCAACAGGACTGGTCATAGCATGTCTCGCCCATTAGTGGAGTCTCAAAACCCTGTTCAAAGCAGTGACATTGGTAAATCCAGTGCAGATTTCATTCAAACCTGAATACAGGTGAAGGACTCTGATTTTGCTGCAAAGTGTTTCAGGCATCAGCAGCTTTCCTCCTGCATTTACATAGACCATTTATGTCTCAACAGGAGCTGAGCAGCTGTGTGCATCAGGAAACAGAATATTTCCCCTGGTTACTTCATCTCTGAGGCTTGGTTTTAGAAACATTCATCACACCTACTCACCATGCTGTACTCAAAATGAAGTGGCAGTGGCTATTTTCTCTAATGGTTCCCTCTCTTCTTTGCATGCAGTAGCAGAGCAGTTAAAGAAATCTACTGCATGAGGAGACTCAAGTAAAATTAATTTCTTTATTTGAGGGGATTTGAATTTACCTCTCTGATGTTGCCGAACAAGGCTTTGCTCACTGGGATGTATAGGTGCTCAGAAGGAGAAGATAGATATTTGCTGTTTCTGCTGTTGAAGTTGCTCGAGTTCTTTAGAGTACAATTAAACACATGTGGTTAGAAAGAGTTATCAAGGTGGAAAAAAAGAGTCACGAAGACTGCCTCTGTTGGTGGTTAAGGTAGTCACCTGAGATTTTTTTTTCAAATGCTTCTGATGGGGATGGTGTGTGCAATGTCTGTAACCAGAGCAGGGACCAGTCCCTGGGGAGGTCCGCTGTGGGCAAGAAAGCCATCCCTCTCTTCCTTTTCCTAGCTCTAACGGTCATCCAGCGGTACACCACTACATGGTAACGTCCCGTTCAAAAAACCCAAAGCATGACATTCTCAGAATTGTTAAATGAGGTCAACTATCAGTCCATCCCTTCTTTCTGAATGAACAAAGGCATCCTAAATTGATTACGGCTTTCCTACCACATAAAGAATTATAGTACTCCATTTACTGGCACAAACACCGCAATCTGTCTTAGCCAAGCAGCACTCACACGGAGCCTTACTTGTATGATTCAGTTCATTATGTTGTATGGAACAGTTTACTCCCACAAAGCATGTTATAAAAAAATAGAAATTATGTCATATTTCCATAATTTCCATTTCAATGCAAATTCAGTTATATCATATAGACACTTTAGGAACTAGAAGGATAGTCTGCTATATTCTTAAGTCAGCATAGATTCATGCCTTTGTATCATTCATAAAGAATCACAAGTCTCAGGAAGAGGTTGAAATCTGCAAGAAATGGGGAACAGGGGGAAAACTAGCTTTGTAATTAAAAGCTATATGGTAAGTATATTAAGGTTTAGTTACAGTGGAGAAATGAACCCTCTTTTCCTTATTGGCCACTGAAGAGCTTAATTTTGCACTTTTTTTTTTAATTTTACAATTTAATTAATTTAAATTTTTCATCAGGAAAAAGCAGTTCAGGGAATTTTCTCACATGAAACATTTTGTTGTGCTTTGTTTGTTCTCCAGAAATATTGGCAATGAGCCTCCTGGAGGACAGTCTATGTGACAGCTCAAGGTCATATTTTCCCAGCAGCAATTTAAAATTAGATAGTAGCTGGGGAATGATTATTATCCTAATAAGCTTGACGCTTCTACCTGCAAATATCTGCTTTAATCTTCTTAATAGCCTTCTGGAATTAACTATATGAAGAAGAAAGACCAGAGACAAACAGACAAGGCAAAAAATTTTGGTCTATTTTGCGTTTTTGAACTAATGTTTCGGTGCAACACCTTTGGAGAACTGGTGTCTTTGGATGTTCCCCAAATTCTCTTGAAAACTGAAAGATGAGTTTCACGTGTTACACAATCCCTGTAAACAGATCTTATAGGACTTAATGTTAACCAACTGTCAGCAATCTCTAAGAGCTTTTTATTACTATGCCACTCATTACTGTAGAAACTTTCCATTAGTTTCTGAAAGATGGATGGAAGTAGAATATATTGAAGATTTTTCATCACAAATTTCTGCAGAAAATAAATCATTGATAAGTATGATAAACTTATTTGCTCTAAACTAAATGAAATTACCTTTACAGATCAAATTATATAATGTAGCAAATTCAATCTTTCTTCTAATCTGACATTGTTCTCATTTTATTTTTTGTCATTTCAAGCTTTCTAGTTAAACTATATGTGTGAAGGGTCTTTACTCCATCTAGAGTATCACAGCTTTTTGTTCCCCCTTTGACATTGACACAGAGTTCCTGGGAAGGAGGTTAAATGACACTGAACCCAAAATATGTGAGGACTGAGGGGTTGCATTTATCTAGCTAACGACAATATGAAACTGAGGCTACCATTTTCCCTTCCCTTCCCTTCCCTTCCCTTCCCTTCCCTTCCCTTCCCTTCCCTTCCCTTCCCTTCCCTTCCCTTCCCTTCCCTCTCCAGCTTCCTTACCTATTCCCAGTGATTTTTAATGATTTCTGTGCATCAAGTGTTATTAAAAAACATTTAACATTCAGTCCACCTAATGAAGTGTTTCCAGTCTATTGATCATACAGACAACTTAAATAGGACTTAAATCAAAAAAAGCGTGATTTTTTGTCACTGTCCTGCCCCATCCTGACTTAGAAAGAGAACGTAGAGGGGAGAGCCTTGGGTTGGTACGGTACCCAGCTGGACTTTCAAATTCTGCTACAAATACCAATAATTAAATTTACATTTAGAAAACAAAAAGCATGAGCATTTTTTAGTTACCTCAATTGCATTTGATCCTCCAGAGTTTTAATCTTATTACATAACCACTAACCCTTCTTTTTTATTTTTTTCCTTTTTGCTGTTTTTCAGGACACTTAACAGACCCTTAATTTTGAGATTTATTAAGAATCAGCTGAGATTTTAACTGCTACTTTGCTGAGCTTTCCAAAGAAATTTTAGGCATACACATACACACATCCCCCCTACGAAATAAGTAAGTCTGCCAGGTTCAGAAAGATGCCTGACTGCTGTCTCCTTATTTTCTTACGTAGGTTTTATATAACATCTTCATCGCCTTTACCCAGATGCACAGGTACGAAGAGATTGAATCCATCGATGTCTTTGCTGGCTTCGCTCGCTTCTTTGTGGTGGGGCTGGGTGGCGTGTTGTTTGGCATCGTCTTTGGATTTGTTTCGGCACTCATGACTCGATTCACACACAATGTTTCTGCTATCGAACCCCTGCTGGTCTTCATGTTCAGCTACCTGTCATACTTGTCTGCTGAAACCCTTTACATCTCAGGCATTTTGGCGTGAGTATCCCTTACGGCTGTTTGGATGCCCTCTTGAGGGTTTTGAGGAGGTGGTTTGCTTGAGCTTGGTACAAGACAGGCATTTTCAGTCTCTGGCCTAGAGATCTGCAGTGGATGGCTAAGTGGGGGTCTGTAAAATGCAATGGTAATTAGGAAAAGCAAACCCACAGTCAGCATCTACATAGATAAACTACTGAGGAGTACATATATGCTTTGAAATTCTTCTAGATTTCTGCCTGTTGGAAAAAATACTGCATGCTGTGGGTGAAATGACTAGTGCTGCCACCATCTGGCTGCTACCTCTGGTAAGATCACCAGAATGAAAGAATGATTTGATAATAGTGTATCTGTTCTTATTTCTAACAATCATCACCATCAGATTACCAGAGAGATGAAAATTAATGAGTATGGAAAACATAATAAAGACCGTTAGAGTATAGAACTTTTGTATACAGCTGCGAACATCAGCTCTAACATAATTTACTGGAATTACATTACATTTGAACAGTATCACTGGAACTGAAACTAGGCAAAACCAGACAACCAAGAACATCAAGCACATATGCATACATATACTCATGTATACGGATATTGAAGATCTTATTTTGATGTGATCAGGGTAGCTTGATACTGCTGTAATGCTGGGCACTACTTCCTTAAAGTGCTGTGCTGGCACGGGTGCCCACTGCAGAGACAAAGCTGCCAGGTCTATCAACTGCAGTAAATGTGGAGAGGAGCGTTGTGGGAGGGAAAGAGGATGATGACAGAGAAGGAGTCAGAAGAGGAAGGAAGGAATAGAGGTGAAAGTGAGAGAGTGCATTTACTCACCTTCACTTGTCAAACTCTGGTTTCATAGACTCACAGAATAGTTTTAAAGGTCATTTAGTCCAACCACCATGCAATGAGAAGAGAAACCTTCCAGTAGATCAGATTGCTTAGAACCCCATCCAGTCTGACCTTGAATGTTTCCAGGGATGGGGTATCTACCGCCCTTCTGGGCAACCTGTTCCAGTGTTTCATCACCCTCATTGTAAAAAATTTCTTCCTTATCTAAATCTACCCTTCTTCAGTTAAAAACCATCACCCCTTATCCTATTGCTACATGGCCTACCAAAAAGTCTGTTCCGAGCTTTCTTATAAGCCTTTTTAAGTACTGAAAGACCACAGTAAGGTCTTCTTGGAGCCTTCTCTTCTCCAGGCTAAACAACCCCAGTTTCATAGAATCATAGAATCATAGAATGGTTTGGGTTGAAAGGGACCTTAGAGATCATCTAGTTCCAACAGCAGGGACACCTCCCACTAGAGCAGGTTGCTCAAAGCCTCATCCAGCCTGGCCTTGAACACTTCCAGGGATGGGGCA
>JAOQGH010000001.1:140214652-140230910 GCA_025769975.1 Gallinago jamesoni
GGTCTCCTCAGAGCCTTCTCTTCTCCAGGCTGAACAACCCCAGCTCTCTCAGCCTGTCCTCATAGGGAAGGTGCTCCTCTGATCATCTTTGTGGCCCTCTGCTGGACCTGTTCCAACAGACCCATGTCCTTCCTGCACTGAGGACTCCACCTGGACGCAGTACTCCAGGTGGGGTCTCACGAGTGCAGAGTAGAGGGGCAGAATCACCTCTCATGACCTTTTTGTTCAGCTTCAGAGGAGAACTGGCTTTGTAAAAACAACCTTTGCAGGATGGCAGGAAGCAATATAGCTAAATAAGTACTTAGACAGGAGATATGGTTTTCTGAACAATTAGACAAAGCAGATGACTCTTGTACTATGTTTTGCATAGTAAAATTTGCTCCAATTGAGGTGACTGGTGACTTTAGCTGAACAGGGTTAGACCTACTACATAGTGACCACTAAAACACTATGGACCCATTCCTACCTGCGCTGCCCAAAATACTGCTTTTCTGCCTATACATTACACCAGACTATATAGCTCTTTATTTCTTTTTCTTCTCATTTTCATTAGACTGGTGAAATTATTAGTAATAAAAGAATGTTAATATAATTGTGATTTATTATTCTTACTGGTTCATTAAGGAAATTATTGCTTGTTTTAGGGATGGGAATTTTTTGTCACCCTTCTGAATTATTGAGGAATTCATTCATTTTTGACTTGGATCATGAAAGTCTATTATGCATGTGTCTCTGAAAGTCAACAGTATTAAACATTAATGCCTAATGGCCTTGTCTTAAGAGTGTCCTTGGACCTGCTAAATGTCTCAGCTCCACCAGAATACCCTTGAGATTGCTTCAGTGGAAATTAAATGAGCAGAAACTAGATGAAGGGTTATTTAATGAACAGTCAGAATTCTCTGAATTCACAGGTTTGAAAAAATATCATCACAAGAAGCCCCCGAAGTCTAAATTAATATCAGCAGAAACTAGAGAAATGATGGAATAGGTTACTAGCATATCACTCAATCTATCTATTACCTATGACTATGGAAAGTGAAGTGGGGAAGAGTAAAACCCCTTCAGTAGCAGTAGGCTACTGCTCCATGGGATTGCTACCAGCATCTGTGCTGGGTGGCTGTGGATAGACAGGCAAGGAAGAGGTGGAAAACATCCTTTTGCTTCCTTAGGCCCATTCCCCACACCCTGGGTAACTAAAAGACAGGGAAGGACACCTCTTTTGGACAAGTGAGTTTCCCCCTGCTGTACAGAAATGGGCTACTGTGGGTGGAGAGTCAACAAAGCTTACCCTGGCTCTGCTGGTCTGCCAGCCAACTGGCAGGGAGCCACCAGGAGCTGGGATAAGACTACCAACATATTCTCCCAGAACCACCTTGAAGGAGAAGGTCAATAAGAGGCAGGTTATATCTCTCTAACTGATCCATCCAGAGACTGGTACAAAACTGACTTTGCCTTTGTTTGAGACTCAAATATTTGGTGCTTGGTGGCTGTGTCTTAGGCATTCAGTGTAAAACAGACTAGACTTTGAACTGGAATGTTATACCTTCACTTCCTTGTCAGGAAGGCTGACTGGGTTGCTTCCTTTTTCCTGTATGCAAAATGGATTTGTAAAGCTGAATGGAGATAGTCTTCTATCTAATGAAATAGCTAACATTACTGAAGGAATAAAATGCTTCTTGGTATTAGGAAGGTCAGAGGCTGGTAGCGAAGGATGAGGGTAATGAAAGATGAGGTTTTTCTTAAATGAAAAGAAAAACAGGTTGTGGCTGATATCTGATGTTTTGCCTGGTGCAGGATGACAGCATGCGCAGTGACAATGAAAAAATACGTGGAGGAGAATGTTTCCCAGAATTCCTACACCACAATAAAATATTTCATGAAGATGCTGAGCAGCGTCAGTGAGACCCTGATTTTTGTGTTCATGGGAGTGTCTACAGTGGGGAAAAACCACGAGTGGAACTGGGCCTTCATTTGCTTCACTCTGCTCTTCTGCCTCATTTGGCGAACACTGAGTAAGTCAGCTTTTGCAGGCAACCTTCTCTGCCCCTCTGAGAGAAACACTTTGGTGCAAAGGTATGTTTGAAAACTTTGTGCAGGCTGGCATAACTGGTTCAATAGAGAATTTAATAGGCATATGTTACCGACAAGCTAATTTCACAAATCTATACGTGGACCAGAAGGGGGGAAAAAGTCCCCCAGAAATCTGAGTGCCAGTCTCCAAGCACAGACTTTATAATTAGGTGAGAATCGACTGTTTTAGGCAAAATTAAAATATTGCCATGATTATGCCTATATAGATGTTTATATCTTAGTTGAGATATAGCATGTCCTTGTATAAGTGGGTTTCATAATGATTTCATTGCACACTGTAATTAACTTACTAATTAGATAATGTATATATAATTATATAGCACTTCTGGTGGGTGCTTTAACACTACAGGTCCTGGGCGAGGAGTGCTGGAGGCACTGAAAAAGAAGGAAAGTGAAAATTAGCACTGGTAGATAACTGAACAGAGACTGTATTTCCTTCCTTATACCACATGTTGTTCAACCAAGCTATGCTACTGCTCCTCACAAGTCAACTCTGAAGTTTCAAACTGCTAGAAGAGTGCCTGTTTGAAGTTACTCCCTTTCTACTAGAGTCTAGTATCTCTCTATGACTGCAAAAGTTTTCTTAAGGAGTACACCCTACTCAGCCACTGTTATTTGTCACTTAAATTTAATTTAAAATATGAGTGAACAATCCTTTTGTAATGAAGTTTTGGAAGTAGTAGACACGAGAGGTCCAAAAATACAAGGATGCAGGCAGCCTTATTTCTGACTTTTTTTAACTTGTCAGTGCCTGAATTTGCCATCTTAATAACACTGGTGTTTGGTATTTTGCTTGTTTGTTTGTTTTTAATTTCAGTAGGATTTTTCAGAGTAACTTATTTCTTTTAAGAAAACGAGAAATAGAAATATTCCATTAGGTGGCCTTGGAGGACATATTCTGAGTACTGAAATTTAAGCACCTACTTTGGCTAATTAAGTTAGTAGGTTAGTCCCCCCAAGCATTTATAATCAAAGGAAGTCCCTCTGGAGTATTCTGTGGGGTAGAAATCTAAATTGAGGACCTGCTATCACTTAGCCTTCAGCCCTTGTCTATATTCCCTTTACATACAGACCCCAGACTTCAGCTCTGGGCATTGGTCCTGCATCATCTCCGGTGGTATTGAGGAGAAACAAGACCTGTCAGGGAATTCATCAGGGCCAGGTGTGCCCTGAAGGGGAAGGCAAAAAGAGGTTGAGAGGAAAAAGCAAGCGATAGCTGCCGGAGACTGGTTGATGAATCAACTGGACAATATGCTTTGTCTTCTCTACCACTCACAAAGAAGGAAGAAATGGCTGAAGATGGGAAGATTGAGGACAGCTTTAACTGCAGTGGCCATGAGATTGCGGATGCTAAGATCCTGAGAGGAGTGAGCAAGCTGACAAACAGCAGAATTTCAACCCTGGACTTCAAGGAGCAGATTTTGGCCACTTGAAGTTGTTGATAATGTGGGAAGGGAATTGGCTGGACTCATAGGCTCAAAATATTGGTCTAGCAGGTGGCTAATGGCATCCCTCAGGGCTCAGTACAGGGACCAATATTGTTTTAATGTCTTTCGTAAAGACATGGAGGACAGAATGGAGGGCCCATTGAGCAAGTTTGTGACTGACATCAAACTGCAGGAAGCAGTGAATATTCTGGATGGCTTCCATTCAAAGAGACCTGAACCAGCTGGAAAAATGGGCTGACAGGAAGCTCATGAACTTCAAGAAAAACATATGCAAGGACTTACACGTGGGTTGGAATAACTCCATGCACCGTTATAGACTCAGAGACTAGTAAGCAACTTTGCAGAAAAAGATCTGAGCTAGAGGACGACGGGTTGAACACAAGCCAGAATTATGTCCTTGTGACAAAGAAGGACAACAGTGTCCTGGGCTACATTAGCAAGTGTGTAGCCAGCAGGTCCAGAAAAGTGTTTCTGCCCCTCTTTTCAGCACTGTTGGAAGTGTGTGCTCTCTCCAAAATGCTCTCTCCAGTTCTAGGCTCCCCAGGATAGGAAGGACATGGAGGTCTGGACCAAATGCAATAGAAGCCACCAACCTGGTCAGAGGCGGGAGCACTGGACATACAAGGAGAGTCTGAGAGTGCTGAGTTGGTGCAGCCTGGGGAAGATAAGGCACAGGAGAGATCTTATTACTTTCTACATGTACCTGATCAGAAGAGAGAGAGAAGATGGAGCCAGACACTTCCCAGAAGTGCACAGCAATAGGTCAAGAGGCAAAAGACACAAGCTGGAACATGGGAAATTCTGATTAGACAGTAGGAATCCATTTCTTAACATGAAGGTGATCCAATATTGTAACAGTGGCCCAGCTCTCCAATGTTTTACATTCAAGACTATACTGGACCTTTGAGCAACCTGGTCAGATCAGTTATGCTTTGAGTAGGGACTTGCACTAGATGACCTCCAAAGGTCCTTTCCAACCTACAGTACTCTGATTCTAACATTTGAGACCAGATAAGTATTGGTATCAAACATCGATGATTAGGGTGCTGTTTTATAAATCTCTCAAGTGGCTTATCTCTCAGCCAAAAAGAATACTAGAACAAGAAGAAGCTGTTGGCTTGAACCTCAAAGCCCATACGCATTTCAAGACCTTTGACTTTTAAGCCTGTGAGCCCTGGAGGAAGGCATTTTACCAGAGGAAAAAGAGGAAAGGGCAAACCTGTGAAGGTTCAAGTATATGCATCTGAACAGCTCATACAGGGATGACACAAGCACTCAACAGTAAAGGTGATATGATTCTTGTGGGTTGACAGCAAAAAGAAAGTAATTAAGTATTTTATTGCTGATCCTGGACCAAGTATGGCCTTTAAGTTTTTTCAGAGTCCATATTAGAACACCCTTCCAATCAAGGCAGAAAAACTGTTTTCCTGGTACAAAAGCTATTTTGCTACCACATGTCCATCCTTTTCTCAAACACCAAGGGGAGTGCTAGAGCTTTCCAGAGGAAGGCTGAAATATTTTCCACTAAATTTGTTTGCTAAAATGATTACGTCATTTTCTCTGCAGCTTGAATAAAGTAAAGAGAATTGGCCTGAGGGTGATACCTCACATACATATGCAGTTTCAGTTTGAGTAGCTGATGTCTAACACAGTTATAAGTAGCCAAAAAAGGTCTTATATTAAAGCAGTGTGCAGGAACCTACATAACAGGATACTGATACTGGTCTTACCTGTAATAATCCATAGAGTTTATCAGTGACAGCTGTGTAAAATAACACCAGTAATTATCAGCATCTTTCAGCTTCTACTTCAGTAATTTAACAGTTTCCACACAAAATATAGGATACATGTTTCTTAGGAAGGTGAAGAAGATTAAGAGTGAATCAAGCAAATTGCTAAATGTACTCTGTACAGAAAGAACTGTAGTCCTTACACAGCCACAGACTATCTGATTAATTTTAAGTTTTATTAAAAGCAAAATGAAATTTGAGAAATCAACAGTGAATTAGAGACACAAAAAATCAGAGGATTAAAAATTAAAATGCTATTACTTGCTGCCTTTCACTGAACCTGTCCACAGGACTTGTTGGTAAAGCAGTGTTCAAACATTTTGGGCAGATACTATGCAGAAAGTCAGAAACATTGCAAGGGACGGAACAGGAGAAACTCTCATCCAGTGGTTTGTCTTGTCTCCAGAACACTTCAGAAAAACACCGTGCAATATAAATATAAAAAGTAAATCTTTTCCCTTAATCTCACTGCTAAAATGCATAAGTGAATTTAAATCCTGAAGCAGTTTGGAAACATGGTCTTTTATAGATTATTTCACACAAAACAGATTCAGTAGTTGGTCAAAGAGAAGCTGTAAGAACCCAAAATTGAAAAGAAAGGTCTATCAAAAGCTGCCTGAGCCAAGATTTTGTTTTACTTTAAATATTTTCCCTTTCTCCTTAATTAATAATAATCGTGGTTTTTCCCTTTCTAGGTGTATTTGCTCTCTTCTACATCAGTAACAAGTTCCGAACCTATCCCTTCACCTTGAAAGACCAACTCGTTATTTCTTACAGTGGCCTTCGAGGAGCCAGCAGTTTTTCTCTTGCATTCTTGCTTCCAGGGAAGCTTTTCCCAAGAAAAAAATTGTTCATTACTGCTACTCTTGTAGTTATATATTTCACTGTGTTCATCCAAGTAAGTGTACTTATTAATGGATTGCTTTCATGTAACAGAAGTGACTCAAAGCTTCATAGTGAAGATTGCATTGGATTTGTTCTTAAACTAGGACAAGCTATCATATTTTATCACCAGATTCAGTACTGCACTGTGTAATTACCCTTTCAGGGCTTTTTAGGTATTGTTAAATAACTCTTTTCAGAAAGTCTGTATTGAAAACCTGTGTCATCTAAAATATTGAGTGAAAAGGGCACTTTGTGTCCAAAATCTCTTATTTTCGCTGCACGTGTGCTTCCTAATGCTTCCACATTAAGAAGCATTTTAACTTTACACTTCAGCACAGAATCATTCTCTACTAGTGGTGTATCTCAAACTAAACAGAAAACAATGTCTGTTCTATGAAGGATTTTGAGTTTTTAACTTTAATATTCATTCATCTTGGAGACCAAATAAGAATATTTTGAAATCCTTTGTAAAATAAAATTAAAGAAAAATAAAGTGAATAATTCAGATTTGTAAGAATAGGTGGCTCCTTCAGATGTTTGGTTTATTCCACCTGGCTTACAATGCTGTACCTGGAAGAACTGGATCTTCTGGAGGGCTTGCATCCCATGTTCTGTATTTTCCCATACCATTACCTCAGATAACTCTAGGGTGCCAATGGAGCACTATATACTTGTGGTTAGGCACTCAGATTCCACCTGAATGCTTCAGAAAAAACAATTTGTTTCTATCACCCTTTTAAAAATACTGCTCTGTAAAGAACTGTAAGGTTCTTGCAGTACAGATCCGGGAACAGCTGAAAATGGTTTATAAGTAAAAATAATCCAAAATATTTAATTCTGAAAATGTTGAAGTAAGAGATTTCAAGATTGTAAGAACCTCACAAAGTTTTATTTCAAGTGAGTGCTACTTAGTGGAAGGCCAGTAATGAGTCAGTTACTTTATGTAGTTAAAACATGTTGATAAATACAATCTCATTTTTAAAAAAAACACTGGTGTGTAATTTTTCTTAAGTTTTTGAGTTTTAATCCTCTTCTGTAGCTCTCCCTACAGGTAAAAAATCATTCTTGTGTTTAAGACAATTTAAATCAATTTCTTAATTGATTAAAATTAAATCATTTTGCTTTTTTTAAAAAGATAATTAACATTTGAACTCATTGTTCCAAATGCAGGGAATAACAATTGGACCATTGGTCAGGTATCTAGATGTTAAAAAGACCAACAAAAAGGAGTCTATCAATGAAGAAATTCATGTGCGAGTAAGTTTTTTTTATCAGTAGCTGGTATCCTAAAAAGAAGAAGAGAAGGGGTGTGCCAAAAGAACTGTAGAGAGGGAGGCACTGCCATTCAGTGGATTTGGACACTGAGTGCTTTTAACGACATTTAAGGAAACCTAGGCCTAATGTTCTAAAACATGACAACTAATTTTATATATCTTACCATAAGTTGTCATGGTGTAGCAGGTCCCTTACTTCTTGATACTTCTGACAATGGGAGGACAGAAACATAAAGGTAGCATTTACAAAATGCACTGATCCTTTCCAGTTAAATTTGTCAGATACCTTTGTTGCCATCCTTTGACTGGTTCTAGACACACTGACAACTTAAAAGTCTTTAATTGAGCGTTACTGAACTGAAATGAGTTGAACTATTGTGGTATACTTAGCTTTGTGCTGCTCTCAGGGAGGTCACACATGCAGAAGGGAGACTTGGTTGACAGAATCAAGAATTTAGTTTTTGGTCTCAATAGACAAAGAGGACCAGGCAATTTGGATGCTCAGTATCATCTTCCATTTGACATAGCCCCTTACTTGAGCCTATATGTTACTGGGTGAGATGACAGCAGACTGACAGACTTGTTGCCTAGATCAAAATATTGCCACTGCAGCCATACATAGGAACTGCTGCAGTGGGGTTTTTGCCTTGATTTTTAGAGAAATGCAGATGCTTTCTCTATCAACTCACACCCTCTAATTAAAAAAAAAATCTTAAAATCCTCTCAACAATTGTGTGCTTGTGGTGATATTTTCGCATAATGGCCACTTAAATTTTTTCCATGTTTGTTTCTCTAGTTGATGGATCATTTGAAGGCTGGTGTTGAAGACATATGTGGACATTGGAGTCATTATCAGCTAAGAGATAAGTAAGCATCTCTTCCTGTAGCGTACTATAATAAATTAACCTATCTATCATGTCAAATACAGTAGGTAAACAAAACAGGAAATCAATCTTATGCCTTATAATGCTAAAATAGCATGAAAATGTTGGGAGCTGTGTGCAATATCTCTTTTTAAAAAGTTAAGTCCTGAGTAACTCTTATCTCTTGGGAGTGCAGTGCTCGTGTATTGCTTGCTTCTGCACAAACAAGCAGAAAATAAGCCTTCTGAAAGAAAAATGTAACATGGGAACTCATGCTGCAGACATCAGCCTGTGTAAATCTTAGATGTGTGTCAGTGCTCCTTTAGGTCTGGATTTAGAACAGAAGCAACGTAAGGTGTCAGTGCGTCACTGACTTTTGCCGTAAATCTCCACAGCAGATATGATCCCTTGTTGGCGAGTACAGATGCAATAATAACTAGTCATCTGTCCTTACAGGTCTTTGTATTCAGTAATATTTAAAACAAAAGTACTGAAGGGGATGGTAGAATTGTAATATCCAGTAGCATAAGCAGATACTTTCAATCTAGTCTTCACTCAGAAACACAGGTCCTGTGTTGCGTCTTCTATAAGCAGGATGGGTGGTTTTGTGAAGCTTTGCGACTCTTCCAGGTACTGTCCAGAAGAGACAGATCTCCCATTCTGAGCTGCCATTCCCTTTATCTTTTCCCTAGGGAAGCCCCGTGATCACATTGGCGACCACTGCAGCACGTGAAGGGAAGTGTGGGGAGAGTCTAGATTTTCTTTTCCCACAAACATCTTATCATGATGTTGTGGGCTAAAAATTATCCCCAGTTATCCTAGTTATGCCTAGATTTCTGTGCTGGAGTCCTCTGTCTCACCTTTCACATTGGACCCCAGTAATCCAGGCAGCGGTGTCTGTTAAGACATATGGCAACTCCTTTTTGTGACTGGGTTTCTCCCTCTGGAAATTAGGAATTAAAAGCGGGAAGAAGGTGACTGGTTTGTATCCAGATCTTGTCCCAGTGAGGAGTAATGATGGAATGTGCTTATGCCTTATACAGGGCACATAACTGGACCCAGAAGCTAAAAAGTTCTTTTGTCTCTCATAGTGGGTATCACAGAGATAGCTTTAGGGCATCCGCTGGGACCACACCACTATCTGTGCAGTCAGTAAGGTAAACAAATCCCTGTCGCAGCACTAATTCCATTGCATTTACATATGTCTGCAAGAAAATGTTATGCCCTTATCTCACATCTAAGCAACAGCTATGAAAAGAGAATCTTGTCCAAACCAGCCATAAATGTAGTGTTTCGTTTCAAGGGCAGATTCAAGAAACACACTGTATGTGAAGACTATTAATATAAGAAGATTGTATTAAGAGGTATTCCCTAGATTTTTTCATGCAACTTTAAAGACATTTAGCATATGTATATCAGAATTAATTACCTAAGTGATGAGAGTCCAGAAAAACAGACAGAACAGACAGAAAAACTTTAAGAGTGGAAACATTTGTGTACCTATCTCTGCTATTAATGTATAAAAACTAGCCTCTCTTAAGAAAAAATGTACAAGCTCTGTAGTGCTATTCCCAGCATTGTGGAGTGCACTACCTTGCTGTGGTAAACTGTTCCTTTGAAAGAAAGGTATAAGATCTGCTGTTGTTCTGCTAAATGTCTGCCTGAAAGCACATACCTGTTCCAGAGAGCACACACATATTCACATTCAAATTATGCAACACATTAGTGGTATTTTACAATCTGCAGCATGTAAGCACATAGTATTTTGTAGTCCATTCAATTTCTCTGTTATTCAGGATACAAAGAAATGAATTTTCTCTGCTCTAATTGTCAGGATTCAAAATTATCAGCAACATAATAGGCCCAAACTACTGTAACTGCCGGGCCATTTAGAGCCTCATTGGTGACTGGCTGAATAGGCCAGGATTACTGTAAGAGCAGCTGCTGCTGTTATGCCCTACTAGAATACAACATTTGTACAAAAGCATGGAAACTGGCCATATTCTTTTCTGACAAATGTGGTGGTGTTATATGCAAACACACACCCAGCCCTCTTCTTTGCTCTGATTGCAGCTTGTTTCTTTCTTTTGTCTGCTGGGCTTCGCAATCTCTGTGGACCAGTAGACCATGCCAAATGTCCCCCTAAAGGTCTCCACTCACTAGGCCTTCAGGAGTCCACAGGTGCCTCCAATTTGGATTCAGTTTCCACCACCAAATTTTATATGTGTGCATTTGAATAAAGATCAGCTTGTACCACAGAAATAAAAATGCATTTCTTTTTTTTTTTTTTCACTTTGATTTTAATATCTGTTTTGCAGATTTAAGAAGTTTGACAATAAATATTTGAAGAAAATCTTGATTCGGGAACACCAGCCCAAATCCAGCATTGTGTCATTGTACAAAAAGATGGAGATAAAACTGGCCATCGAGATGGCTGAGAGTGGCATGAAAATTTCAAAATCATCTTCAGCTGCTTTACAGTGAGTACCGATCCCCTGATCCTTTGCAGTGTAGGGATGGGAAGTAAGAGAACAACTGAGGAAAAAGAAATGTAAGAAAAAAAGGACAGTTATAAAAAGAGAAGATGCTGTTTTGTGCTGGCAATTTGGTGCTCATCATATTTGCAGTTTGGCTCTTTGTTCACAGAGTGAAAATTAAAACCAGGAACATTTTCTCTGTTTCTGTTCAGTGATGGGCAGTTCTGAAGAGGAATCATGAGTCAGGTGCAGAAACCACTTTAAATGCAGCAGTGGTTCAAGGTGGCCATACTCAAAACTTAGCTGGCTAGTGGGTTACTCATTACTGCAAGGTGCCTACGGACCTGCAGGAGAGCTTAGAGTGCAGTTCCAATTAATCATTGAGAGCAGGTTTGTGGAGAAGGACTTGGAGGTACTGGTGGCTGAAAAGCTAGACATGACTTGCCAATATGTCCTTGCAGACCTGAAAGCCAACCATATCCTGGGCTGCGTCAAAAGAAGCATGGCCAGCAGTTCAAAGGATATGATTCTGCCCATCTGCCCCACTCCTGTGAGACCCTACCTGGACTGTGTCCAGCTCTGGAGCCATCAGTTCAGGAAAGATGTGGATGTGTTGGAGCGGGTTTAGAGGAGGGACACAAAAATAATTAGAGGGAGGGAACACCTCCCCTAGGAGGAAATACTTGAAGGGGGCTTATAAGAAAGATGGGGACAGTCTTTTTTAGCAGTCTCTGTAGTGATATGAAAAAGTGTAATGGTTTTTAACTAAGAGAGGGTAGATTCAGACTCGATGTGAAGGACAAATCTTTTTACAATGAGAAGAGTGAAACACCAGAACAGGTTGCCCAGAGAGGTGGTAGGTACTCCATCCCTGGAAACATTCAAGGTCGGGTTGGTTGGTGCTCTGAGCAACATGATGTAGTTGAAGGTGTACCCTCTCCTTGCAGGGTGGTTGGACTAGATGTCCTTTAAAGGTCCTTTCCACCCCAAACGATTCTGTGATTCTACAATTCTGTGAAACAGTAATGCAACCTGTCATCAGACAGATCAGGGGAGAAAAATGGTGGGATTTCCAGAGCCATCACTGAGGGAACTACCCTCTAGGAGAGAAGTCTGTACAAATCTTCACTCCTGCATACTTTAACACTATGCATGTATTTATCCTCACATTGCAACCCAATACCCAGAGTATGGATATTGTTAATGGCACTTGACCCCACAAATGTTTTCCTTGCCTCCCACTGGCCACTGCTCCTGCTCCTGCCTGCTCTCTGCTGCAGCATCCTTCAACCCCCTCCCCACCCCCAAGCATCAGCTTCTGGCAGGGCCCAGCGTATTTTCTTTTTTTGCATGCCCACCCCAGAAAGTCCAAATACCATCTGGACATTGAATTAAAATCTCTCTTGAAACTTTGGGTTCACCATGTCCAGGTTTATCTGCTTTCTTGAAACTGGTGTCAGCATGCAGCATAAGACCTAGCCCTTTTCTTTCTGAATCATTCTTTGCTGAATGGATTATATTAAAAAAAAAGATTGTGTGTCTGACAGGCTCCTTTCTGTCTGCTGTATTCCCTTCTGAGCCGAAAGAAAATGTGCAAGGTTGGTAGACAATCTATGGCAATCAACCGACATTCCTCTTCTATTCTTGAGGGAAAGAGAAAATAAGACAAATTGCTTCTTCGTAGTTCAGAAATTCTCTCCAGAATGACGAATTTAGATTGAAATATAGCCTATAAAAAACAGCTGATATGATGGACTATTTTTTTCCAACTCTACTCTGGCTGTAATGGAATTTTTCTGTGCATCAAACTCTGGTGCACAGGTTCTCCTACTGAGATGGCCTTTTTAAAAATGAAGTGTCAACTTCAAAACCCAAAGCGTAGCCTGTAGCTCGGAAACTTTCTTATTCTTGGAGGCTGAGAGAGCATTCTAGGAAAATACGTGTTTTCCCAGCTCTGTTTGTTGATAGGTGTCTGCTGTTGAGCACTGATGGAGACAGAATAGTGAGCTAGTTGCTGGATCTTTGGTCTGAGCCAATGCAGCAGTTCTTCTATGTCCGTTCTCTCAAGCAATTATGTGAAACTGCTTAAGACTAAAAGGTTTCTAAATGTATCTGTAAATTGTGTGATTGTTATCATTGGAGTAGTTTGTACCTAAAGTCCCTGTATTCAGTTAGGATACATAAATCTGGCCATAAGCAAGTAGAAATTTGAAATCAAATTCCAACATATGGCATGTAAAGCAATATTTGTGGTGCCAGAGTAGTGAGAAAGCTCTCTCACTAGCACTTCTGATCAGTCCTTCAGCCCTTAGGCACATGAGGGGAAATGCTCTGTAACAATCAAAACAGATCTCAGTTGCTGTGAATTAGCATTATTCTCAGAAATTGCATTCATACTGGTGTGATTCCTGCAGGTGGACTGGGAGTCCAATAGGCACTAAGCATTTCCAGTGCAGACTGGAGAAATTTGCCCACGGACTGTGCAACAAAGAATCCACATTTGAATGAAAATAGGTAATTTTGTTATGATGTTTTGGAGAATATAAGCGTTAGAAATAAGGATAGAAATGTCAAAAGCAGAGCCAAGCAGATATTATCAAAACTGTGTTTGCATGGCTGTTTTTTGCCTATTAGAGAGAGACAGTTTAATGCTGAGCTTACTTAATGTTGGCTTCATGTTACTGCAATACAGGCTTTCGTAAGAGCAAATCTTAGAATCTATCAGTTTAGTACGGATCAGAATCAAGTGCTGTGTTGTCATTTGTGGTGGTGCAGTTGTGCAAGAGCTGTGCCTAATGAATGCTTTCACATGACTAGTGAAGACTGGTGGAGAGTTCACAAAGTTCAAAGTTTTATATATAATATATAAAAAAAAATCTCACTGGCTTGTGGAAGGTATTTTAATTCTTCCATGTATCAACTATCTGTGTCTAAAGAAGAAACAGACACTGTCATGAAACTTATTACAGAGAGACCGACAGTTTTCACGGCATATTGTCTTTTCGGTATTTTCTTTGCAAATATATCTCCTGTGCTGCACTTTGTTGTAACATGCTGGAAGTTTCAATAAGAACAAAGAAATAGTTTTAATAAGGATTGCTTTATGGGTTTAGTAACATACCAAACTTCTTTGGATTTATTCAAAAGTCCTTTTTCAATGTGTTGTATGTTGAAAAATGTAAAAGCAATCTGTTCCTTATTACCATACTAATGCATTGTGACCAGTTGGGTAGGTTAATATCTAATCCCGTGAAAAGAATACACGTTTTTTATTTGTGCTACAGAACAATACAGACTATCTTCAAGCTGGTTGTTCTCTTGCTATCCCAGGTCAGCTGAAACTCAAGGAATTTGATTTACTTTATTTTAGTCACTTTAAGAGCAAAATTGTAAGCCTTTAAATGACTTAGGACAGGCCACTTCGGTGCTGGCATGTGGAGAGCATCAGGTATGCAACTGGAAAAGTTGATCTGATATCTTCCCAATGGAGTTCTGCTCACCACCTTCCTCAGCTTACTCCCAACAGTAAGGTATAAAGACCCTGTGGAGACATTCAGTGAAAAGAGGACTAGACCGACAGTTATTCACTATGATCTCAACACTGCTTGCATCAACTATGACAGTTCAATTTGCATTATGCAAATGAGCCAAGTCTGCATTTTATATACCACTGCTCGACAGCCTAAATTGCCATTCACCCCCAGAGGCTGTGCTTGTGTTTACTTTCCCAGGTGTGCCCTGGTATTTTGGTCTCTCTTTTGTCCAAAGTGACAGCAGCTACAGGCTGCTGACTGTAGAGAGACTGGTTTCCTTGATGTGGAAAGTAGCATACCTTAACTGTCCTACAGCCAAGGACATGCCAGACCCAGTATGGAATAAAGGTGCATTACCCCTTGGTGGCACCCCTGGATCCTCTCAGTGTTATCTCTGAGAGCTGAAAGCAAGGGAAAAACCAACCAACTAACCAACCAAAAAAACCACCTGGCCTGGAATTGGGTGGTGGTGATGGTCTTTTTTCCCTACTGGTAAATACCTGGGTTTATTCTTGTTGCTGTTGTTGAGTATTGATCAATATCAATTAAACATTTGTTGGGAAGGATTTGTCATGGCCAGGATAAGATTTCTGGTCAAATCCAGAAAGGGAGTCCTTTTTCTCTCGCTCTGTCTTGCCACTAGCTGAGTGGTAGACTCATGGCTGTCTCATGCCTCAGTGGGATCCTTGATCTATTGGTTATCACAGCCCTACCTAGGACACTACTCCTTAACTTATTGCCATTTTCTCTTTCTTTGTAATTTGTGAAAAATTTGGCAGATCACAGTTTTGATCTGATGCAGATTGAAATCACATTTTGAAACCTTGGAATATACCAGGAATTAATTCTTATATTCCAGAGACTTTGGACAGGACCAGGCTGCCAGTGCTGGCCATCCACTTGATGGTAAGAGTAATTAAAATGTAGAATCCAGGCAGCTCATGACAGTCCTACAAGTTTTCAAGATGTTCATGTTAGATATTATAGCAGACAACAGTGATAATCTGGTTAAATTAGCTGTAATTGCAAATTCCAGCCTTCTTCCTATGCTTACAGTGTAATCTCAGTTTAGCTTGAATCTACCTCCCTTTGCCATTAAAAGTTTCAAATTTATTTTAGGGGAATTACAAAATAAATACACACAGAGTTTTGGCAATAATGTACATTGATCATAATCTATTCTTTAATTGCATAATTTACAGACACCACTTTAAGGACATCACTTAGCTGAGAACAAAGACTTGCAATTTCTTTTTTCTTTTTTTTTTTAAATTTTTTTAAAAAGGTAAGAAAGCAAAATGAAGAAAGGAAAAAAACAGAGACAGCAAAATGAACTCAGACTGATTCATCCTGGATGATCACTATCTGTTTCTCTTTCTTTTCTTGGGAATTTAGGCAAACGCTAACTCTCACACAGATTGACCGATTTAGCAAAATCAGTTAACATTTCACAGCAGCCCTCGTCCATTGTTTTGCTGGTGAAAAGGCCAGGCAGCTACAAGTGACTGTGGGCTTCTTGTCCCAGTTTGTTATAAACACAAAGATGGCTATTTTTTAGCTAGTTCTTTCATTTCAAATGGAGAAACAGGCTCAGTATCAAGGAAACCCTATACGTTCTCCTTACCACAAGGCAGATCTCTCCGAGTCCTTAATCAGCATGTACTTCACTTCTTAAGGAGTTGCTGCACTTTCTCAAGGGAGTTAAAACCAGGAGGACCACAAGGCCCAGACTGCTAGACCATGCTGAAGAACGTATTCAGACAGAGGAGGAAACTTGCAGTGCCCTCCTGAATCTACAACTGGTTGTTGCCAATCTAATCCTTTACAGAATCACAGAATCACAGAATCTTAGTGGTTGGAAGGGACCTTTGAGATCATCGAGTCCAACCACATTAAA
>JAOQGH010000001.1:140231010-140276580 GCA_025769975.1 Gallinago jamesoni
CCTAAACACAGCCTTCCATCTGGTAGCAACCATAGCTGAGTCCCCAGGAGCGACTGACCTTACCTTGTACTCCAGTACCAACTTCCTTATGAAGCTTTGAAAAAGAAGAGTTTCTGCTGTCAGCTATATGACGGCCCATTCTGACTACCCCAGTGTATTGACGAAACCCAGAAAAGAGCAAAATTTGCTATTTTTAAATTCATCTTTGAATGATTTCGTGGTGTCACAGGTCATTAGAAGGCTCGTCATAGCCTTCTGTTCCAGCACTAAAAAGAGACCATGCTTGGGAACAGTATTTACTCAACTCATTAATATATTTAAACTTCTCTTTTGTTTGCAGGAGTGGTAGAAATCGGCGTGTACCTAGGCTCTCCCCCGCAGAGGTGGAGTCCATGAGAGATGTCCTGGCACATAATCTATATCAAGTGCGACAAAGGGTGCGTAAGTCACCTGCTACCGCGCACTATTTGCAGACCGAAAACTCCTGTTTGCCCTCCCCATATCGTAGCCACGGCTGGTGGGTGGTAGCACCGGGACAGACCCTGGGGTCACGCTGGTGGGAAACACGAGCCCCGGTCTTGCAGCCGCTCCGGCCTGAGAGCTGGATGGGGAAGGGAAGGAGCCCTGGCTCAGGGCTCTCTCCTGGGTGGAAAGAGGGAAAGCAGCCTTTTTTTCCACCAGCTTTTCACCCTGAGAGCAGCCGGAAAAGCCAGGAAAAATCTGGGACTGAGCTGTAGAGGTCAGGCTTCCCTCGCTGCACAGCGACCTGTGACTCTGAAACTGCCTTCCCAAAGGCTGCCAAACATCCCCAAGGGGAGCCTGATGTCTCCCAGGTTTTCAGCCTGGGGGTGGAGGCGGCCAGCTGGGCCACCGACCTGAGTGCCCCTGCTGCATGCCCCTGCTAGGCAGTGGGATGGACCGATGCGGGGCAGATGGCTATCCGGCACCCAGGGACGGATACAGGGCTTCGTGGGAGGCAGCTGGCTGGCAGGTGGCCAGCAGCAGTTGGAACTCCCCTGGGGCCAGCGGCGATAAGGGGTGGCCCAAAGTCAGCGGAGAGGCTGGTAAATCCTCCATCTGGGTGGGAGCAACAGTTTATCCAGGAAGGGAAAGGCAAAAAAAAATTCCACCTATTCTGAAGCTTCACTTTAGGTATTTGTGGCTTTTTTTCCCCCATAAAATGAGGGTGATAAGACCTCTATGGAGATTTGCTTTGCACTGATTCTGGTGCAGCCCAGTGTATAATATCTAATTAGTCCAATCTTGGGCCCAAAATGTGCAACTGAGGGCTGTTGTACAGCAATGAGTGGTAGAGGATATATTACAATAACCTTGAAACTACCCAGATAAACGGGGCTAACTTTTGTAACATAAATTTACTAGAAAATACTAGGCCCTTCTCATTTAAATGTGTCATTATTAATATGATATTCATTCCTAATATTGTTTGATTTGCCATGGCCAATTATCCTTATGATATTAATTTCTTATCTTACCAGCAACAATTTGCATATATGGCTGCCTCTTAGATTACTGAAATGAACTTTCTGTCTTCAAAATCAATTATGGTAATGACTATTTGAGCCAGTCACTTCCTATGTGGTATTGAGAACTGTGTGCTTTTGGAAATGAAAGATAGGAAGTAAAATAATGTGGCTTATAATACTTCAATTTCAATTCTGAAGGCCTGGTAATGCTCTGGCTCAGCAGAACAACTTTACAAGGACCCTTGCAAGTGAGACTGAGGTCAGGTTCTGCTTTTTAAGAGGGTTCACAAACTTCAGTGAATTTTTCTCTTTAAGGTAGATAATTATTTCCCTCATATCTCTGTCCTAAAAGATGCTCAGTTTTAGGGTAACATTAAGGTGTAGTTTGTCCAAGTATGAAAAGGAAACTCAGCTGTGTGCCTCATTCTAGAGATGTACTGCTCTTAACACAGTCTTTTGCTTCTGGGCACATCTTCAACTTGCTTCTGGCTCAGTAATGTTAGTACCAATGCTCAGAGGTGGGTTAATGATCTGTCCCTCTCAGGATCTGCCTCAGATCTGTAGCTCCCAATTGTGTGTTCAGAAGAGGGCTGACAAAGGGAGGACAATCCCAGAGGTGTTAGCACCCTTCTGTTGGTGGGTATTTTTGTGGTACACTTCGAGCAGGCATGACCATATAAAAAAATGGCATAAAAATGTAGCCCTTGAGGTCCAAGACTTAAAGCTATGTTCGTGCTTCCTCCCATCTTGCCCCGCAGCAGTGAGGTTAGTGCAAGGCTGCCTTTTCCCACATGATACCAAAGGGACCTGTGGCGAGTCCATAGTGTCCATGCGATACCAAAGGGACCTCTGGTGAGACAGGGTGGGTGTCCCTGCAGCCACATGATCAACCAGACTGTGCAAGGTTATTCATGTTGCAAGTGTAAAGAAAATCAATTTGGTGATTCTATTCTATTCTATTTCAGGCACCGACGTACAGCCGATACAACCTGCCCACCAACACAAATGAGAAAGAAGCCCAAGAAATCCTCATCCGCCGCCAGCACAGCCTGAGAGAGAGCTGCAGGAAGGGAAACAGCTTACCTTGGGGTAGACCGGTACCTGTTATGTAAAGTACTATTCATGTAAAAAATGCCTCTGCTTCTCTGTAAATAAGGAGAGGCTCACTTTATATGCTTCTTCCAATAATTTAAATGGATATTTCCCCCAATGTCTTCATGCATCACCTAAGAAGAAAGAGCATCACTTAGCATGTGGACAGCAACGTATTTATGTCCTACCTGTATACATTGGCCAGAAATCAGCTATTATGTCCACAAGTAGTAAAATAATGTAACTTGCATTGTTTTGGCCTCTGCAAACCATAGTATAATCACAAAAGGCCTGATGCAAAGCCCTTGACACCTTGCACTGACAGTTTGGGTTCTCAATCAGTAAAAGTAAGATTTGTCTGACCAAATATAGGCATCGGATAACAGACATTTACAGCTGAGACAATGAGATAACCACAGTTAAGGAAGAAAAGTAAGTCTTTGCTGGATGTATTAATTTTATTTAAAGTTATCACCTAAAATAGGAAAGGTGAATAACGTATTTCTCTCTGCCGACTGTAAAAAAAACCCTTAGGGCTATTATATCAGTCACAGACATTTTCACACCGAGTTCAGCTGTACAAGCCAAGCATTGATCTTATTCACACCTCTCTCAAATCGAGTGTAAAGGTGCAGAGGCACAACAAAACAAGTATATAACCATTCGTCTTTACCACATTTCTGTCTCATACACAGGCTAATACCACAGAAGCGCGCTACCTCTCTTTGCCTCAGGGCCCCAGCCAGCCCACTAGACGGAAAGCCAGGCATGTTACTTTTACAGGTAATGGAAGTGCTTTACTCCACATCCTGCTCCAGCAGTGAAAGAAACCTTGCCAGTTGCTCAGTGGACTTAACAGTACTAAATGAATACTCCCATGGAAGTCCCTGGCCTCTTTAAATGTGCTACACCCTCCTCTCCTATCTTTATTATCTATGTTGTTTATATGGTCATTACTGCAGTAGTTTCTGTTTCGTTCCAGCACCGCCTAGTTTTCTCTTTTTCCCTCTTGCACAAATAATCCTGTGACCTCTGCAGTCTGGCCTGGTGGCCAGGGCATCCCTGTAAGCCTGAGAAAGCAGACTATCCATACCCTGCAGCCCCACAGACACAATTCCACGTGAAATTGTTAAGATCTGCTGAACCTGAGGCTGCCACAGCTCTGTGCCCCCAGGTCCTGCAGGTAGAGAGGCTGGGCAGGTGTTCCCAGCAGGCATCCCCCCCGTAATTCAGGGTACATGCATACACAGCTGGACACACAGAGCAGCACACACAGGGCACAGCGCTCACCAAGCACAAACGGCATCAACAGCCTCATCCTGGTCCCCTCTCTGGCTAATCAGGATGAAAGGCCATTAGTGAAAAATTACATATATGAAGGTGTTGTCTGAATCCCCCGGTAGCTGGCCTTAGACACACACTCTGCCCAGTAGCTGGCCTGGCTGCTTGGTCTTCCCATTTGATGGCACTTGTGTGCCTGAGTCCCTGGGGACACAGCCCCATGGCACCTGCTGATACTCAAACCTACACACACGTGCACGCACACACACAGAGAGGCAGATGCTCCTCCACCCCACCCCATGCACTGTAGATCACTCCGGTAGCTGGCCTTGGACAGCAAGTCTTCCCTGTAGCAGGCTCCTGGATCCCCTGGTCTCCCCTTGCTTCACACACAGGGACACACTTTTGCAAATGTGTCTCTCTGGTACTGGGTCCAGATTATGGCCTCAACAGTAGCCAACCACAGACCCCATGATCACTTCAGTCACTAGTCTGGATGCTCTCCCCAGTCCCTGTACCAGACTGATGATTCCCAAGCCTCTTATCGTACTCAGTGGCTACTCTGGCTTGGTGATGGCTAGCAGTTGTGCACTGCCATGTGCACCCTCACTCTAGAGGTGCCCCAGGGACAGCCTCTCCATTAGCTCATTGTGGTCGGTCTCAATCTGTCCATGGAACTGATCACCCCTGTGGTGGATCAGGTCAGGGGCTCAGGCTTATTCCTCTGACTGGGATATTGGCGGCCTACTCGCCTGCCCTTGTGCCTTGGGGCTCCTCTGTGTTTGTGGAGATGAGCCTCTAATCATGTAACCTGACAAAAAATACTGATAGACTATGTCCCCAAGCAGATGTTCACCTCTTCCCTGTTACCAGCATGGTCTCCATGAACATTTCTGTAGTAATACTGGCCTTACTGCATAAAGTTATTAGCCAGTCTCAAGTTATCATATGCACACGGTAAAATGCAGACCCATCCTCACTTACACACTAAGAATGGAGATGGAGCTTAGGGACAGAGCAACACTGAATTGTCCACAGAAACATAGCCAGACAGTGTCAGAAGAAAGCATGAGATTTAGGACACTTCAATGTTCATTGTCGTCTCCATCTGTAATCTTACTGACTCCTTTCTGAGTTCATTTATGTGAACCTGAAATGCATTTGTGTTCCTTAGAAAAATTCCTTTTCATTTCTGGCAAAAATAGCTGTAGTGATTGAAACTTGAAACCATATTTTTAATCTTTGTTTTTGTATCAAAAACTTGGATGACAAAGTTTGTTTCCTGCAGGTGCAAAATTATTTTCTTTCTTCCCTTTCTGTTTTACTCTGAAAGAGATGACAGCAAAAGAGATCTATGTAGGCAAACCATCCCCGTGAGGCTGGGCACTCACATGTGATAGCAGAACAGAAACCTGTAGGATCTATTGAAAGGGGAAAATCAAAGTTACTCAAGGGGAATTATTTTTTTTTAATGCAGGTGATTCTTTTCTGTTCTGTTCATCAAGATTTCGTGGTAAGGGATATGTGTCTTTGTGAAATATTCAAATTGTCCTACACAGCAGCCTCAGACCTAAAAGTATTTCAGACATTTTTAAGGGACCAAGTCCTGCTATGCAGACAGGCATATTATTTCAGTGGGGAGAGTGGCAAATCCTGAAGGACTGAATGCAAGTACTTTTTCACTAATAGCTAGGCCTGCCTTGTGATCCATCAAAATAACTAGTCATCTTGGTCCAGCTTCTGGCTCCATCTTGAGTTCATTGTGTAGAATTCATACCACTTTAAATGTCTCTGATAGCAGGAAGCCACCCTAAACTCTTCTCATAAACTGTGTTAGGATGAGAGGAACTGCTTTTGGGAATTGAGAAGAGAAATACTCAATATGTAGGAAATTAAAATGACAACCTCACATATGCACATATGCATTAATGGAGATAAATGCCACCTCTTCTGTCTATGCCTGGAAACCCACTCTGGAACAAGCATCCTCCAACAAGCTTGGTTTAGCTTTTGTATATAGCATGTGCAGAAAGCTTAGTAACTAAGAGGTCAGAAGTGACCACAAATAGATGCTTAAACCACCTATCAGCTCTTTCTGCTGTTCATACTAATGAATTATTTCTTTGACGATACAAACAAATTATTTCTTTGACAGTATATATCATTCACCCTTTGTAGCAGTGATTCTCCCAAAGGGCCAAGTAGAAGCCCTTCAAATCTGAGAAAACCCATCCTATTTTATTGCTTATGGTGTGGTATGCCCACATGGCCTATACGAAGCAGATTCTGCTGTTAAAGAAATCTGTGCCCCTGTTTGGTAGAGGTAAGTGATGGTGCACTTCTTACTTTGTGCCAACTGTGAAGTAAACATTAGCTTAAAATAAGTCAATAATTATTAACCTGCAATTACTTGATAAATTTTCACTGTGTGACTATATCCAATACTTGTTTGCTTTAACTGAAGCAGGAAGTAGTCTAATTTTATTATTCCTATGCCTTGTGTTTATCTCCCAAAACTTCCTAACTTGTTATGAGCCAATTCTTAAATTAACCAATTTGAAGTGCATAATCAGACTACAAGTGGCTTTAAGAAAAGTAAAAAAGCATATTTTATAAACTCAGAAGAATGAGAGAGACATTTTTTGGCCTATTGTGGGCAAATTTTTACTGTGTATTTGTGGAAAAGAGAGCTGGTAGGAGCAGGTCTGACACACCCAACATAATTAAAGTCCCCTAGAGTTAACTGGGGACTCTCCTGGTTTCAGGTGAAACTGTTTTCTTCCCAGTTGTTAATCACAGGTCATCAGTAAACTTGATTTTTGGAGGCACTAGAGTCTTCTCCTTCATCACATTTATGTCTTCTGCTGTGGGTTTCACAATGCTTTTCAACCGTGGTCCTAGGTATACTTGTGAAATTCACAGAAAATTGAAAGCTACATAAAGTAACACTCTTGCCCTGTGAAGGTATTTAGCAGCTCTGCGTGGCACTAAAAGATAGCTCAATGTGCTTATTTGCCGGGGTTTCAGGGTAGAAGATCAATAAAATCTTTTAAACATCAGCTTTGGGATGAAAATAAAAATTTAAGTTTATTTTTAGTTCTTGACTGCTCTCTTATTCTATAGTAATTATTTAAAATGCTTCAGCTCCAGGGTTTGAAATCGTAACGTTCTATTGTATTGAATACCTTTTAACTGTCCTTGACAATGCTACAGGGTTTCTCTTTTCTCTTCTTCAATATATGAATTATTTGTCTATTTTCCTTCAGATCACCATAGAAGTGGTTCTGATGCTGCGTTTCCAGCAATGTTCAAACCCCAGCCTCGACTACGGCCACTTGAAGCAAAGTACCGCCAGGAAGAGCTGATTCCCATAGCGCACTGGGATAGACGAGCAGGCCCATCCAATCAGTCAGGTCGAAGGGGAAAGTCAACGAGCCAGCATCATTTCACCAGAGCAGACAATAAAGCTCTAATGCCAAAGTCTCGATTCACTGTGAGAGAAGGAGAGGGATATGAGTCAGAAGAAGAGACAGAAAGGATGGCACCAGCCAGGCCATTAGCCATATGAGGAGCAAAGAAGAGCAATGTTTGCATCTCTAGGGCCCTCTGTGCCTTGCTCCAGAGAAAATAACAAAGCTCTTATATGAGTCCAACCACAGTTTTCCTTTTGGGACCTGTGCACTCGCTCTCGTATCACTTTCAAGTGCTGTAACAAGATACTTAGTGGCTTGGAGAAGCCTCAAATACTTACATGTTTTTATCAAGCTTTCTTTCCAACAGAATACTGCAGGAAAGAGGGGAACATGGTCTTTGTAGAAGTTTGGACATGGATTTAAATGACAATAGCTGGGCTTATGTAATGCTCTGTTTGGACGCTGATAGTGCCTTCCTCTGTTCTGTACTATGACCTACACATAGAAGAAGGAAACACTGAAGGACATGCTTGACACATGAGTGCCCAGATTGGTAATTTCTATTAATTTAGTGCTTTCGACCTCAGAGTATCTGCAATATTCCAGGAAATGGTTAAAAATATTAAAAAACCCTCCATTTTTTTGGCACCTAAATTTCACTGAAGATGCCTGAATGGGTACTTAAGTCAAAAGAATATTTTAGTGGACACTTTCAGCACTTGGTAATCTGTTAACATTTAAGGTTTTGGCTCTGCAAAAGTGCCTAAAGTCAGTAGCTGTGATGGTCCATAACTCCTGCTACTTCAACCAATTTCAGCATGTAGGCACCTTTCACCCACCTACAGTTGTTTGGGATGAATAAAGGAGACATCCAGAGAGGACTCTACAGGCTGGGATGCTGTCAGGATGCCTTTTATTTGAAAATGCAGGATGGCAAGAATGTACACAATATTCTGGTGGTTCACCAAGTGTGAGGCTTCATTATAGAGCTTCTAACCCCCATTCCCTATTCCCACATTGCCAGACGGTGCCCAAATCAGCAGACCACTCCTTCACGCTGAAGCTGGACCAGCACTGCAAATAGGGAGCAAGAAAACTGGGCCAAAAGGTAAAGGGAGCCTCACTTTGTAGCCAGCTGGCTGGCATCAAAGAGGGGCCCTGTGTTTTGCTCACAGCTTGTTGAAGGGTATCTGCCTATATGTTGTATGGAGAAGCATTTGCTAAAAAAAAAACACCCCACAGAAAGAACCAGGGGACATGGCTGGGGCCCAGGACCTGCCAGCCTTCCTACTGAGCTGCCTTCCAACTGGCTCTGAGTACCCATGATCCAGTCTCAACAAGGGGTCTCCCTAGTGGTAGGAGAAGCAAGAAGTTACGGTCTTGAGTTATTTTGGATAAAGTTTGAAATCCCAGATACCTAGTTCCTCTGATGGACCTCTTTTCTGCAAAATGGAAGCAGCAGTGCCAGTCATTTGTGTCTTGAACCTAAAGGTGAGCTGATTTTATCCAAAGGGATGATCTGAGTCCAAAATTCCATAATCCCTCCTTTATAGCTACACTAAACGCAAATCTACAGCTGAGAAATGTGCCATGTTCAGCCATGCTTTCTTTAACTTTCTCTTTCTCTCCTCCATTGAGAGCTTGCTTAGCTGCCCAACTCAAGGTCTGTAAATGCTGCTGTAAGAGTCAGAGAAGCAGGAATTAAGAGGTAGCAGTGCCACCATTGTGTTTCTCTTTTTTATATTACTGCTAAGTGCTTGTATGTCCTGGTCCAGAAAAAACTTTTAAGTGTAAGTTATGACTTCACATTTCATACAATGGGTTTCTGACTCAGGACAGGTGACATCTAAACTAGCAAATTTGAAAAGCTCCACCAGAGGAAAAAAATAAAAGGCCTTTTTCCCCTTTTCTCAGGTTTGCAGGTTTTATGTTTAGCAAGTCATAATGAATCATCTATACTGAAATTGTACAAAGCTTTATGAAATGTAAGTTCTATTTGTATTTCCTCTTTCTGCCAGAGAAATTGTACAACTTCCTTTAATGAAAGCAGTTGCACATTATTAAAAGAGGGTAGGATTTGGCTTTTGTACTGACACTGAATAAGCAATGAAATAGAGTTCTGTACCTGAAAATCAACAAATAAACTCAGCTCCACCAAAAGAGGAAGTGCTCCACATAGTTTTTAAACAAAAGCCCTTTGTCAGATCTCAATCCTATAGCAAGTTATATTTACATATCATAAATCTCAATTAAAACATTATTTTAAGGAAAAAAGTTATCATACAAAATCAGGCCTTGAATTGCACAGCGTGTCACCCATTGCCACATGAAATTTAATTTAGGGTAAAATCAGTGCCTGTGTGACATAGTCCTTAGGCCATAGAGCTAACATAGGATGCAGTAGGATGATGGAGGTATGGGACCTGCTTCCGCATCACAGAGTCAGGAGGGGGTGGGATCTCCAAAACTGGCTGGTGGGTGATGTGGACTGCAGCAATCCTTGAGGATGGTGGTGAAGAAAAAGTGGAAATCTGAGAGGAAGGTGAAGAAGGGATACTGTCTCATCTTCAAAAGGAGGCTCAGGTGGGAGATTAAATAGAAGAGCGATTATGGTGAACTGCAAATTCAGCATTTCCTCTTTAAGAAGATGTAATCAACATGTTGTTTGGGGGAACTGGACAGATAGAAACTGTATGAGATGAGGAAGATTAATGGAATATCTGGAGTGGCATGGAAAGGGACTAAATATACAACAGGAAAAAGAGCAATCCATGCAATTTGGTCAGGGTATGTTTGAAAAGCATGCTTAAAATTTGCTCCCAACTTCTTTATTAAATAGTATAAAAGTCTTGGAGTATTTATATATTTACGTGTCATAAGTAGGGAGCAAAGCATTCAATTTCTAATGACTTTCTATTAGAATTAGGGGGAAATAATTAAGTCTTTCTAAAGTACAAATAAAACAAGGGCATAGCTGGAGTCAAATCTCCCACTTTGGGTTCACTCCTAATCTTTCCTCTGATGAAATCAATGAGCCAGATCTTCATAGAGTGTAAAGCCATAGAGCATCTAGAAGTTAATAGTGCTCTCCCAGCATTTGCAGTCTGGCCTCCAAACTTGTAAAGACTATTTTTAGTTTTCTTTCCTAGCAATTAGATAATAGGACTAGAAAAATATTTCCTTCTGCGCCATTAGTTGCTGTTAATGGTTTTGCTGGCCATTAGCCAAGTAGCAATGCTGCAGGATGCCTGTATAAAATATGTTCTAATATATAAAGTTGCACTATTTATTTGTTTTCATGGGTATTTCATACCTGTGGACAAGAGTTCTATTTAAAGAAGCACGTTGCTTATGTTTTAAATAGCAATAACTGCAGCAATGTTTCATTACAAGTAACTTACTCCTTGTCTATAGGCTCTCAGGCTGTGTCCACAAAGAAAAATGAAGTGGTTTAGGGCATGAATTTAAATCCACTGTGTGTGGGCATTCTTAAACTCTTTAACTTGGATCATATAAAGGTAAGTTAATTCAAGATCTCTCTTTTATTTCAGACTGGTACAGTGATATTTACTCAGGAATTTAAATAGCATTTAAGTTTAAGGTGAACTGGCATGGGAAACATGCCCAGAAGGTGGGGAAATATTATTCAAAATCCATAGAGGAAATAGGAACTGAGGGAGTTAAGACTGTTTCCTTGGGGCGGGAGGATAGTGCAGGGCAGTCAAATGTCTGGAAGGAATAGTAATGAATAGTCTGTATCTTTGGCGGTAGAGAGAAAATAGAAGATACACTTGAACAGAACTTTCTAACCAATCAGAAAAATAAGACAATAATACAACCAGGACACAGTGATACTGAGAAAATATTTTAATAGTAAAAGCAACAATGGTCAAAGAGAATATTGCAGAAAAAGGGAGGGAGTCTTCAAGGTCAGTAGTACATTCTGAGCAACCGACGATACTTTATTACATGGTGTAATTAACTGTTAGATCCTGTTGTCCTTGCTGCAGCTGTTACTCTTCAACTAATATCCCAGGCAAGTAGGAAAGTGTAGTAAAAGGACAATCTCTTCCTCAGAGAGCTTTCCATCAAAGATGCAGCAGCGAGGGGAGGGCCAACAGTCAGGACACGATAGCAGTTAGAGCAGAGAGAGCCCAGAATCTCCAGAAATACCAGTTGACAGTGCATGGAAAGAAGCCATTGCCATGGTCCCTCTTCCAGGGGGAATGGTGCCCACTGGGAATGTCTGCAACTGAGTAGTCAGGGTGGTCGCTGCCATCTGTACGGCACCTGGGGAAACAACACGCTGGCTACATGACAACACCAGCAAGCAGGACTGGGAAGGATGCTATGAAGGACCTAAAACCAGCTTGTGTGTCACACTCGGGGCGGACATCGGGGAAGGAGTGCAGAAGCAGGGCAATAATTCACCTCATAACACGGCTTGAAACTCAAGTGAGGGGAGCAGGCGTGTACCCATGAAAGCCAGTGAGGAGAAGATGGAATAGGTTGAAAAGAACAAACGCCCTGGCAGGAGTTCTAGATGGACTGATTTACCACTGTGCGCGTGGGCCAAGAAAGTAGGCCAACTTAAAAGACAGAATTTAGTTTAGATGTGTCTGGAGCAATTAAGGGAGGTTATATAAGATTCAGAAAAGCAGGCCAGGGTTTCAGGCTGGAGAGACTGATAGGGAAGAAGTAACCGTGACCATCTTCAGGAGAGGAAGGGTAGCCTACTCCATTTTTACAAGTGAGGTAGTCAGAGAAAAAGAGGACGAGTGTGTGGTGTCTGCAGGGGAAATCATCAAATTGCTGTGGATGAAAAATTTGACTAAGTAACAGAAGATGAAACTTATTGTAAAGTGATTCTTATTTTCTTGCTGGTATGTTGATTTTGAGAACTGACACTTTCAAGATTTTTCCTGCAGCCATTAGACCCTGAAAACTCACATTTTATTGTCATGTGAGATTAGAAACTACTATTTAAAAGCCCATAGGAGACTCTGGAAAATGTAACAAATATTTCCAAGCTTCCTTCATAGGTACTTTTTCTAATTTTCCATCAACATATATGGATAGAGCACAAACATTAAGAGTGGAGAAACAGATAACGTTATCTTTATACTTTGTTTGCTTTTTAGGTAGGACAATTACATTTATTGTTTTGCCAAGCTCACTGTACTTATGAACCTTAAAATTAGAGGTGTAAGGTAACATGAGTAATATTTTTAACCAGCTAAGAGGACTGAAAGTCTATTGAGCTACACTGCCTAATTTATTTCCTTTTGAGAATCTGTCTCGATGTTAATCACAAGTGAAACTCCTTTTTCTTTCCTGCTTTGGTTTCACGGGTGTGAAATTTGAAAAGTTAATATCAGCGCTTGTTTATTTCTTGTCCACTCTTCCTCCTGGAAAAAATTGAGTTTCTACCACCTTTCAATCATAAGAAATGAGACATGGACTGAAGAAAATAATGTCAAGCTCTGATTTTCAGAGTTTTCATTCTCTGGCAAGGTAGCTTGCAGCCACACCAATAGTGAAGATCTGGTCAGGAGGAGACATCCAAACTGAACATCACCTCTGACTTTTTTTCTACTGTTCTTGTGGGAGCAAGCTAGGAAAAAAGAAGTATCTCCCAAGAATAGCCACGGTGAGCTGGGGGCATGGATATTAGTCATCCGCAACATCATTTTTACACATGCAAACACAGATCACATCACTACACATCTGGTCAGTGCTTTCCTATCAGTAACTTATTCTGCTAAATACAAAATTGTCATAAAAAAAAGCTGGAAGTTCATCTGCTTTATTTGCTGGCATGTATGTCGAGTATTAATTTAGACTCGTTAGTTGGTACTGAGACTAACACCATTTGCTCTTTGCTCTAGTGTATTACCAGCAGTGATAAAGGGTGAAAATAATGAGTTATACACAAATGCCAAAATAAATAGGCTTGTATTTTTTTAAGATATCTTTGAATAATACCTATAGCCCTCTAGCTAGATTTATTTGTGCCTTTCTTTAAGAATGAATTTCCCATCACAGAAGCTTGCACTGGCTGTTGAAACAATATGTAAATGAAAATCACCTGCCCAAATATATTCAGCTCCAATATTACATGATGATGATTAATATTGGTAATACTCGCAGTGGTGCACAGTGTCTTTCAGGTGCTGTGTGAACACAAAGCACAGACAGTTCAGAGGCAGGGCATCCTGAGAATTATGCCTGTGTTAAAACCCCACGTGAAAGGTGGAGAAACTTGCACAAATCAAATGCGCTCTGTGTACACATAATGCAGGAACAGTGCCAGGAACCGAACATGAGACCCTGGTCCCTTCACCCCAAGTCTATCTTTATTTCCCTTAGGCTTTCAGGTGACTGAAACCTACAAAAAGGAACAAAAGAACAGACTGAAACTGTTCATCAAGCTCTCACCACAAGAAAGGAACAATCCCACAGAAATTACATTGTTTGGGCAGTGATTCAATCCAGGCATCAGGACCTGCTGTTTACACTCAGTTCCTTAAAAGACATCATAAAATTTTGCCGTATTTAAGATATATGTAAAAAAGTTGTAATTCTTCACTCATTTTTTCTCTAGTACACTCACTGTTGTTCCTTTCAAAAAACTGCATTTGTTTTGCTTAGGTACAAACACTTGATAGCATTGAAGGGGCTTGTAAGAAATCAATATGCTATGGAAAAAACACCTTTTCCTTAGCACCTGCAACAGAAACTCTTGGAGGTCACTTATTCTCTATTTTGGTCCAGTGAGAAAGGGAGGCTGTAGGTGTTTAGTACAGGTGTTAGACCTGGGACAAATTTCTCCAGCTTTCTATGTCTACATTTTCTCACATGCACAATAGGCATAAAAGCACTGAGGGCTAAGTCATACACAGGTGCCTCAAGCCACCTGAGTTGTCAGATTTGGCACAGGAACCACATGAGCCTTTTGCTCTCTGGATCAGCAGCTGGAGGCCAAGGAGGTCCCTTGTGGCATCTTTATGGCAGCTGGACTGCACCCCTGGGGCTGGAGTCGGTGGCGATGAGCACAAGGCAGCCAATGGCACAGATCAGCTGAACACATGTGGATGGCTACCTTGCAGCGATCTGAGGATCTGACTCCACTGACTCTAGTGGGAGCTCAGACACCCACCCTACATGTAGACGCCTTCATGGTGAACATCTAAACACTACCTACAGAGTCTGAAGAGGAATTCTGCTGTCCTCATCCTTTAAGCAATTTTGGCACCTCTGCATGAAAAGCATCTTTTCAAATCTAGGCATTATGACTGCTTTAGCTTTGAGATGAATCTTCTTTTCTTCCTCAACAAACTAAGCTATTTCTGCATTTACAAATAAAAAGGTCATATATATATATATATTTTAACAGTGTCTTATTGTATACAGCTCCTATATTCTGTTTATTTCCGAAGGACTCTCTGTCTGCAAGCCTATTTGGCTCAGTCTGCTGTAATGGATTTAGCAACAGAAAATTGCAAGGCTCACATTACTGCTGGCTCAAATGGACACTTTGGCTTGAATTCCTCTTAATGATGAATATCCCAAAATCTTTCCCCATCATTTTCATAAGTATGCAAACATAGATTCAAATAAAAGTGATGACTGCTGACAAATTTGTTAATCAAGCCTTCTCAATTTGAAGGAGCTTTTTCAGGAGTTTTTTTCTTATTTTTCCCTAATGCAAAAATGCCTGATACTGATTTACCAAGTGCTGCAGACCAGATAGAACAGCCAGTGCCAAGACCAGATTTACCAAGACCGCTCCCAGGTTATGAAAAGAAAGATAGATGTAGTGACAAAGCTCAAAACATCACTATAAACCAGTTTGCATGAATTAGGTTAAGCTCCAAAGCCCCAAAAGTTGTTGTTTTTATTATTATTATCATTATCATTATTTCACTATGTGTAAATTTTCCTGTACCAGTCTCTAATGGATAAAACTAAAACTCTGCTAGATGAGAGCATTAATTCTTCTGCTTTATCTGCTGGAAAAATGCATGCTTTCACCAAAGAGGAAAAGAGCTGCAGTGACCTCTGTTGATGGAATGAGGCAACGTATTTAAAGAGCCAAAACGGAAAAGGTGACAAATTCAAATCCTCTTCTAGGATTAAATAGGACGAAAAGCAAGCTGTGCAAAGAGGGAGTGGCTTTCAGGTTGCATATTAAAACAACTATTTCCCAACACCCACTGAAGTCAGAATCCTCATCAAGATAGTTGCCTTTTAAAAACAATTTGTAGACGGTTTGTTCCCTTCTTAGAGTGGAATGAAAAGCTATTGGCATGAAGATAGAGGACATAGCACACCAAGGAATATGCGTTTTTTTCAAGTGCCATACTGCATTCCAGGAGTTTGTATCACCAAAGGAAAACATCATGCCTGGATGTATTACGTGATTTGAATTTAGTGACCGGTTCCTTGTGCCAGCCTGACACACGGTATTCTTGAAGTTTTGAGGCAAAGAAGCTTTCCAGTTGGCGGGCTGCCTGTGCCAGGGAGAAGTATCTAGGAACTGTCATGCCTTTATGACCAAGAATTTGGAACGTGACTTTATGGGCTAGTTCTGATCCAGGAAAATAATTAAACACGTAAATTCCCACAAGGATCTGGACCTTAATGCTTAACTTCAAGGTTGGGAGTAGTCTCCATAAAGCCAAGCATTTAAGGATTGATCCTCTCTGATTAAAGTTATTGAAATCAATAGCAAAACATCCATTAAGAGCTAAGTAGCTTGTGGAAATCGGGGTATTATGTCCTATTTTTTTCAGCCTTGTGTGTTTGCTAAGGACTACTCAGAGGCATAAATGATAGTCTGGGTTTTGTACAGTTAAAGTTATTTTGTGTTTCTGAGCTTCCCAGTAAGTAATTGGTACACACACTCTTTAGTTTTTCTAGGAGCCACAGCAAGACAGATTGGTATCATTTTCCTTCTAAGTTTGGTGTTACAGCAGATCTGACCATGACCACAAAGCTGGGAGTTTTCCCACTTCAGGTATTTTAATTTGTTAAAGTCTCCACCAGGGCCCGAGAGGTTTATTTTTAGTATACCTTCCAGGATCACTGCTGTCCCTCTGATCCTAAAACATCCTTCCCACAAGAGACAAATGGACATTGGAAATGACACTTTACTACTATTCTCTATGGTATCCTCATTCAAGCTTTGTAGATAATAATTTCTACAAGTGTAAGGAGGGGAAAAAAACCAAGTTAATTCTTATTTTTAATGAAAAGTATAAAAATCTGTACATAAAGCAATATCTTATTTTGATGTAGGTAAAATCAGAAAATGAAATAATAGATCAGTACACTATCATATCATTAACTGGATATTAGGGATGTACTTGCTCTGCCAGTCTAAGAACATCAAGGTACACAAAATTTAAAGTATTAAAATCAATCCTAGTTTGCATATGCTATAGATGCTGTAGATGTCATCTTACACAAATTTCACAATAAAGAAAATTATTACAGCTACCTATTTGATAACTTCATGCTATCAGGCATGAAGGAAGTACTGATGTATTTTCCATATATAATTAATGATCCTGGCAAAGACCTTTATTGACTTCTGGGAAATTATGTCTGGTTTTTGTTCTGCATGAGTCTGATAAATTGTTGTGGAGAGTGGTCATGATGGGAAGTACAGCTGGGTGATAGGTTGGATCAAAGATTTCTTTAACTCAATTATTTAGCATCCTACAAAGACTTCCACACCTTTAAGGACTCCACTTACCCACTCACTCTTCTAAAGGTACACCAATGTCTCTATGCCTGGGAGAGTTTATATATTAATTAATTCTATATTAGAATAGCACATAGAACCAGTCTGTATAAAGCATAATTATTTTTGACCAAGTTTACATTGCCATAGGACAATTATTTTTTGTTTTAGGTGACTTGAAATAATCCTAAAATGAACACTTGTAATAATGTACATAGCTACAACTTTTGCACTGAAGGCTGAAATCACCCATGGTCTGATATCTGTGCTAACAGTGAGCCCCAGCTCCATGTGTATTAGCTTTGCCGCCTCAGGTGTGGTTTGGGAAGCAGGTTGTGATTCAAAAGGAATCAAAATATCTTATTGCCATTTTTCTACTGTCCATTCTTATTACCCAGGATTCAGGCTTTATAATTTAGTTCTTTTCCAGTTTAGTCTTACAGAGCATTTATGAACGAGTTCCTGAGTGGTTATTTATGTACCAGTCTTCAGTGGTCAGCTCTTTTGGCTTATCTTATAGAAGAGAAAGAAAAATGTCAACAGTCATCTTTTTTTTTTTTTACATCTGGAAAAGTATCTTTTTTCATACAATTATAACTGTTTGACAGGAATTTGCTCAAAGTTAAAGAATATCTTTGGATGGAGATTAAAAATGGAAAATTACATCTTCAGAGATGTACTTTTCTTTAAATTGCTAGTATGTGAAAACTGTTTTGGAACTTTAATTGATGCTGCAGACTTACTACAAAATAAACTTTGCAATAAACCCTAGCTGAGCCTTATCTATAACCAAAAATCTCCACACTGGCAAGAGTATAATATAGGGTGAAATCACATTTGGATGTGGGATATTTTGCAGCTGAGTTCAACAAGGCAGGATTTCCTCTTTCAAGTAGTCCCAAACTTCTCCTCCTCTGGGTATGCGGGGATTATCTGGATCCTGCAATAATTGCTGGTTGGGTCAATTGCTTGATTTTTTACAGTGAGGAGACTTACATACTTTCTGGTTTTGGCCTCACACAGAGGCATCCGGGCATGATTCTCAGGCTAAACTGGACAGTCCAAACCCAGTGTTTGAGTGACCTGCTGAGTTAGAAGCCAACTTCTCTGCTCAGTGCCAGCTCTGAACCCTAACAATTATGCCTATTTCCAAAAACTGCATCAGAACCTGTCATTCTTTTAATCATTGTGATTTTGACAATTTGCATCTCTTTGCTTATTCTGTTTTAGCATGCTGCAGGTGGAACAAACCTGAGGCTCAACCCTCAAGAGAAGGTTTTGTCAAAAGCTCCCAAAGTATCAGCCTCCACAGAGCTGATAGGTAAAATCCCTGCTCATCACAGAATCACAGAATGGTTGAGAAGCAATAGCCAAAACTCATGATCCATCCCAGCACTGTAAGAAAAAATCCTGAAAAGAGGTTCGTGCAGTGAACAATGAGGCAGGAGGCACCTTGCTCAGCTTAGCTCATGATTTTAATAGCAGCAGCAGTACAAGTGAGAGCTTGGAATCCACCACATCTGGCTTCAGACGTGTGTGCCAGCCTGTGAACTCGGGGCTCCTTTCATGCTCAGCTGTAAGAGTCAGCAGTGATTGATGGGCCTGTACTGGGAGGCAACAAGCAGGCCCTTTTGATGTGCCTGCTGCTTTCCAGGAGCCCTAAATAGAGCCCAGAGTGACAAACTAGGACATAGATTCCATTGCTAAAGGACAGATGAGCCACACTGAAAATAAAATGATGACTACCTTCTACTGGGGAGCTGAAGGGGCTTGAATAGATTTTGACCTTTCTAAGAGCAGCATCTGTACACATTTTGTGTGATACTAGGGCTGAACTTGTGAGCAGTTGTTAAAAGCATACTGCTATTTTTTACTGTAGTTCTGTACCCAGATACTTGCATTAGCTCTATAAAACTTATTTCCATACCTAGAACAGCTGTATCAACCTCTGTATCATGAGCCCAGTGCCCACGTTCACCTAAGAAGCCTAGCCCATAGAACATATCTGCCCATGTGTGTGCTGTCCCGAGCTAGTCTGGGAATCATGCTGCCAAGGCTGGACTACACGTAGGATCAAAAATTTGTTTGTCCCCCACTGCTGGACTTCAGGTAGCTTCAAGTTTTAAGGCATTTGAGTTCTACAATAGAAAACACAGGTCAGACTGATTTCTCTTTCCCCTTTGTGGTTTTTCAGATAACTAGCTGCTCTGGTTTATTTCAATCACCGTGGGAGGGTTTTTACAGGACTGGCACCAACATACTGGTCTAGCTGAGATGAGAACCAAACTGCTCATGTGACAAACTTACTTCACCACAACACAAGCAGAGGTTGATTGCACAGGACAGATATGCAGCCTCTGCTCCTCTCCTCAGAACTGGTATTGTTATTTTCCTGGCATTTTCCAAATGGAAAAGGAGATTTAGTTATCTCTGTGTATCAAGAGGTGATAACTCCTTTCGCCAATTCTGTTAGAGATTTTGCTAATTCCATTTTTTTGGCAGTAGTTCCTTGCTCAGGAGATATAGATGGAGTGTCACGCAGGAGGAGTTCAAAAAAATACCAGTAGTTAATGACTATGAACATAATTGCTCCACCTTCTTTTTCCATGACGCAATGTTCTAAGAAAGACTGTTGCACAAGAAAGCAATCAGAGGCAGGTTAAAACACAAGGAAATGGATATAATCTTCTCAATAAAGTAATGCTATCCTGACATGGCTTTTTTTGAGTAGATTTGTTTGTTGTAGGCAACAGAAGGCACTTTACCATTCCTCCACACTTTCCTGCTATAGTTATTACAATGGTTTTCTTGAGGTTTTTTTGTTTATTGGTTGGTTTTTTCCCTTGTGCAGCCTTTTCTCTGATTAAAAGGTATGCTCACATTTTGATCCCCATATGTAATTGTGGGATTGAATCCTACTGCTTTTTTTAATAACTTGTAAATGCTTGGGATTAAGTTGGGAACTCTAACATTCGAGTATCTATGCTTAGCTGAAATGATTTAAAAATACAGGAGCAGATTCTAGTTGCAGTATCTGCATTCATGAATAAATGGAGAAATAATTTAAAATGTAGGGCTGTTGATCAGACCTAATTACATGGAGGACATATGAAATATAAATAAAATAGTACAAATATAAGTATGTGGGTGTTTGTGTGTAAATGGATAGATATATAATATCTATATATAAAAGGAAAAGATACTGTCTGTTAGAGCACTCAAAAGCAGTAAATTTATTCTTTATTGAACTATTAGTACTCCAGTATAACCAAACCCAGAATATAGGTAGATACAGAGGGTATAGGAGTAAAAATGATACTGATGATCACCACAGGATTGTGACCACTGAAAAAGTTCATCAGATATTTCCAGTGGTATAAGTTACATATTTCTTGCATTTAAAAAGTTTATCAAATGCTGTTCAAGTTAACTGAAATCATTTCACTGAGACAAAGAAAATTTGCCATCTTTCTTATGATGCCAATGTGTCCAGTTTGTTTGTACAGCAAACAGCAACCATTAGTTTTTTAACAAAAGTTTCCACTCATCTGGAAGCTTTCAATGAGGTGTCCACATTTTCCATTCCTGAAAGCTCCTGTATCCATCTTTCCAACTTAAAATACCATTGCAATTCTTTGAAAAGTGTTATAATATTAGTAATTCATCCTATTACTTATAATTTTTTATTTGGAAAACTCTGATAATGAAAATATTGTACATTTGCCTTTACACTCTTTTGTAAAGTTAAATGAGGCATGGGGTTCAACCATTATCTCTGAGATCAAGAGAAATCTCTTTCTATAAAACAAAGGATTTTGATGCTTGGCTGCTGCTCGCTCAAACTACTGCATATCTAAATACTGAATATTTTTGGCTGTGTCTCTGTTAACCCTGTGTGAGGATGCTATTGCATTTAGGAAGTGCTCAAAACCAGGCTGCAGGTTAGGGAGGATTTCATGTGCAGCTGAATACTGCAACCTTTATCTCCGGAGTGGAGAGGCAGAGTTTAACAGCTGTAGTCCTTTTGACTCTGTGTTTATAGTGTCTACCAGCAACTTCAAACCAAAGGCTTTCTTTTAACTCTCACAGCCTCACTGACTATATTCTCCCAAGCACATTTTATGTGGCTATGTGGAGGGTGGATTTTCCCATGCTATTTCTTCTTGAATGAATGAATGATTTTCATTAATTTCTTACCTAATTCTTCTGTGCTAACTGTCCCAAGGACAGGATTATATGAAGAGGTGAGGAAGGTTTAATTTTGCACATGACTTTGGAACAACAATGAACTGGACTAATTTTTTATTGAAAACAAGCCATATATAACATTCTGTGTTAAATTTAAAAACAAACTTCCACCAAGTCAAGTGGAAAACCTATGTTCACACCAGCTGCCTATTGGTCATAAAGTCAAGCAGCTGACATCAGCAGTTAAAGAGTCTGCAGGGGTTTATTAACCTTCTGCAATGAAAATTTGGTGTCGTAGGCGATGCAAGCAATGGCTAATTAACTTCAGTGAGTAGTCTGGATAAAGAGAAATGAGAAAAATTGGGGAAAGATAAGCAAACATAAACTCAAGCCACTGAAAAGAAGTAAGCCGTTCCCCAACTCCTGAAATGTGCATTTCTGAACCCTAACAGAAAGTTATACATAGCGTATAGAAAATACCACCTAGTCTAGGTTTCTTCTTATTCTAGATAACACATAGTCACTATTTAACCCCTGTGTACACAGTATTAGTATACAAGCAGTTAATTCTTTGGCTGACCACTGCAGCAATTTATAAACTACCTTTTAGTGCAACTCAAACTGCAAAACACCTTCTTTCTACTGGGGCTGCTGCTGCTTCAGCTGTCAGAAACACTTCCCTGGCTTCAGTGGGATACGTATAGCGTCACCCAAGACAGGGAGACAGCCCTGAGGACTGGGAAGGATGTAAGGTAGTCTTTTATACCATCGCTGAAGAATGGTTCCTCTTGGCTCAGTGATGACCACTGCTGAGTGATCATCAGTGGTCACCTCTGACTGAGAAAGCACAGGGTGTGTGTATTTGCATTTTGCAGGTGGGCTCTTGGTGTAAAGGGGAGAGATGCGGGAGGGTCAGAAACAAAGGGGTGGGTGAGAAAGGGGCCCCGGGGTGAACAGCTCCCCATACGACCCACACGCACGTAGCAATTCCAGCTACTGGTTATAAACTGACCTGCATCACTGACTACAGGATGATGTTCTGTAAGGCACCCCAGCAGACATTTCTAGACTCCTTCTGAAGGTCTGGGTCCTCTTACCAAGATGCTAAATCTAACCCACCGTGCCCGTACAAACCAGCTCGTGTTGGTGAAGGGGGAAGCAGACTTCGGGCTGCAGTTATGAGCCGAGTGCAAGCACAGAAAGAAGCATTCCTGGGCCAGGGGAACTGGTCATGGCAGGACAGTTGGAGAATAAGGTGGAAGATGATTTGAATCAAGAAAGAGCACAGCTTGGAAACATTTTTTGCTTGCTTCAGAACTGCTTGAAAAACATTGTAACATTTATTTTTAAATGAAATTTTCTTCAGAAAAAAAAAACCACAACACAATAAAACAACCCCTCAGCATTTTTGAAAGCAACATTTGTTCAACACTTTTGTGCCATTAATTTGCTGACAAAAAGTGAGCACCAAACATAGCTTAGCAGAAGGTCTCCCAGGACTCTAGGACTGGGTCAGCCCTTACCTTGCCCTTTGCAAACAGAGGTTACACCTCTATGCATTAAAGGTTGCCAGTGTTGTAAATATAGGCTATAGCACAAAAGGAATCATTTCAGTCACCAACTCCAACACCTGAACTCATGGAAAAACACTTTAAAATATATTTATAAACCTATCAAACTCTGCTTTCAAAGGAAAATTCTCATTGTCAGTTACAATGTCATTGTAAGACTGAAACTGAAGTCAGTCTTTTAGTCATTAACTTTTTTTGCCCCCGAAGTTAAACATTTAAATTAGTATTTCTGTATTCATGGCAGTGACAGGTGCTAGGCTCAAGAACAGTGGCTACTTTTGACAGCCAGAGTGGGGACACAGCCTCAGAAATCATTCAATGACTAAATGTCCTGGTGCGGAATGAGCTAAAGAGGGAATTTACAGTTTAAACATTAAACATGTTGCTTAGCTATTAAACAATTAGATTGTTCTAATCCTTAAGAGATGGAGTCCAATCTGTCATCTCCGGTTCTGGGTTTTTAGCAAATGTGCCCAACAATGACATTTTCCAGTGATACCCAGATCGCCTGAAGCACAAGTAATGAAAGAAAGGCAACACCGCACAAACCTCCTCCAGGCAGCTCCTCTCAGTTTTGCCCATTTTATGAACAGAAGAAATGCGCTTTAACTTTCAAGTAATGGCAAAAATTAACGTCATGGGATAATAGCCTTCCCAGGTTGTAAGTGTCCCTCTGGGGCTAGAAACATCACTTAGCCCTCCAGCAATAGCCGATGGCGGGTCCTTCTTTCATTCTTCAGGCCGATATTTAATGCTGAAGCCCTGCAACACTGCGAAAACCTCTCCGTTATTTGGTATGAGGCACAAAATGCTCTCCCTGAGCCTCCTGGCTGAACCTGCTAGAGGTGCTTACTCATGGTGAGCAAAAGTGCCTGTGTACACACCAGCCAGCTAGGGAAAACCTTAGGAGAAGTCTCCGGGAGAGTGTTCACAAGGGTGCAATTACACTGATGCCCAGATTAGCTCTGCCTCTGAGGAGGTGGTTGCCCATAATCCACAGAAGCAGCAGCAGGTTGCTCCCTCAGGGCTTCAGGCTGGAATAACTGTGATCGGTGCTGCAGGGCAGCAGCCTCAGGGGACCCCAAAAAAGCAGAGTTTATCATTCTGAATTCAGCGCTGGCTTCATTTGTGAGGCTGCTTTTGAAGATTAAAAAAATAGCCGTGCTCCTTCCTTCATGCTCTGTGCCTGTAGTCGTGTACCTTGCTGCTCCTGCCACTCTGTGAGTTATAGAAAAATAGGTGGCTGCTGGTACCCGTGCCCTTTCTCAACCCTTTCCAATTTAAAAAGCGAGCTGTGCAGACACAACAGTTAACACCGCAAGGGCCTTAAAATGGCTTACCAAAGTTCAGACCTGCACAAGTAAATTGCTGCCATTAAAATGTCCATATTAGGAAGGTATAATGCCCCTGGTAGACCTGTTTTATGGGGGTGGTTGCTAAGCAGCCCTGGAAAAGGCCGTGGAAAAACACATCCTCAATGGACTATTGATTTCATATAATAAATCACTCGATGGCTGAGATATTCTTTCACTAATTAATGGATTTAGAGACAGAGTTACATGGTCAAGGCCCTGATGATGACATAGCCCTCATAAAAAGAGTCTAACTCCTAATGGAAGAGAGATTTTGAGAAATGTTTTTTAACATAACGCGTGCAGGTGAGCGACCAGCTCACCTCCCAAAGAAAACAACTCACAGTCAACGCTGTTTGTATTTTATAGTCCGTAAATCTCTACTGAAGCTATTTCTAAATAAGTAAAAAAGATCTATGTCAGTTCTTTGGTGTCTATTCTCCCTTAACTCTTTGAGCATCCCGGTGAGATGTACCACAGGTGCAGGTTTTCCCTGTGTTGCTGTGTGACTCCCATGCAGCTGCAGAAGTCAAGAACTGCCTTCTTACCTGAGGTAACCTCCAAACTTCCCTCTTTGTTCCAATGGAAATAGTAGAATTTTAAACAAATTTATTTAAATAGCACACAGATGTATTTCAGTAAGATGGTCTGTGTTTAAGTCTCCTGTATTACCCTTTGGGCAAAACTGCAGAAAATCTTTCTGTTTTAGAGAACTGGCCAGAAGGAGGGTGAAATTTTTACTTCTAACCAGGAACACAGATTATACAATACTGTTATCTGGGCTGTGTTAGGGAAAATTTAAGAAATAAATAACCTAAAAACTCTTCTGACCAAAGTTGATTTCCATCAAAATATAATATCAATGGTAGAATATAACATTATTTTTTCCAATCTGCTGAAAATATCTGTCAAACTAAAACAGCAAGGAAAATTATGGGCAAATATTTACTAATATATTTATGATTTTTCCCTCAACCATTTTGATATTTTGATCACATTCGCTAGAGAACACCTATAACACTGCTTACAGGAGATCCAGTTATTGAAATAGTCACAGTCACGTTTTCCAGAAATGTTTCCTTGATATCAAAGAGAGGCCAGAAAATTTAAGTACGAAAATATGACCTCATGATTTTTAGGGAGTCCCTAAAAATGAAGTTAAATTTATGATACAGTGAAGTTTCTCATTTGTTCAAATCAGCTTTTTTTTTTTTTTTTTTTTTTTTCATTGCAAAAGCAGATAACAGCAATTAGGGTAGATCTTTTCCTACTATATAGATAAAGCTGGTTTAATATAACAGATGATGCACAACCCTGTAACACAAGGCTGTGCCAAAGCTAAAAAAGTCCCTGTAGCAAAAGTAAAACTAAAATGTCATAACACCTGTATCAACCACCCGAACTCTTGCCAACCTGGGTGGTGTGGCCACCAACGCCCCTCTTTCCCAGAAAGCACACTGCGGGTAGCCCGAGCGTTTCCTTGCGCTGGTGGCAATTTCCAGTAGTTACCAATAAATGGATTTAAAGGTAAACAAACTGGATTATGCGAGTTACCACCTTGATGTACGAAATAGCATGCACTTTGTCCAGTGAGATGCTGGCAGCACTGGCCTGCAAGCAGAATCAAAGAAAGAGGGGAAAGTACGCCCAGGCACAGGTGGCACGGCACAGCCCGGGCGATGAGGCGTTGGTGGAGACACTGTGGGAAGGTCCTCTATGGATCAGTTGGAATCAGGCAAGTGCGGCGAACGTGCTTTCTCTTTGAGCTATCACTGGAATGGTGCGGAGTGACCTGACAGGTCTGAGGCGGGAGCAGATGCATTGAGCTGTCAAGGGCAGAGCCATGACGGGACACCCTGGCGCCGAGGACGCACCTTCACGTCTCCTCTGTCGCTCTCCCAGGCTGAGGGGACCCTCCTCCCTCCCCTCCCCTGGCAGCTCTGAGACTCGGGAATATTTTTTCTCCATATGACGGTGTCCCCAGCTGTGCCCTCAGGAGGAGCTGCTTATTGTGCAGATACCAGCAGGAGCGGTGGAGAAGGGGAGTGTTGCTGCTGCCTCCTATGATCTGGGTGAAGCAGAGATAATGGGCATATCGCACCTTTCTCTGCTCTCTCAGGCAAATCTCTGCCTGGGTTTAGAGACCTTCCGCCAGCAGTGAAACTCTTCAGCGTCTGTGGGACCAAGCTGCACAGGGCTGGTGGCAACGAAAAGCAGCCACGTGCTGTGAACACTGAGAGAAACTCCTCAAGACCTTCTGCACTGAGCTTCGCTGCACCTATTTCAACAAGCTCCGAAGTCAAACACGGTCCACTTCCCTGCTGTATCGTGCTATGCCATAAAGTCAATTCCCATCCAAATGCTGGATATTCTCTTCTGTACAATCCATCCATAAAATTGATTATTTTGGTGTAAGAATAGACAGTATTAACTTTAGCAATTAATCTCAACTTCAGTTTTCTTTGCTCCTGCATTTTTGGGGGGTTTGTGTCAATGTATTATTTCTTTTTTTATTACTGGCATGTAATAAATGCCTCGGGGTTAATGACATTTTCCCCTGATTTTTTTCTTCCCATTTACCAAACTTCCCATTTTCACAGCATTATTTTTATAAAAAATCAACCAGACCCACAGCAGTGGCAGAGCTAGAAGGATTGCTGTTGTGTCTGCCCTTTTATTTTTGGAGAGGAGGAAAGTAAGAGGACAAATAATGGCAAATATGTGGATGGTTCCCCGAGGAAGGGTCCATATTCCTGCATCTGAGAGAGACTTTGTGACTGTAAAGGCATGACCTGGGTTCCAAAGCATCGCTCTCTGCCAGTCCACAGCAGCCAGGCTCTGTTGTCTCTCACTGCCTGTAATGAAAAAAAGCAGCAATGAAGAACATTCTACATGAGAGGAGACCTTCCTCTACCTTCTCATGACTCCGCACTTTCCCATATAAAGGCTTCTTTCCCATCTTTTGGCAAACTGAAAATCCTCAGCCAGTTAACAATGCCCAAATGCCGTGGGGTTATCACATGGAGTTCCAGTTCCCTGCTCTGCAGTTTATTTATGCTGTGACTGTTAAACAGGGACATGAATCCCAGCAAAGAGAGGGATCAGGAGGTGATATTAGAGAGAAGCGTTGAGGGGGCAGTATATAAACAGCTATACTTCCAATAGCCTTGGCCAGCTTGCTCTTGCTAATGCTTTTTCACTGACATTCTTGAAGAGAATTCTCAGTCCAGTGCAACATCCTGCAGGCAGATAACTAGAGAGGATCCGTAACATTGGTCTTAGGAGGGCAGGTATTGACACTTTCAGAACTGTATTTTTCAGAAAGGCTTTCTTCATCTGCAGGAAAGGTCATAAAATGAGACATGCAAGTACAATTACAGGTCTTATGATTTCAGGCTGAATTATGATTTACAGTCTGATTTTCATGTGACAGATAATGCTATCTCCTTCACCTGAGGGTTAGACTTCTCTTCTTATGGATGGTCTTTTGACAGGTACAAGGAGATTTGGGAATGAAGGAGAGTTTTCTTTTTGTATTTTTTCCCATATAAAGGAAATGTTCTCAGAATTGGCAATATTTATCTCTTATTTCAGAGAATCTAATATAACAAATGAAAGGACCTATGAATATATTATATGCAGATAGAGGGCTACATGGTGTATAGACTGGTTTGATATTCAAACGTTCTCTTGGCTGACTTGTTGATAAAATAAAGAGAAAAACCTTTTATTACTGCCAAGTTTTTAAACTTGTCATTAAAATCATAGTCTAAGTGGGGAAAAGGACAGCTACTATTCAGCTAATTGATTCTGAGCTTTAACTAAGTCACTACAGAAAAGGTAGCTGCTGGTTACTTTTTGCCACTTGGGAAAAAAAGGAGAGCTCTTACTACCTGCTTTTGTTTTATTTGAGGTCAAGACAGACATACTTCCCTATAAAGGCACACAGAATGGTGTGCTATAAAGATTGTTTGAGTTTGAGCTTTGGAATACTGTCTTACTCTCAATTGGTGAAGTCATGAGCACATAGTGGCTGAGATTCCCTTTTTTCAGGAAATAGAGAAAGCTGGTGCTCAGCAGTATCTGATGGAATACCAGGCATGCTACATTCATGGCAAATTCCCAATGCCTTCAGGAACAGGATTTTGCCAATCACCTTTAATATTGGCAACACACACACTCTCTCACACACACATATTTAGATTATTAGCTCTATATTTGTGTATACATTTATCAGAATATATGTATGAACACTCATACATGATTATACAGTGCATTCTTTTAACTCTCTGAATTAGCAGAATGTCAACTTTCTTAATGAAGAGGAACAGGATTGTGCCTGTCACATATTTGATAAGGGCAACATATAGGCAATATATAGTGTAATATATGGTATATTACATGTTATATATTAAATATATTATACTATATAATATATACTACACATAGTTATATATTATATAGCAAGTATATACATATGTATGAACATACACATGTATATATTTATATGGAATATGTTCTTTTAGCTCTCTAATATAGCAGAATTTAACTCTTAATTAGCGGGAACAGAGGGATGACTTTCATACAGTTGGTAGAAGCACCATTCCTGTATTTGGTTATGGCAACATATATATACACATGCACATACATGCATATGTAGATACATATATTAAAAATTACTCTAGTAAATACATATACATACGTATAGACATAGATATGTATGTATCTATATATAAATATGGACAGATATATTTACATATACATACATATATATTCCCTACAGACATGTATCTAAATTACTTTCAGTAATGTAATGTGTGTGTGTATATAGGCATGTACATGTCAGTATACGTTTATAGAGTGTGTTAACTCTCTGAATTAGTTTATAGAAATACATATGTGAGTGTGTACTTGTATGACTGCATACAAATGTCTTTTAAAGGAATTCAGAGATAAAGGAATGCACTCCGGCGATGCCGGTACCGTTGTTCGCCTCGGGAGGTGTTGGGGGGCAGGCACTGGTGCCGGGGTGCCCCTACACCCCTCTACCGCTGAGCCCCGCACGCCGCTGTCCGGCTGCCCCCTACCCTGCCCGCGCACCTGCCGGCAGCGGGGCATCCCGCCGCCTCCCCGGCGCTCCTGCAGCGCTTGACAGCGGCCCCGGGGGCGGCGGGGGCGCTGGCAGGCGGCGGCGGCGGGGCCAACCCGCCGCTTTGCCCCGCGGGGGCGGCCCCGGGGGGGGAGCGGAGCGCCGCGGCCGGCCGGCGGCGCCGGGCCGGGGACTCGCCCAGTCACCGGGGAGGAGGCGGAGCCGGGGAGGCCGCGGCGGCGGCAGGTGCCCGCGGCGGCGGGATGGTGGCGGCGGCGGCGGCGGCCGGCGCGGGGCCGTAGGGCAGCGGGGCTGCGGGCCGGGAGCCGGGGGGACACACGCCATGGGCAGCCCGGGCGGTTGTTCCCCGCGCCCTGCCGCGCCTCTGCTGGTGCCGGTGCTGGCGGCGCTGGCGGCCGGGGCGGCGGAGGCGCGGGCCACCTCGGAGAGCCAGCTGCCCGGCGCCGCGGCGATGGGCACCGGCACCCCGCCGAGCCCCAGCGGCACCGCCTTCGAGGAGACGCGGCTCCACGTCTTCACCCTGGACTACCCCCACGTGCAGATCCCCTTCGAGATCACCCTCTGGATCCTGCTGGCCTCCCTCGCCAAGATCGGTGAGCGGGGCCGTCGGGCGACCCCCTTCCCTGCCTTCCCTCCTTCCTTCCTTCCCTCCCTCCCACCGTCCCTCCTCCCGGGCCGCCGCGGACGGGCCGGGCTGGGACCGACTTGGGGGGACGTGGGGACCGCTGGAGGGTGATGCTCCTCGGCGGGGCGGGATGCCCCGGCGTGATTTGTCTGGCAAAAGATGGGGTTTTCTCTGTGAGGAAGGGTGCGGGGGAGACAAGAGGTCACCTCCCGCGGGAGGTACGTATCACCTCCCCGCGTAAAGCCCGGGCTACGCGGGCTGTAAAATCCCGAGTTCACCCCGTTCACTGACTTTTCCTTGCTCGCCCTACTGTCGTTTGGGCACTATCTTCTTTTTCTTAAAATAATGCCGGGTATAATGACAGTTTCAGAACAGAACAACGGATCGATGGAAAGCAAATATTTATGAGGGCAGAGTAAGCCTCCTCATTGTACTTCCCCACCATTCACTTATGTCCTGAGAAAGACAGAAAAGACGGCACTGAATGAGTAAGAAAGGCCGCCTCTTCCCTCATGTGGAAAATATTTGTACTGCATAGTTTCACTGTGTTTTGTGTAGTTTATATATAATGTTTTTAATCAGTTTTCTGTGTCGCAAACAGAAAAATGAGTACACTATAATCATCTAAAGAATGTCAGGTAAAGGTGTGCTAGAGAGCTATTTGAAAATCAGTAAATCTCTGCAAATGATGAACTTTGTGTCCTCTTAACTAGAGGATAATGTAAGGAATAAAGCTGTAGGAACAACAACCAAAAAAACAGTTTACTCATACTCCATTTGTTTGTTTCGTAAGTCTTGATTTTGCGGCTCAGATTTCAATAAAAACTATGATTGTATTCCTTTTGATAAAACATTTTGGTAAAAATTTGACTTCTGCTTGGGACTTTTAAATAGAGTGTGTCACATTCTGGTTAGTGATCAGGTAATTAGGATTCTGCAAAACCAAAAAATTTGTATTCACCTCCTGCTGCAACTAGTGTTGTAGTTGGGGGCCTGATCCTCTGCCCAAGCAACTTTCTATGGCTTCGTGGCTTCCTGCGGAAATACTGCATGTTGCATCCATTAGGGATGCAGGTATCTTGATGCACAGTTCTCAGTTCATTAAAGATGTGTGCTTAATCTCCGGGATGTATTTAGGTGTTTGCAGAATCAGGACAGAGTCCACCTCTGACACCCTCAAACGCATCATGAATTGTAATAGTCAGAAAATATGGAGTTTGTTAAAGAACTTACCGCAGCCAGTTGAGTACTGTAAAATCGCTCTGGCTTCTGAGTTTCAACAGGGCAGGAACTCTTGAATAAGCCAAGACTAGTGAAAAAGTTTCTGTTTTGTTAAAGATTACAGGAAGTCAATTCGAAACATGTAAACACACATACATACACAATAATACATAGTTTCTGTAGGAGTGTACATTCTGACTATCATGATATTTTGCTAGTGCATAGACATCTAAAAAGTAGGAAAAAAAATATGACTTGACTACTTTACGTTTCCAAGCTGGCTGCAGTGCAGTGAACGAGCAAACAGGGCTGATGAGGAAAAATGCATATAATTTTTAAATCCCTTCAGTTAGAGCAAACTGAATTAGCTAGTGTGGCTAATCTAGGGCATTGCCTCTGCTGTTATATGTGTGTGTGTGCGCTAAGCCATGAGGGCCGGATCCAGGAGGGGCCCTAGGTGTGGCAGCGCTCAGCTTCACCACACCTATCTACAGGCGCCCTGACTCCGGGACTGGAATTAGGAACATCCAGTTCTTGCTCCTGGAGCTCCGTCTGTGCTTCCTTATCCAGCGGGTGCATCAGGTAAACCTTCCCAGGACAGGCTCCCGTCGCCCCGAAGTCACATTCCCACAGCGGCAGTTTTTCACTCGCTTGTGCCTTCTTTTATACCGAAGGTAGCCCGGGTGGGTAGAGTTCTCTAATCACTGAGATATGGGAATGTCATCTCTCTTTAACCATCGAGACACAGAAATGTCAGCTCTGCCACGTCCTACTCTGTTGCTAGGAGTGGGCCAAGTGTCTCAGTTCAAAGGGATGGAGAGGGGTTTTCCAGCCCGTCTCGCTGCCTGTAGCCCCAAGAAGCAGTTTGCTGAGAGAGGATGCTCTCCCGTGCATTCCTCTCCACAGGATTTCCTGCTGGGCAGCACAGGCATCTCGCCCCTGTCGTGCCAGGCGGTGTGGAATCCACCTTGAGACTCGTGCACTGCCCAGGAAACTTCGGTGCTTAATCCGGCATCACAAATTCCTTTCCGGGGCTAGGCGCCTGAACGCTTGCGCTTGGCACTGCCGAGTAGCAGATCTTTATGACCAGAGCCCTCAGGTCTTTTCAGCTGCAAGGAGCTCAGAAGATAGGGTTGCATTTAAGAACGGCTCTCACGGTGGGTGGAAGGATCCCAAAGACAACTGTAAGGCAGCACCTGCTTATTGCCCAGCTGGAGACTTTTTGAACAAACGTGTTTTCACGGAAGTGGAGCTTCACTGGGGCTGAAATGCTCCAGTATTTCCTAATTTTTATAGGGGATTTGTCTGAAAGGTTTCTCAGATCCTGGCTGTGTTCCTGTCACTGTAGGCTAGGTTTAGAGAGAGCAAAAGAGGCAGCGGGAGAAAGGAAAACCTGAAGTTGTCAAGCAGAACTTGAACATTTTGACAAGGTACATTTTCACAAAGATATTAGGAACATGGTGATTTTTATTCCAGCGTAGAACAAGGGCACATTTTGAAATCTAAGAAATTGCCCTGAATGGAATCATATACTCTATGTATTTATTGTCTTCTGTCTTCTGTGTGATACCATACAGGAGTTATGTTACTAACATGCTGATGGACTCAATGAGTTTATTAGGTGGGACCCAGTGCATCTGAAATATGCTGCAGCCTCTAGGTAGTGAGACTAGTCTACTTACCTCCCAGTAATTCTTACCTTCCTTAATACTTATGCTACTAAACCTACAAAATGTTGTGTAACTGATCCAGATTCACATTACTCCTATGTTTAATCATAAATGCATGATTAGAAATGCTGCTTCTGGGAGCTGAGCTGATACACTTCCAACACTTCTCTCCTGAAAAAAAGTTTAAGCTGTTCAGAGGGCCCTTGGAAAACTCACGTATAATCAGAAGTACACATCTCAGTGGCCTTTCCAGCATCAGAGTGCACTGGATTTCACCCAAGAAGTAGGAAACCAGAACTCTAGGGACTTTTAGCTTGAAGAATACTGACCTTGCACTTTTGGCAAGTGTCCTAGTGCCCAATGGCTTAAGGGTAAACATCTTCCATCCAGTTGGGTCACTGCGTAATCAGGAGCCCAAGAACAGGGTCAGAGGAGGAGAAAGCAGTTATGGCCTTTGGTTCAGTGTAAAAGTCTAAGTATTTGTGTACTGCAGCGGATCTGCTCCCTGGGTGCTTCTGACCATGTGGCTGTGGGTCCATCAGAGCAGGGAAGATGTTCTTCATCCTGTAAGGCATCTGCTCCTGACTTGATGTGCACTGGGCTCTAAATCCTAGCTCTCTGTCTTTAAATAGCCAACCACAGCCTGCCCCGATCACCTTTGAATGCCTTTCATTGAGGCAGGCAGTCTTTTAAGAGTTTTGATGCTGTTTATGTGGCTAAAAAGCCCATTTAATTTAGTGCAACCTTTCTGTTACCTTAAGGATGAGGTGAAGTCCCAAAAGCTCTGCAAGGGTATGAATCTTCCAAAAAGTGACTTATAAGGAAGAAAAGAAAAAGATTTTTATTTTTATAATCACAATAGCCTTTTCATTGCCATTGCATTACAATTGATTGGGATCTTTTTGTTTTCATTAAAAACTACTTTCAGAAAAATTCCCTCCTCTTCAATTTTTATTGAGGAAATGACTTAAAATACTTTTGAAGGGCTTAAAAAACCCTTTTCTTTTAGCAAAATCTACTTATTCAGGGGAAACTTCAATCACTACATTGGAAATTTTGGCGTCCTGCCACTGGAGAAACTAAGACAAACCATAAAATGTTTATGTGTAAGTGGCTGAAAGGTCAAGTAAGTCTCCAACCGCAAATTCTTGTGTTTCCAGGGTCATTACCTGTTCTGCCAATATAGGATATTGATGACTCTGGTTTTGAAGAATGACAGTGAATTTGGGAGCCCTTCCAATGAGTCACATAGGCTGTGTTTCTAAGTATTAAAAAGCAATCTGTGTTTCTCCAGAATAGAAAAATAAAATGCAGCTTGAGCTGCTTACTTTAATAAATATCTTTAATAGTTATATAATTTGTAAGTAAAAAGTCTGTAGTTTAAAATAGCTTTCCCCTTGGTCTTTTTCCTAATTATAAGTTCAGACTTTCTTTTACCTGGAAAAAATCTATAATGAAAGGAGAATTAACAATATAGGTGTTGCAAGATACAGAAGCCTGAAATCGGGAAACTGGATGTGAACTATACCAAGCTTGCACTAGTTTAACTGTTTCGACTACAGGTGTGATTTTTACTGAAATAGTTTTACTGAAATAGACGCCCGTTATTACCACACCCAGTGTTTCCGTGCAGCTCTCATTTAAAATAATTTAAATGCTTTTTAGTTAGGCAGGAATTGTGGGATCTTGTGGGTGTGGATAGTTTTCTATATAATTATGTAGGCCAAATATAGATAAGGAGGAGCCTGGAAAAGATTGGCATCGCCAGGACCTGGAATGTGACCTTGGTGCAGAAGGTTGATCATTCCATTAGATTGACCAGAAGAAGATACTTCAAAATTTCCCATTCAGTACCAAGATCATCCTTAAAACAGTCAACTTACGCAATTAATATGAATCTTTAAATCAAAAGTGCACACTGTGGAGAGCTTTAGTAGGGTAAGGAAAATACAACCATTAAGTCCTCATTCGGTCCTCATTTTTTATTAATTTTTTCAGTACTTTTCACAGATCTTTAGGAGAGACTCCTGACACTACCGCAATTCATATAATGCAGAAGAAAGAGCATAATAATATAGGCTACAACATATTGTCACTTTGTGGAAAACATGTTGGTTATTGTGAAATTAGTTTGGAGGCTGTGCTAAAATTAATAATACGTCTGTAAATGCTTCCTCATGGAGGCTGAGGAAGTGAACATGGGTGACTGGGTGCAGGTCACATGTGGTAGTTCCCCTCCCTAGCTCTGAGACTCTCAAAGACTTCTAAAAATGAAATGAACGTACTCCTTAAACTTCTTTTTGAGGCTGTGCATGGAAGAAGGGGTGCTTAGAATGTTAGGGTTTTTTCTCTACCTAGATGTAATTTGCCCTAGAAAAGTGTTTGGACTGTGTTTCTGGAGGATTCCCCATTACAAAAATCCCTGCACTTTCACAAACAGAGCCCTTGCACACAGTTGCTCCAGCAACCTAGCCATTAACTAGAATGTCTAGGTATTAAATTGACTCTCCAGCAACTCATCTGAATTAACTATCTGAAAAATTTGCCTTGACCTGTTGTGATGGTCCAGTCCAGTCTTTCCAATGAAAATGAAATTGCCCTGCAATTGCTGTTTGTTTGCTATAGAAACTAAGATAACAGAATCCAGAATAATCTCTTGGATTCTGTACAAATAACCATTTTACTTTCTTGTGTTTGAATTTCCTTTGAAGGCTTTCATCTCTATCACAAGTTGCCCTCAATAGTGCCTGAAAGCTGTCTTCTCATTCTGGTTGGATTGCTTCTTGGTGGGATTATTTTTGGAGCAGAGGAGAAGTCTCCGCCTGTAATGAACAGTGATGTTTTTTTCCTGTATCTTTTACCACCCATTGTACTCGACGCTGGATATTTTATGCCAACCCGTCTTTTCTTTGAGAACTTTGGTACCATATTCTGGTATGCCGTGGTGGGCACACTCTGGAATGCCATCGGCATTGGAATTTCACTTTATGGAATTTGCCAAATCAGTGCATTTGGTTTGACTGATATCACATTGCTGCAGAATTTGCTCTTTGGCAGCCTCATTTCAGCTGTGGATCCAGTGGCGGTGTTAGCTGTTTTTGAAAATATTCATGTCAATGAGCAGCTTTACATCCTGGTGTTTGGAGAGTCTTTGCTGAATGATGCTATAACTGTGGTAAGTTACTTGATAAATGATTAGTTGATAAAAATGATAAATGATTGATTGCATGCCATTCCATTATATCTCTACAAAGAGATATATTATCTGGTTATTACAATTTGCTAACAGATGGAAGTCAAGGAGTGCTAATGTATTTATGTAATTCTCTAAACTTTTATATTTAAAAACTACAGTAGTCTTACTACACCAGAGTAATGTGTAGCATATTTTCTCTAGGGATTTTACTACCTGATCTCTTTAGTTTCTGTGTCTTTGAATTCTGTTACTTCTGTAATCTGAAACTGAAGGTTTTCCTCACCTGCAGAAATGTTGTTGGACAGGAGAGGCAAAAGGGCCAGTGTGGGGGTGTTCCAGCGTGTTCACAAGGAGAGTGGGCATGTCATGGAGATGGCACAGGACCTGGTTGATGCTAGCCTTTTGCATGTGCTCATCCAGTTGGAAATGCCCCGAGACCACCAATACATTTATCCCAGGCTACAGATGAGATAGGACAACTGTCTGGAGGCAGTAATTTCTAATCATTAACTAGCTGAACTGGGTTTGTGGAGCTGACCTGAGGACAGCAATCTGCAAATTCCATTAACACCCCCAATGCCCTTCATTCGTACCTGATGACACCATGTCTGGGACATTACTCCCACTTATCCATGCCTTACTTGAAATCCTGCCCATGCCAACTATGTCCTGGCACACTTTAGGATTTGTGAGACATGGGAGGTCCAGTTTTTCATACGCCAGAAGAATCAGAAAGATTCATGAATTGGGTCCACACCTTCCTTGCCTCTGTCCCGCTTCTTTCTGTCAATTTTATGGACAATTGTTCTTTGGTTTTCGCCTTTTCTAGGACTTTGCCTCATCTGTTTAACACTTATATGTCTCATAACTTAATCTGTTCATTTGGTACTGGTCATTTCATGTGATTCCACGAGGGTACAGGGTTGTTTTTTTTTATATTTACGTTCCATGCTTTTCCTGTTTCTGTTGCTATCCGCCAGCTGAATCTCATCCTCTCTTATGAGCTTGCCTTAAAGCCTAGCTTTTCTCATTAGCTTACAGCTGAAACTGCCTGCCATTACTAAACTGGTACTTAAGATGGTCCTGAAAAAGGGGAAAAAGGTCTGGTTTTATGATAATGCTAAACTTTTTTTTTTTTTTTTGTGGATTTTTCCAGCCAAAATCACTATTTCCAATCACAAAATCAATCACCTTTCCACTGGAGCTGCAGTTAATCCAGCATGATTAGCTAGGAAAACACTGCATCCTGATGACAGAAGTATTCATTCATGCCACTGCCCAATGGCAAATTAGTCCAAACCACCATTTTTATAGGCACTGGCCTAGCAATTTAATAACCATGATGCTTGGCTTTCCTGTAGGCATCATTATTTCCTTCTTTGGAGATAATCCTTTCTCACGGCATGCCTGCCCAGGTGCCTTAATGTAGAGGAGATACTCTGAGGAGTCTGTAGGGCCAGCCCAGCGTATGAGCTGGCCATCCATATATTCATGAAGGAGTGAAAGGAATTTAGAGTACCTTCAGTCTTTCTTCCCAGCTATCACTTAAAGGTAGCACTTGGCAGGAGGTCAAGTGGTTTCCACATGCTAAGCGTTGGTCTGCTAATGGTTCCTTGTTATGATTTTGCACACCTCTAGTCATGTGATTATGCTTAAAACATGACCCAGGCTGCCACACAGATTCCCCGTGAGGTGTCCTTAGAGGACCTCACCTCTTCTGTCCATACTGATGCCGCTGGACCACTCCTCGCTGTGGTGCTGCCAGGGTTATGCAGCTACATGCTCAAAGGAGACGATGTTTTGTAAATACTATCTCTTCCCCTGTCCTTGTTGTGTTACTGGGAGACCAGCACCTTCCAGCTTTTGTCTGCTGGAGTCCTCAAGTCCCACCTCCCCTGGTGGGAAGCCTCCAGTGGGATGGGGGGATGAAGCAGGCAGGGACCTGGAGACAGGCTGGCCATATGTAGAAGTCGCCTAATTCCTGTGGCCACTGTGGCATCAAAAACCTCAGGGGCTACAGATGGGCAGTGCAGAATGGTAAAGCTTTAGTAAACATGCTTTCTAAATACTTTAAGCCCTTCTTCCTCCTATCCCACTTGTGCTGCCTGGATGCTCCTAATAAAAGCTTTAATTAGGATAGCAGTGTCGTCTATGCTTTCCCTGTTCAGAAAACACGCTATCACGTCTTTATTTTAGATACAAAGCGAGGTCTGCTTTCTTGGGAATCTCAGCTCTGCTGCGTTTCTCAGATGGTCTTTCATGCCTGGCAGTTTTTGCAATACACCTGTGCATTTGAATGATCCTTTTCCTCCACTGATGGAATTTTGGAGCTTGAATTTGGCTGAGGACAATGTTTCCCAGTTGGCTTCTTGTTCAGTATTGGCACTTTACCGAAAGACTGGGTCGCTGGTAACTAGCACAGTGATATTAAATGGCAAGATCATGGTTGAAGTTGAGTGTTAATAGTTCAAATTCCAATTCTAGGCTTAAAATCACAAAGGAGGAACCAGTGTCATTACAATAATATTATTCTCATGTTAGAAAACACGAGAATGTTCACCTCTACTAAAAAAAATATTTTAGTGTGCTTTAAAGTAATTTCAGAATTAAAAACTAATAACCAAGAACTGATAAAAATAAGCAATTAGTGTCTAGGAAGGGCACAGACACTGTGAGACCAAATTAAAAAGTGATTGATGATTTATGTTCCTTGTTGTAACCTTTAGTGAGTTCAGTTGAAGGATGTTGAGTAAATGCAAATTTTGAACTTGGAAAAAAAACCCATTCTCATACCAAATGCATTACAAAATGTGACCAGAGTTGATGTTGTTTAGCTCACCTGAAAGCTTAGGGAGAGCTGCAAAACTGAGCTGCTGTAGAGTGAAAGGGAAGTGAACCTGATTTTGATCTCATTTACAGCAATGTAAATAAGGAACAATAGGAACGAGATTAAAATCATGTTCGTGACATTCTGTAGTCCTAGTTGCTGCTTTTACCATGGCGGTCTGGTTTTGATCCGAGGTACAAACGAGAACATTGCTTTTCTTCTTTCACATAATTTACGGCAACAGACTTGAGATTTATTGGGATGTCTGTACATGGAAACAACAGACTCCACTCTGTTTGCAGGGTGAATACTTCACTGTGTTGATGAGGTGATGTTGTGGAAAAGCTATTGCTTGAGATCAAAGCTATATGCTTCTTTACAAGCAATTCTCAGTGGCCTCACTTTGGAGACTTGCCTTACATATTTCTATAGTTACGTTTTAAAATATATTAAAAAAGGCTATTTAAAGCTCCAATTAAATAAAATAATCATCTTCCCTAATACATACCAAGGGAATATTCTGCCAGGTCAAATTCTGTAGGTGTCTTGAAGAATAACATGGCTCTGGGGTAGTCCCAAGTTTCAACAAGTGACATGGGGAAACTCCTCTCCTTTCAAACGACACAAGTCAATAGCATTCTTATTTTAGTCTGTGACTCATGGCGTCCTGGGAGTCCATGGTCCAAGGCGCCCTTGTAAAGTGACCAACAAAGCACATCTATTGTCAGTAGGCTTATTTCTGGTATACTTCTTCTTTTGCTAATCCATAAGGTCCACAAATCAAAACAGGTAGAAAACCAGTGGAGCCTATGACATTACTTTCCTGTCCTGCACAGGTCATAGTAACAAGGAGCAAGGCAAAAAGGCTGGGAGTCTGCCTCAGAGCAGCAAGATGAAGGGGTTTGTCCAGGTGAAAAACGACACTTCTCCTAGGGGGGCATCATTGTTATCAAATAAATAGTTGATGCTCCTGCTCTTGTCCTGTTTGTTGCTTTGTAATGAAAATCACTGGGGACCATGCTAGGTTTGATTTAACCTTCCTTTTTCATGCTTGCACTGGAATATATTTTTTTCTTTTCTTTTTCAGTTTTTTCCTTTCACTTACCCCAAAGGACCCCTAATAGGCCATGTCTTTGCATTAGTCTATAGTGAGAACTTTTACCTCTGTAAGACCTATTAAATTTTGGCTGAGAAGAACTGAACAGGTTACTTTCTGTCATGTGAGAGAGAACAAGACTGCAAACATGACAAATCCCTCCCAGTCACTTACTGTTCAAATACCTACAATTGTTGGCACAATGCAAGTACTGAAAAAAAATTGTTTCTCAAATAGCATTTCTGATAGAGAAACCTGTTTGGTTTAGTAAGTCCAGAAAGAAAGCAGAGGTTTAACTCCTGCAAGCTGTCCAAGATGACTATTCAGGTGTCTATTGTGACCATGGTAGCTTAGCCTGTGAACCGGGTGACGGGAGTAGCATCTGACCAAGCTTAGATCTCTACAAGGGGACCGAGTAACCATCGCGGTATCCCATGGCTGGGAGCGTACATGCACCATCAGGCAATGCTTAAATTTCCCAAGTAAATGGGAGACCCTTTAAGGTTTCTATAAGAGTGACTGATTTCATTGTTTTCTGTTTTGTAGTAACTAAAATAGTAAACTAAATTAGAAAAATGTAGGCTTTACACGTATATCTATTTCCTGTGTAAAAGAAAAAGGCTCTCTGGTTAAGAAAATTTGATAATCCCATTGACCAAGTTTGTTTGGGAGGATGGTTATAAACACTTTGAAAATTAAACTGGGCAAACGCATACTAACAGGTCTTTTAATGGGAATTAAATACAAATCTCTAGAAAAAACCTGAAGTTTTAGAAGTCTTTAAACCATTGGATTCCTAATGGTTAATAAGTCAGAGAAAGAGCACTCCATGGATGCCATGTTTCTTCTACTCCTTGGGGTGGTCACTGTCTTTTCCCCTCAACCCCCCCATGCCAGATGAATCTATGGTCTATTTCAGTACTGCAGCTCTTGATGTCTTATGTACATCAAACACATTTGAAAATAATGTGATATTTCACTGATTATGAAACTGTTTTTTCCTCCTCCTTTTTAAATTTATTTTATTCTGGGAAAAATCTGAAATGACTAGTTTCTGGAGAAACTAGAAGCTCTGCAAATAAATGAATTTAAAGAAAGGTTATGTAAATCTGTGCTTCTGGCCTGCAGAATGGCATGAGTTAAGAAATCTGTCCCATTTGCAAAAATGGGAATACTGCTGTTTACCCTTCTTTGTGTATCTCCCTGATACTTATGGATGACAAGTAATATGCTAGTGGTAAACAACAACATATCTCAAACATGAATTCAAGGTAGATAGAGAAATTCAGAGTTCAGCATTGAAGCAGAGGAACATAATGACATGAGGGGAGGTTAAGAAGAGTTCAGAAACATAATGTGCTTTCTTTTTCCTCATAGGTCCTGTACAATTTGTTCAAGTCTTTCTGCCAGATGCGCACAATTAAAGTTATTGACATATTCGCTGGGATTGCTAACTTCTTTATAGTGGGGATCGGTGGAGTATTGATTGGAATCCTTTTGGGATTTGTAGCAGCCTTTACCACCCGTTTCACCCATAAAATCCGAGTGATTGAGCCACTCTTTGTCTTCCTGTACAGTTACTTGTCATACATAACAGCTGAAATGTTTCATCTCTCGGGCATCATGGCGTAAGTACCCCAACCTTCAGAAATAATAGCACCCAAGTAAGAATGCCAAAGGAAATTGCAGAGAAGGGCAGATTTTGCAAACTTTGCTCTGTGGCATCGTTCCACCGTGCATGGCAGCGATGCTGGCTTGAGGATTTCCGGCCTCTCCCCTCCCGCTTCCATCCCATTCTCTCAGCTTGCCACCACACCAGCTGTGTCACTAAAACAGTCCATGGCATCACACCATAAACCATATCTTTGAAATGTTCCAAGTTAAAAATAATCCCTTTTTATTTTCAGTGGGGTTATTTTTAACTCAAATCAGTTTGGTGACCCGTGTCCTCATGTCACCCTACCACTAGTCATAAGGGCATGGCTGAGGGGTGGCCCACAGGGATGTGGGGGTCTCGGTGGCTGGGAGGGAGTGGGAGTGGTAGCTGGGAACTTCATGAACTGTCTTTGCCTCCAATGCCAATATATTGTGAAACTACATCTTACACTTAGTCATGTGAACAGCCAGTAAGTACCATTCAATAAAGACAATATATATATCATTAAGGCAAACTCCTGCTAGATTACAAGCATAGTAACGATTGCGTGAATGAAAAATTTACAGAATGTAGTCCTGTGGTGTTATAACACTTTGCTTTAGTACCTTGATACGTGTTCCTGTGTGTTACAATGCTCTCTGAATACATCATTATGTATAAAATAATATTATTCTTCCCACTTCCAACAGTTGAAAATATTTTCACTCCTGTTTTTTCACTCCTGGACTTCAGGAGAGAGAAAGCACAGCTTCTCACTTGATGCTGTTTATACTGTAACAACCTCAACTAGAGAAAGAGTTTGATATACTTGAATGGTTTGCTCTGGTTCCAAGTACTATTTTTGAAGGCCAACCTTCTTTAATGACTTTGTATTATTCTATGTGCAAATGCAAGTCATTCAGGTATTAGGAGCATAGATTTTTATGAAAGCTCAGATGTTACTTTTGAGTATCACTAATACTTGATAATATCTCATCTGATTATTATCTTTTAGAAAAGTGAAGATAGGTTTGATATCATAGCCATGCCAGTATAAGGTTTTCTGGGGCTGGGAAGCATTTTACATGGAAACTTACGGCTGATGATTCTATAGTAGCATAAAAATAGAGATATGCCACGAAACAGGAGGGTTTAGCACTTTAATATAAGTAAAGAACTAAAGATTGCATGGGTTTATTTCTCTGATACGAGCCTAAATAAAGTAACATATGCATCCACTTTGACCGAGTTCATAAATGGGCCATCTCTTCCCCTAGCTTCTATTCATAGCATTTGTGTGGTTTCTAGTTTCCTCCACTTCTTAAGTCAAATGTCCTTGACATCCTATGATCAAATACTTAAAGGGCTTCTAAACCAAAGACATGTGGCTAAACTGTACATGGAAAAAATTGTGGCTGTGTGCACGAAAATACTGATTTGGACATGCTGCATCCAGGATGCAATCAAAAGGGCACGGCCAGTCTGCTGGTGGGTCGGTGGACCCACCGCATGCCAGTGCATGCAGCCAGCACACCCGTGCTGCCCGTGGCACTGACAAACACTACGCTTTTGCATTTGTAGCAGTGGCCCTCAAGTGGGTGCAAATCAGAAGAGGAAGCACAGAGTATTTTTTCCCTTCAACAGCACAAGAGAAAAGAAGTTATCTTTAAAATGTCATGCATGTTGTTTGTTTGTTTGTGTTGGTTTTTTTTAACTCTGAATGTATTTTGTCATAACTAGCAGAGCTGTTATGACAGGGCCTGTCATAACTATCAGGCCCAGGGGGAGCAGGCCTCTCTGAAGCCATGCAGTGTGTCTCAGCTGCCGTGTCCCAGCAGCGCTGCCGAGGGCCTCGGAGCTCCTGTACTCCCTGTGTCCTCCTGGAGTAAATCTACCCCGTGCTTTTCACCTTTTGTTATTCTTTGGACTACAGAGAGCAATTTGCTCTGTGTCACAGTGCAGCATGCACCGGTATTGGGTTCCCTGTCATTTTCTGCAGTGAATGACTCATGGCATGATGGCCTGGGTCTGACTTCAAAGTCAGCCCTCCCTTTGAGCGTGTGGTTGAGCCACATAACTTTGGAGTGTCCCTTGCAACCTGGCTTGTTTATTCGTTATGTGATTCTATGGCCATTTATAGTGCAGCTTATAGGAGATAATTGCCTGATCTCCGTTTTTTTTTCACCCACGTCCATGAGAGTCTGTTACGCTAGTGGTTCCCTCCTCCTTCATAACCACGTTTCTAAAGATACTCAGCGAGACCTTGTGGTTACATGCTGTTCCATATTTTAGGTGGAGGGCAGGGGCAGGAACATACAGTGTTATCAAACGAATAGGTACACGGACTGCCTCTTTCCTGTGCAAGCAGGAATTCACTGGCAGAGGAATAAAGGGGAATGAAAGGTGCTTGTCCCTCTTCTGATCAGTCTGTGTACTCGCTCTAGAGACAAATGATTCTTGAAGCATCCGTGTATAACCCCTGCACCGGGTTACCCGGCTGAAATAGCGGAGGGACAGAAGCCTGTCCCTGTGAGCTACAGTGAGAAAGGCCTCTCCGGACGGAGAGGAAAGAGCTCCCACTGTAATTAGAGCTGGGCTTGAATCAGGGGCACGGCTGTAAAACACACACACCTGACTCTGGACTTTATTTCCTTGGTTCTATTTCTAATTTAATTAGAAATTTCCAATTTCTAATTGCATTTTCTGCTTACTTATTTCTCATAAGGGCTGTGAAGCAGCAGATAATATGTGTTTCTTTTTTTTGGTTTTTTTTTGCAACAGTGAGTTAGCAGGCTGAAAGGAGCAAACATTGAAACTACTGTAAATTTAGTAGGTCAAGGAAACTTGAGGATTGAACCCAGTGGCCTTGTTTATTGCAGTCATGACAGAAACTGTACTGTTTGTGCAGGAGGACTTTTATTCTTCAGAAGCACAGAAGGTTGCAGGTTAATTGCAATTAACTGTTTTTTCCCTCCCCTTCTTGACCAAGGCAACTACTTCAGGTCCCAGAAGTTGAAGCCAGAATTAATGTGTGTGGATAAGAACTGTAAAATAAAACACACCTAAGCTTTTTCTTAGATTGTGGTGACAGTAAAAATTTGGTCTGGGAAGAACATATATTAATGTACATATAATTGTGCATATTTCAAGAAACTTAATTTATAATGAATTTAACACTATATTGTCATATCATTTTCAAATTAAGGAGTCTTGAACAGCTTTTTTTTCTATGTAGATAAGCATTCTGAAGAGATGTCAGATTCATGAAGTAAGAAGTGATTAGATGTGTAATATTACTTACCTGAAGCGTAACAAATAATGTACAGCACTATTTGTTATACTGGTGAACCAACACATCAATTAGATGACACTAATTGAATGAATGCAAAATGTGACTGAAATTAATATTACATATATATTTTTTAAAAAAGAGTGTTGTCTCTTTAAATTCTAGTGGTTGAGCATGGTAGGTGTTTTAAGTTACAGCTTGCAAAGATCCTGATTAATCTGGTGACAGATTCTTATCAGTCATCTATTTACAGTGCCTCCATTACCTCAGGATCCAAAAACAAACCGTGTCCAGGGCATGCTTCCCAAGGTGCAGAACTTTTCTAAAAGACTATAATCATGAAAACTATTTATTTCAAGAGGGTAATAAATGGTACTGAGTGGCATAACCTGAGATATTTGTAGGTCTGTCAGCGCAGCCTGTGGCTTGTGAAGAGCTGGTTTGCCACTGAATGTGAGAGATGTGGAGGGTGAAGGGGTTAAGTAGATTTGAGACCCTTCTTCACATATATTTTTGAGGTTGGTCACCAGATCTATGCGTAAACTGAAAACTGTGGGAATGTTTGACAGCTTCTGGGCTTGCATGTATGTCCTGGCCAGGTCATCACTCCACATCAGGACAAAATCCAGGCCAGGCCCTCAGGGCCTTATTACCTGAGATGTGCAGGCACATATGTCTGTGGGATCTATGCTGGGATCTATGATAATTCCCCAGTCTGGGCCACTGTAAGATCAAAACAAGGAGGACAGCTGTGAAGAGAATTGTCAG
>JAOQGH010000001.1:140279952-140318741 GCA_025769975.1 Gallinago jamesoni
TCATCACTGCTGTTATCGTGGTGATATTCTTTACTGTATTCATTCAGGTAATGCCTTTCCTCTTCTGGAATTTTCTTTCTCAGACAGGTTGTAAATAAGCAGTGGGTAGAAAAACAAATGTCCTAACTTACTGGAAGGAACATACTTGAAGGCACTCTCCATGGTCATAGTTTAAAAAAAATGCTATGCAGACTGCAGACAGGTAGCAGAAGTATGCCAGATATTAAGTACTTATGCTAACATATAAGTAGTATTAAGCATTTAAGACCTAGTGAGCTTGGAGTACAGATAAAAGATAATCTGGGTACAGGCCCCAGCACTAATTCCTTTGTTAGAATATTTAGAGTTATGCGTTTACTGAGGAGTTTGGTATTGTCTGTAGTGCACTGTGAACAGGGGCTGGAAGACACTGAGGCCCCTGAGAGGTGAACTGGAGTGTCAGAGTCTGGGTGTTAGCCAGTGATGCTGTAAACCAGCTGGACATCCATCCAAAAGCACCAGCTGTTTGGAAGAATGTGAGCAGCTCGTCTCTGGTGTCAACCCGGCCATGGAGGCCTGGTCAAGAACGACCAAGAGAAAGGAAAGTGACTGAAACCAGCAAAATGCAGAGGAGGATAAGCCCCTCGAATAAACATATGAGGCTAGTCATTTTCCAGAGCAGTGAGAGAGATGTGAGAGGCTAGTAAGTGGAATTTCAGGCCTGTGGGGAAAAAATAGCCTGCCTTTTACATGAATAAAGCTACCATGAGAACTAGTAAGTATCTGTGTTCATACTTGGGAAAGGGGAAGAGGTGTCTGGAGCAGCTGGAGGTCAGTTAGGTGACCTTAGCATGTAAGCTGTAAAACCTGATTTTGAAGGACAGAATAATTTAAAATATGGAGGTAAATGGAATGTGTTGTGAAATGCAAAGTGGTTTACCAAGGGAAAACTGGTGCCATCCTTTGATAAGGCAGTTTATTGTTTACAGTAATCCTACCTAACTGGACAACTGTAAAATCTTCGAGGGGGGAGGGGAGTACATAGGAGTTTGTTAGCTTTCCTACTCGTTAAACTGAGGTCTAGAGTGACATTAGGGTGAGGAAGGAGCTGAGAACTTCTCCTATAAAGGGAAATAGAAGCATATGGTCCTTTGGGTCAGAAAGGACCTCTAGGGGTCTCTAGTCCAACCCTGTGCCCAAAACAAGGCCACCTTCAAAGCTAGATCGCATTGCTCAGGGCCATGTCAAGTTGAGTTCTGAGTATCTCTATGGATGGAGTTTCCCCAGCATTTCTGGGCACCTGCTCCAGTGTTTGACCACCGTGGTCAGACAATAGGCTGATGAGATGTTAATTGAATTCCTTAAGGATCATTCCTGGGGGTGGTTTTATTTAATAGTCTCATTATTTACCATGGCACATAAACGTAGGAGTTTTTTGTTGCTGATATTTCTTGATGACAGGCTTTGGAAGGTGTTCTCCGGGTGACAAGGAGATAGAGTATCATGTAGAAAAAAGAGAATATCTGAGGGCCAAAATGATGGAAACTGAATGAAATTTACAGTAATAAGTGCAAACATGTTCTTGCTAGGACTTTTTTACAGGGCATTTCTCTTATGAAATGGGAATCTTTCATTTGGGAAAAAGTAGAAAGGGACAAAGACATGGGTGACTAGTTCATAATGTAGTAGAGTTTAAGCCACCAATGCAGTGGGAACAGAAGAAAGGCAAATCTGATCTTAAGACATACTGTGACAAGTATTTCCATCTGAGAATAGTGGCACGTCCTAGAGTGATCATGGGACTGCTAAGCCTGTTGTGTGAAAGGAGACCAGGATGCGTTAGCCTTAGCAAAACAAAGGAGAAGAGGGAATATAATTACTGTTTATATGAGGGAGTGAACACCAGAGAAGGAGGAGCACTGTTTAAACTAAAAAGGCAAATGTTGGCACAAGAACAAAGTGGTACAGAGTGGCCATGATGCAATCAAGAAGCACCTTTCTAATTATTAGAACAATGAGGTTCAGGACGAGTGTTCCAGTATGAGCAATGGGGCAAAGAAACCTAACTACTTTTAAGATAAAGCATTTACAAGAAGAAATATATGACCTTGTTGTCTGGGGTAGTAGGGACTGGCTTCAACACTGCAAGAGATTCATTTGTCTCCCCCGTGCCAGTGTGCCTATACAAATAAACAAATTATGTCAATTCTTCCACAAATAATTGTTCAAAACCATTATGTCATTCTGGGATAGCCAAAACTTTTTGTTCTTTCTCAGAGAATAGTCAGGCAAGGACACATATTTACAAAAAGTCTTAGTGTCACAATCTTGAACAGCAATTTTAGTGCTACTGTTGACACATCTTTGAGTACCTGTTTTGGGAGTAATCACTTAAAAGAAGACTTCTCTATGTTTGCTTTGAAATGACAGCAGATCTGTTTATTAATTCAGAAAACAAGTAAGAGTTCTTCTAATACATAACAGAACTGAAAAAAACCTTAAATATATTGTGGAGGGGGTACTTGTTCTCCTGATGGGGTTTGTCAGGTTGCCCCTCTCGGACCATTTAGTTCCAGAGAGCCCCTTCCTTCTGTTGCATTAGTGGAGTCTGTGCTGACAAGGTCTTCATAGCTAAGTGCAACACCTGTGAATCAGAAGAGTGAGTTCACTATTGTTAAGTATTGTGTCAGGCTGGATTTTGAGGTTAGGAAGGTGAAGGGGTATCCAGAGCTGAAAAGGTACCTGTAGCCTTTTTCAGTGCTCTGACAGAGGTGGAAAAGACCGAAAGACTTTGTTTTGTCTTCATGTTTATGGAAAAAAACCCAAGAACTATGTGCTTTTTTTTTTTTTTTTTTTCACAGGGAATAACAATTCGTCCACTGGTGGAGTTTCTTGATGTCAAAAGGTCAAATAAAAAGCAACCTGCTGTCAGTGAAGAAATTTATAACAGGGTATGCTGCAGCTTCGGTGTTACAGATGAAACCCTCATACGGGTGAAATTGCTAGTGGCTTTCAGTAAGACAGGGATTCAGCATACAGTATTACAGAGAGACACGCACTCTATTAGACTTCTTTTTGATAGCTGTTATAAGCACAACAACTATAAAGCTTATATTTAACCTTTGGCAATTACCAAAATTATCATTGTTACATATCATTATTTTGGAATCTTCTTATTGTTCATCTCTTGATGTAAATTAACTTTCTGTAGTTTGTCTCATGTATAAGATACATGTTATTTTAGAACTTGGTTACGTTAGGAAAGCTTTGCCAATTTAAATACATTACATTGCATTTGAGTTAGTCTAATTAAACAAATGTAAACTCCTCCTGAACACACTCTTAAACTTTCCTAATTCTCACATCATCAGCATCTTTATGGATATGTATTCTGTGCGTGTATCTCCAATAATTGCAGTTTATTAGCCGTGCATATTCTTGAATGTATTTCTCCTTGCTGCATACCTGTGGCAGGTGATTTGAAATTCTAAAATTCTGGAATAATGAGGGCCACATTCAATAAAGAAGTCAATCTAGGCATCTAAATGCCTGTCCTTTCAGAGCATATCTTTTGGACATATCCACCGTGATTTCCCCTTGAATTTGAGAGACCCCTAATATGGTACTTGAATTAAGAGCAAACAAGCTGCCTCTGAGGATCAAGTGAGATCTTAGCTGAGCTGATACACTCTTTTGTAATTGATAACAAACTGGAGGAAGAGTGTGTTTCTAAATTAGGTGGTTTGGATGCTTTGAGGTGCATCTAGACCACAATCCCCTGAAACAGGAGTTCAGGACCTGATGCTGGGTGTCTTGCTCTGTCCTGTGCATCCCGAGGGGCCAATGATGACATGGGGAGCTGCTGCCCACTCAGGCTTTCTCCTCTGCAAAGTCATACCTGGTTCACTGTCAGCCCTGGGAAAGTCCCTGAAGAAGTCCCAGTCATAGCCCTAAGCGGTTAGGAAACTTAGAAGTGAAAATATGGGGAAACAAAAGTTACCTACAGATTCAGGCAGGAGCTGAACAAGACTGACATTGAGGAAATTAGCAAGTAACTTCTGTCCTTTGGGGGCTGTGAGCTAAGGAAGCTCCAGGGGAAACAACAGAATCTGGCTGTGATTTTGATTAGACTGCATTTTGTTAAACTGAAGCATTGTCCTGAATCCTGACTAGCCTTTTCTGTTTTGAAGTTAGAAACTAATGATATCTAAGGGGAAGCCAAATGATGTCTATGAGTTTATTTCCTTTTTAGTTCTTTGACCATGTGAAGACAGGAATTGAAGATGTGTGTGGACACTGGGGTCACAACTTTTGGAGAGATAAGTAAGAATGTAATTTATAACTTTTGTTATACAGGAGAGGCTAAATGGGCTCAGCCACAACAAATGAAAGCTGTTGGGCATCAGGTTTCATTTTCAGCATTTTAATCTTGAAAGCGGATTGTTGTTTTTAGAATGTGTGGGTTACAAAGGGAAAGCAGCAAAACAATGTCTTTTTACCAAACCGCAAGCAAGTAGAACAAAATTTCCAGCTGGGAAGAAAGGCAACCCTCCAATCCCAGGGCAAAGTATGGTACCTTCAGAGGGTGTGTGTCCTCTCCCTGTTTCAGAGCATTTCCTGTACGTCTGCTGAGCCTTTCATCCTATCCGTCTTTCCCCCTGCAAATTTTATGTCTCTGCCGTGTTAAGTGAGGGGTTAGTTCCCTATTTCATGGGAAACCTACAAAAGCTTTGAGACTTTCTCTAGGAAGGTCAAGGCACTAGCTGGCATGATGTGCGTGAGAGAGACTAATGGCAGGCAGCTCCACACTTCTTGATGGTATTATTTAAGTCTTAGTGTCAGTTAAGGAGATTACCACTGGCAATACCTCAACAATTCATGTTTTCAGTTCAGGTGCTGAATCATCATTGTCACTGGTTTGGATCTAACTCCCTTTTCGTATAAGCACATTCTTTTACAACCAAATCCTTTAGACCCAAAGCATGGGCATTGCTCACCCACCTTCTAGTTGCTGCTCCAACAAGAATGTAAGTGTTTTCTACAAAGAGGAACAGCACCAGCAGGAAGGGCTGGGAAGAGCCCTCTCCAAATGACTTGAGGGCAACACAGTGAGGACACTCGTGTGACAGCTGCGTGACATGGGTACAACTTTCCTTTACTCAGCCTGGTTCTCCTCCAGTCTCTGTGATATCTTTAATTAACAGATTACAGAGCAAAGGAGGGTCCCACCTCTTCATGACCTTCAGACCCAAATTAAAGAATAATTTCAGGATGGCCGAAGGGCATAATATTTTCTGACCAAAAAAATCACTCCAGCTGTAATGAATATTTTTTCAGTAAGCATCCAAGAGAATTGCAGTTGCTTTAGAGGAAGGAAGACCTTCCAGAGTTTTACAAAAGCAGGCTAAAATTACAAAGAAAAAGCAGTCAGTGCAAATTTAAACCTTGTATTTGTTATTACAGTAAATATTTAATGTTCTTTTTGTCTCAATGAAAATGGAGAATTAAAAATAATATTGTCTAATAACACAGAATACCTAAAAGTTGTTGCTAGGGAGACTGTTCATTAACATATTAACAAAAACACAGGTTAAGACTATCTGAAGCAAAGATGAACTTGACCCTTTTTTAGGTCAAGTTTAGGTTGTTAGTATGAGTAGACACATTCCCAGAGAATTAACTTCTTCACAATTGCATTAGCTACAGTATATTGGCTTTCCTTAGCTATGCACCATACGAATTAACTGGTTGGGTTGGTTTGCCTCATGTACAGGTTTAAAAAGTTTGACAATAAATACCTGCGAAGACTTCTAATCCGGGAGAACCAGCCCAAATCCAGCATTGTTTCTTTATACAAGAAGCTGGAAATCAAACATGCCATTGAGATGGCAGAGAGTGGAATGATAAGCAAGGTCCCTTCGTCGGTGTCTCTCAGGTAAGCAGGTGATGCCAGCATAGCCAAGCATTTTGGCTGTATGGCATAATTTATTTCACAGCTCAGCCTGTAGGCAGATGATCACTTTGACTTAGGACGCTTTGTGTCCAAATGTCACCTGAACAGTATGAAACAGGAGTGTTTTGCCTACATCTTACACACGAAGCACTGGGTGAGCTGTCTCATCTGGAGCATGTAGGTTTACAAGGGCAGCTGCTCACGGGAGCATTGATTTGCTGTGTAGAGCAGAGCTGGATTTGAACCAGTGCCTGTCCATTTGCTGTGAATAGCTACAGGGGAAGCCTGAGGGGCATTTTGAAAAGCACCTTAATCAAATTTACAATTTGATGTAATTTATATCAGATTTTGGAGAATTAGTTTTGAGCCTTGCCACTGACTCAAATGAGATCAAGATTTGATTCCTACGTGTTAAGTTTTCACCTGTTCCTTGGTTGTTTTGAAATGTTGTCTCCAACTCTAACAACTCTAACAAAGGAAATAGTTCAAATATAATTCCCAATCATAAAACTAAAAACATTCTTCCTCTCTCTCTCTCTTCCTATATTTTCCTTTTTTTTTTTTTTATCCTGCCACAGTGATTATCATGAAGGAAAGATAAAGCCACTTTCTCCCACTGAAATGGAAAACATGCGGGAAATATTAACAAAGAATCTCTACCAAATACGACATCGAGTAAGGATGAATTTTTACATACTTAAATAGCCCACTACTCTTTGACTATACTGATTACCTTCATAATGTATCTTCGGGCTAGTGTGCATCTGCTGTACCACAGCATAATTATTAATGGTGATAGTTACTTCTCTTGCCTGTGGATCCATGTCCTGTCATATGTACAGCAACATACTCATGCTCCTTTATGTAAATAGCTTACTTGATCTTATGCTATGGATCAAGAATAATGTTTTGTTATTATCTACAATATATTTACAATATCCTTAAAAAGGATCATAGGTGCAAATTAAACCCAAGATTGTCCCACTTATATCAGTATTTTGGTCACTTAATGATATGAGATTAGATTTCCCATTTCCCTCCAGTTGTGAAGTTGTTTGTATTAAGAACAGAGGTGATGAGCTGGAAAAATAGTGAAATAAAAGCAAAAGGACATATCACATTTGCCCCCCTGTGGCTAAGTAGTTTGAACGTCTGAGTCCTTGGAAAACATTCAAAAGCGGAGCAAGCTTCAGCTTGCTGGAGGTAAAAATGACTTCCCCCTAGGTGACTCGTCTTATGGCTTTCAAATGTGCGTCCTCTATTGATATATTGACTGAGCTAGGACAATGTGGAGGTAAACACTGTGTTAAGCCAGCTTTTTCCAATTTATTTTTCATTATAAATATCAGCAGGTTAAAAAAAAAAAAAAGAAAAAAAGAAGCAGGTGCTCGTGAAGCAGATGACAAAAAAAATGCTGGCATAATTACTGTCCTTGTTTTTCAATATGATTATGTTTGCAAGGATTTATGACACTTATTAAAACATTAAAGCAAAAAGGCCATTTTGCACTGTGCATGTAGTTCAACACATTTGACATAGAGCTTTTCAGAATGTAACCACTGCTTTTGTATTTCAGACAATGTCATATAACCGACATAGCCTGGCTGCAGATGCAAACGAAAAGCAGGCCAAAGAAATTCTGATCCGTCGCAGGCACAGCCTTAGGGAGAGCCTGAGGAAAACGAACAGCTTGTCAAGAGAAAGACCGGTACTTACATTTTCGTTGTTTTACAGAAAACAGTTATTTGTAGCTAAATCTCCTGCAGAAAATTCTTCTGAAATGCAAAAAAAAAAAAAGTAATCCTGAATTTAGAAGACAACCACACATCTAATGTCACACGTACATCTTGAATTGCTGCTCACTTGGGCCCCTTAATTTGTTTTAACCCCTTCAGCTAAGCTTCAATCTTATTCTTAGAATATGACATGGGAGTGGGATCTGCTGCCATAATTTTATCTCCGAGAAGCTGCAGGGTCTGTACACAGTGTACTTACAAGGGATGGAGAGTATTCTTTATCAGTATTTTGATGAAGTGTGGATGATCAAGGTCAAAATTTACTTTGAGACAGGTAAACTGCTTACAGTATGCTCCAAAATATGTAAAAGAGGAGAACTTTTGGTGGAGTCAGTCAGGGTGAGCACTTCATTTGAAGAATGTTTTGAGCTCTTTAGTATTCATAAAATGTAGTCAGGACTTCAGGTTTTGACACAGAAAAGGAAAGCCTCCTCTGCCTACAAGAAATGACATGGCATGATGATGCAGGCAATCCATTGTAAACTTCAGGCCGTTTTTGAACAGAGTGCACTGATTCAGCAGGGAAGCTGATCCCCCAAATCATCTTCCCATTTTAGGTACTGAGGAAATTACCCATCCTGTAAATACATAATTTCATGTTACAGCAATACTTAATGACTGCTACCTTCATTGATACAGTTGTCCTTCAGCAACTGAAGCTGGAATGATGTCTCCAAGAAATGCTGTATCTCATTTGTGATCATTACTGAGGTTACTGTGGCTTTAATTGTGACAATAAGTCTGTTCCTTATTTTTCCCCTTTCAACCAGAGTTGCATATATTGCCTTTGTCATACAAATAAATGACATACTAAGTGGAATAATGAAGAGACTGAGCAGAATTGAGACATTTTGGGGGCAGGGAGAGAAACAGGGTGTCTTGACAGCTTTCTAAAATGCATAGGCTGTAATTTTAAAAATAATTATCCTTGGATAAGTCTACCACAGACGAAAGCATAGTGGTCCTGAGCAGCACAATAATATCCAAAGAGCAAAAATGTCTCATGGAAAATAGTTTTCCTTTCAGGTTCCCTTTGAGTGTGCAGCAATGAATGGTACAAGCAGGGGGGAGCCCGTAGACTGTAAAGATTTTAAAAAATCTTTGTAATGAATGTAAGAAACGATGCCTTTGAGAAATTTTTGAATTTAAAAAAAAAAAACCAAACCAGTCTTTCCTGGAAAGTGCCTCTTATGTTCCAGGAAACATGTGGTGTGCTCTGCACCCAGGGCCTTTAGAGCTTAATCCTGGGAAAACAAGGATTTTATGCCCTGAATTGGTAAATGATCATGCTGCTGCCTAACTTCCCCATCAACTTCAGTGTGCCTAGTCAACTGTATAAAGTCATTTATATGTGCTTGCAGGATCAGAATACGGATTAGTTTGTGTGCTCAAGCTTCAGTCATAACTGCAGCTGACTAATAAAAAGATCCAAATTTGAGTTGCATGAGGTGATGCTGTGCTTGCAGCATTTGCCTTCCTTAAGAAAACCTGTATGGGTAAGGTTGAGGCTAGAGAGCATACATTTATTAACTTTGATCTCAGAGGGCATGCCACTAGGCTTTGCTTTGATTAAACTGCTTGAGATTACTCAGTCTTTACCTTAGTTAGAACAGTCCTCAAACAGCAACTGGCGTTAACTTGAGTGTGTAGTAAAAGATTACATATTAGCTAATCCCAAACTACTCTCTAGCCCTTTAGCTACATAAACTCGTTCAAGCCTTAGTTGTGTATCTTAACATACATTGTGCAGGTACTTCAGTCTGCAGTAACTTAATATTTCTTATATTTCTTTGCATAGGCTGCTGCAAATACAAAAAGATTCCTTTCACTTCCTAAAAACACTAAACTTCCAGAGAAACTACGAGTGAGAAATAAAACATCTTCCAGAGGTAATGATAAACTTTCTGCTTTTTCTTACTGTGTTGCAATCATTTTGCCTATGTAGAAGAAAAGTTTTTCCAGGGATGACGTAGAGATCAGCATGTTAATTTTAAAATAAATATTACATATTTTATGTTCACATGCTTTCATTCTAGAGTTAATAACCTTCATAGCATGTTTCTAGGTGTTGGATATTTAGCAGGGGTATTAGACCATTAAAAGCGATGGGTCCTAAAGCAGGGATTGGAGCTTAGAGAAATGCCCCAGCAAGCAGAGTCTTGCGGGGCTTTCTCAGTTCAAATGCTGTAGTAGCAGTGTCCTCCCAGCACATCTTCTCACGTGAGCAAGCAGCAGCAGCCTGAAACACTTCTGCACCAGAAACATTGCCATGGCTCATTCTCCTTGTCTTTATTCCATAATGTTCAGATCTCCTTCTTGGATTATGAGCCTATTTGGTTTCTTTTCTCTCTGGGGTCAGGGTAGAGGACAGTGCTCTGAGAACCAAACCAAAGAGGAGAATGAGGACTTGAGGTCTGCGTTATAGTTCTTATGTAAAACTTCTCAAAATGCTGTGGTTTACAACCAAAATGTATTATTTTTTTTTTTCCGGCCTAAACTCACAAATGTTTTATATTGGTATTCTTGAATTCTAATAGAAAAATAAAAAAGCTGGAGGAAGAAAACCCTTTGATGTGAATACTTTGCTCAATTCTGTATATTACTTTTAATTATTACTGCTTGCATCGCCATGCTTATACCATGCTCAGGAGCGTTCCCTTTCATGGCAAGCAACCATCAAGATCACTTGCTGGGAACATTAAATCTCTTCACAATCACTAAAATGTCTTGATTCCCACCCCAATTATTTTCCCGCTCTTCCAAATTAATTTAGCAATGGACCATATTTTTTGTCTGTTAGTAATTACATCTTTACTCTCCTGAATGTAGGATTCCTTTTATTCTGTAGTTATGTCTGCAGAGGTCACCTACTGTCACCTAGAATTAAAGAGGAAATGTGCCTCGAGATTATTCAATTGTCAAAAAATCTATTATCTGACATATTTAAGAGGGGAAAAATGTCTGTAAACACAGTATGATGAAGACCTTCCTTGATATATAATTATCTGGATGAATGAATAATTATGTGTTGATATATTTTGTTGATCCCTTCATAACCTTTTTAAAAGAAGTAACATGTAGGCTACTAATGGAAGTTGTTCTTATGACAGTTGCACAATGCACAAGTCTTTGCTTTGATATATTTAAAATATCATATCTGACTAATGTCTAAGAACAAATCTGAGGCATCCATAAGTGATTGTTAAAATGACTATCAAATGACTGAAGTGTGTAAGTTTTGATGAAGGTGTTAGTCAATTTAAAATAATTCTGCATATAATGCATATGTGTACATCCAGAATGTTTCCAGCTTGGTTTACCTTATAGCGAACATTTAAGAGTATTCCCTTGGCCATTTTCTGGCTTCTTGTCAGGGGATGAAGGAGTCTGCAGCACTTCAAACCTGTGAGATTTGCCCCGTGGATTTTCTTTGATATCTTACATTCAGGTGTATTAATGTGTTTCCTCCCATCTGTATATTGACCTTGGGAGACCCTTTGTTCGGTGAAGTATTGATGCTCCTTTTCCAAAGCCAGGTTTCTAGAGCCCCTGTACATATTGTTCTCTGGAAATGCCTCTCAGATAAGATTTCATGGGATGCGAGGGTGAGAAACCTCATTTCTGTATCCTGCTTGGATGTAAGTGGGGACTCAACCCCAAGTAGCTCAGAGAGAGATTTTTCCATATCCAGAGGCAGAACTGGGGAAATGTCAACTCAAAACGGGGGGGGCAGTCAGTGATTAAGGAGCAGCTGAGTGGGGGCTTTCAAAAAATCACTATTTTGAGGAGCGGAATGTTTGTAATGCAAATCTATTCTCTGTCCTGGCAGAGCTAAGTGTCTATTACTTGATATAATTAGAAAGCATTAAAACACAGGGAAACTTTCTTCTGTGCCTGCTAGTGCTCAGTGTGCTGTTACTCAAATAGTCCTGAAACAGTAATATTCTGCATCCTAAAATTTTAATTTTGTTTTCAATTAACAGTGGGTGACAGCAGTGACTCTGAGATGGATGCCGCTACCACAGTGCTCAACCTAAGACCCAGAGCAGGGAAAATCTTGAGAGACCAGAGACTGAGGCAGCAGAGGCCACCACCAGAGTTTAGGGTGGAGTGGAAGAATGAAGTTGATGGCAGCCAGGATGGACGAGGAGAGCAGCAGGAGCTGAGCACCTTGCCTCAGCCATCCATCGGGTTCAGGCAGCCACTGCTGACGAGACCAAGATTTGGCACTTTGAGCAGGGAAGATTTGACTGCAGACCACGGGTTGGCAAGACCTGTGCCACCACCACGGTTGGTTAGGCAGGCATCACAAGGGGAAAGGCAAAGAAATAAGCCTGAGAACCAGCCGTACTGATCATAGCAAAAAGAGAACTACTGGTAATAAACCATGGACATATTGAATTAAGATTCTAAGTTATCTGATCAGACTATGGGATCCGTTTAAAAAAAAACAACCAAGCCTCAATGTGGGTCTAACCACTTCCATTTGGGTAAAGTCAATGCCATTAACTAAGTGAAAGGAATACTGAAACAATTGCAAAGCTGAAGACATGAAAAGAAAATAGCTCTTTTATAAATAACTTATGGCAATGCTTTAATTACTTTATTTCCACTATTAAGATAGGATGGAAATGTGCCTTATCACATCATCTCTTGTGGAACCAAGTTATGCAGGTTCAATACCCACTTATTCATTGAAAATCATTGTTCAAAGTCCAGTGAGGACTTAAAAAAATAGTTTCTTAAAAAAATTCTGTATAATTTCAGATTTTATTTATAATCAAATACTTGTTTTAACTAGAGCTTTAATATGAGTAACACTGAAAATTGCACAATGCACCTATCATACAGACTTTGTAAGAAGAATAAAGATATTCCTGAAGCCCAGTTTGTTTGAAGAGCTGTGATGCAGAAAAAGAGGAAGAAGAGAAGGAACAAGCTATAGGAGCAGAATTGCAAATACAGTTTCTAGAGAGTAGTTGCAACAGAAACAAGACCTGAATAGCTTGAATTTTTATTTTCTGAATTTTTGGCAATATGCAGCCTTTGAAAGGTACGGAGAATCGCCAAAGGAAATCTGAATCACCTTGACTTTCAGTAATGTCAACAAGAGTTGAGAGCACCTAGCAGGACAGCAGAAGCCCTAAAAAGAGACGGCAAGTGGCTGAATAATATTCTTATTTAAAATTGCTTTTTGCACCTTAGTTTCTCAGTTGCAATGCAAACACAGCAGTAGAATAGTTGCAGAGTGCTGCACATAGACAAAGCGAGCCAGTCTCTTGTTTGAGTCAGGGACCACTGAGACTCAAGAAAGCTGGTTCAGTCATGCTTGTGACCTTGGTCAACTTGTTTTACTTTGTTTCCTCATCTGTAAAAGGGGAAAGATAATCTTTTCTTTGTCTGAGCTATGCACTCCAAGGAACAGAAATGTTCTGTCTAATTTGTTTGTACAGAAAATGAGCACAGCAGAGTCCTGGAATAAGTTGAAGTCACTGTGCACCTTAATAACACCCATAAGAAACACGGACTTCTTCATCCCAGCGTTAATGGCTGCCATTTCAGTGCATATGGGTAGGGAGGGTGCATTAAAATAAATGATACTTAACTGTAGCTCTCAGGAATTTGCACTTTCTGTCCCACTTAATCTGTCTTAAGTTTTGAGCTTGCTTTAGCACAGATACACATTTCAGCACAATGCAGAAATAATTTTCATTTTACTTGTTACAAGATTGATAACTTTCATTGAAGAATGTACTGTGAAATCATAACTTTTCTTTTTCGTTAGCACATTTCTAAATCTGTGGCAATAAGATTATTTTTTTTTATTTAAGCTTGTTTTGAAAGAACTATTAAAAATCAGAATTTCCTTTTAAAATCACAGGGTAGATTTCTTTCAAAGGTTCGCGGGCGGGGTTAACAAATTAGTTTTATAAATGGGGATTAATACCTTCCTTCTTCTAACAGCTTTTCCAAAATATTTATTTCATGTATGTGTTTGAAATGTCAAGCCTCCCTAAACTCTTTTATTGTCACAGGTCTTTTAGTCTTTTTCCTCTGCTCCAGCTATGGAAGTTTCTGCTGCCTGTTAAATGCGAAGTCAAAGCTCAGAGGGATCTGTGTGAACCCTAGAAATCTCAGGCAACAGTTGATGGCTGTTCTCAACAAATGATTTTTGTGAAAGGCAATACTTAGCTATCCTTTAATGATCATCTCCTGTTTGGAAATAAAACTAGGTTCAAACTCAAACATAGCCAGCAAGCTTTAAAAACAAATTTGAATTTGTCTTTCAACAGGAAAATATGTTTCATAAGACAAATTGTCAGCGACTACTCTGTCACTGCATTATCAGGATCATGTTTGAATAAGAAAGCAGCCTTGAGTTTGGATTTCAGTTTTGAAATCACATCCCCCTTGCAGATCAGACTGTTTAGATTAGGTCTTTTATAGCAAGCTCATCTGAAATCTGACCAATAAATAAATAAATGTGAAAGGTTGCACATCAACATTTAGTTTACTCCCTGTGGAGATTTCTTTTCTATGTGCTGGTAATGACCAAGCAATTGGCTTGTATATGGGGGAAGCTGCCTTTTTTTCCAAACGGTTGTCATTTTTTATGGCACAATTTTAAATAATGAATGCGGGTTTCAGCAACCTGACTGCTCTGCTGGTTGTCCATTAGTACAGTGCGTGCTCAGATCATTGGTACTTAAAGTGGGTGCCCCATGGTACAAGCACATCAAATGGGAGGTAGTTTTTATGAAATACGGTCTTAAGCCCTTGATGCTTCAAAACATGCTAGCATGCTGTTACCTTCCCAAAGTACTTTGAGATCCATGGAAGACAACCATCAAGGCAGATCTCCAGCATGGTTACACTGTGAAGCAGAATCACGAGACTCCTGGAACTCTGTCTCCATACAAGTGCTCTCTCCCTTCCCCACCCCACCTCCTCCCACCCTTTCCAGGCTCTTTTCCGCTCCTGCTCGGTCAAACCTTCCTCACTTCTGAGAACTATCCTGGTTGTTCTGTTCAGTAGCAGTGACATCAGCAGGTGACACAGGCTGTGTCTCAGGTAGCTCTTCTCATTCGACTCTTGCTCTGGTTTTGGTCAGACGTTTGCCTTTTCCTATCTTTTTTCTTTCTTTTCCTGCAAAGGAAAAAAAAAGTTCAGTAGCACTTTTAATCTTTCTAAAAGGTCTGTCTAACTTTAGCTTGCAGAGGAGACTTTTCCTTCATGTTCTATCAAAGAGAGTTTGTCTGCGGGAGAATGAAATGTCCAATAAATCTGTCCTTGAGCACCATCTGATGGACAAAGTCATGTATTGACTGGGGACACGTTTTTCACTTTTTCAGGAAACCACATTTTCAGCAGTGACTGGGAAACTCACCAAATCCACATGCAGATTTTTTGTTTCCAGATGGAGTCCCCAGTACACTCTATAGTATTGATATTTTACTGCCTGGTGAGGTAGCACAATGCCCAGTTGACCAGATTTAGGGACAGCAGGAAAATATCTTTGTTACACTGATTTAGGGTTTTCTGAGAATTTCTTTTCCCCTTCAGCTACTGAGAGGCCTATAAATTGAAAGTAAATAGAATAAGAAAGTAGGTGTAGCAAGTGCTAGAGAATACATAGACATCCAGTGACCTGTTTTAAGCAGATATTGGAAAGAGAAAATTAGAATAATTTGCCATAAGAGGCAACATTTCAAGGGCTGCCCTACTTGCTACTAAAGTGAAATATGAGCGCCACAGAAACCACAGGTGTTCAGCAAAAGAAAACCATGCTGCATAGCAATTTAGAAAGTTGAGAATATCCTTCTCCACTGAAGCCACATAAAAATCACATGGAGAAACCAAATTAAAAATTTGGCCAAAATAACATGCATGCTGTCATGAAGAATATCTGGGAGCAAACACACTGCACCTTGCCTGGGAATTTCCAAGAGATGCCAGGTCCACCAATTCCAGACAACAGCAACGTTTTAAGGCTGATACTTCAAGAAATGCTTCAGCTGGTCACTATTTCCAAAATTGTCTTCAGTTCTTGCAACAACCCCCATCTCCTGAAGAAAAGATAAAGGATTTTGAAATTGGCTGGAGGAATGCTTTTTGTAATACAAGAGCTCTCATCCTATGAAAAAAATGCTTGTGAATATGCTTAAAATACAGCACCTGCAATACACAGCCCCAGCCAGGCCAACAATTGATGGGAGGCTCAGGCCATAATGGTTTCTGGATGGAGGGGGGTATCAAGTCCAAGCATGAGAAGGAGGAACTGCTTTAGGACACTGTGAAGAGAGAAGTCATGGGCTACCTGATTCAGGTAGTATTTAAATCTGGGGGAGATAGGGGAACTAACAGCCCTTTTTCATCTCTCATTTTAGCAGATCACAATGTAACCTGCACTTTCTAGATAAACCTGCAGCTGTGCTTGACACTGTCAGTTGTGTGAACAACTTGCAAGACAAAGAGTTTAATCTCCCTCTTGGCCTATTTATTTGGTGGCCAGCTAAATGGGGTTAAACCACAACATTAAAAAATAAATTAAAAAAAGCATGGCAGTTTAATTCTCCTCTGAACATTTGAAGGAACCTTAGCACCTGGGAGTTAATCAAAGTTGGAGCTGAAAATCATCCCTCTTGGATACTGTGCTGAGCCACTTGAGAATTTATGCATCAGAAGAATCTTCTTGCAGGCGATAGACAGGTCTTCTGATAGGCCAACAAGACGGCAGACTGGGTTAGCACCATTCCTCTCCCAGGTTGGCAAACACTGATGTGATTCCAGTACAGCACTGGTACGCTTTGGAAGCCTTCTTATCCTGTGAGATTTGACAGGATATGAGGGACTAAGATTGCCGAAGAGAAAGCAATAGTTGCACTGGCTGCTCCAGTGAGTCTTACAGGTTCATGATCTGAAATGTGCTCGGGTTTAAATTTGTGAGTTACAACAGCACCCTAATTGCCACAGGTTTTGTTTCAAAAAGTGATTTTTTTTCCAGAAAAGGAATTTTAAATACCCCAGTTTATTTATTTTTTGTATCTAAGACCTCCTATTTATTGTCTCAGAATTGGAAAGACACATATTTGACAGATGGAACACTCGGTGGACAAGCAACTGGCTGGATGGTTGTGCTCAGAGGGTTGTGGTCAACGGCTCAATGTCCAAGTGGCAAACAGTGACAAGTGGCATTCCTCAGGGGTCAGTACTGGGACTGGTGCCATTTAACATCTTTGTCAGTGACATGGACAGTGGGATTGAGGTTGAGTGCACCCTCGGGAAGTTTGCCAGTGACACCAAGCTGTGTGGAGTGGTCAACATGCTGGAGGGAAGAGATGCTATGCAGAGAGACCTGGACAGGATTGAGAGGTGGGCCCATGCAAACCTCATGAAGTCCAACAACACCAAGTGCAAGGTTCCGCATGTGGGTCAGGGCAATCTCAAGCACAAATACAGGCTGGATGGAAAATGGCTGGAGAGCAGCCCTGATGAGGACTTGGGAGTGTTGGCTGATGAAAACTCAACATGAGCTGGCAATGCAAGCTCACAGCCCAGAAAGCCAAACACATCCTAGGCTGCATCAAAAGAAGTATGGCCAGCAGGTCGAGAGAGGTGATTCTGCCCCTCTGCTCTCATGAGATCCCACCTGGATCCAGTTCTGGATCCAGTATATCCATCCATCAGTGTTTGCCAACCTGGGAGAGGAATGGTGTTAACCCAGCCTGCCGTCTTGTTGGCCTATCAGAAGACCTATCACCTGCAAGAAGATTCTTCTGATGCATAAATTCTCAAGTGGCTCAGCACAGTATCCAAGAGGGATGGTTTTCAGCTCCAACTTTGATTAACTCCCAGGTGCTAAGGTTCCTTCAACTCTCCAGTTCTGGGGCTCCCAACTTAAGAAGGATGTGGAACTGTTGGAGCAAGTCCAGAGAAGGGCCACAAAAACGATGAGAGGGCTGGAGCACCCCTCCTATGAAGACAGGCTGAGAGAATTGGGGTTCTGCAGACTGAGAGAGTTGGGGCTGTTCATCCTGGAGAAGAGAAGGCTCTGGGGAGACCTTATACACGCTTCCCAGTACCTAAAGGGGGCCTATAGCAAAGATGGAGAGGGACTCTTATCAGGGAGTATAGTGATACGATGAGGGGTAATGGTTTTAAACTGAAAGAGGGGAGATTTAGATTAGATATTAGGAAGAAATTCTTTACTGTGAGGCTGGTGAGACACTGGAACAGGTTACCCAAAGAAGTTGTGGATGCCCCATCCCTGGAGGTGTTCAAGGCCAGATTGGATGGGGTTTGAGCAACCTGCTCTAGTGGAAGGTGTCCCTGCCCATGGCAGAGGGGTTGGAACTAAGATAATCTTTAAGACCCCTTCCAACTCTAACCATTTTATGATTAGAAATTTGACAGAACAAAAAAGCAGTCCCTATGGCGTAGCACATCTCAAAAATAGTTCTTTGATGCAAATTTAAATTTAATGTATCTAGAAATTTGGCTTCTTTTTTCCTTGTAAGTTAACACAGAAGTTCTTCAAGACTTCCCTTTGAAACAAGCTCTGCAAACTCTTTCATTTCCATGAGAAAGAAGTCTGAGCTTCACTCAAAATCATTTGATTCTTGAAGTTCAGGCTCCATTGTACTCCCTTACAAGACTCATGATCAGCTTTTTGTGAATGAGTCTTTGAAATTATAGCAATAACAGCACAGTTGAGTCTTGGGTTTTCAAATTGCAAAGCAGGAAGCTATAAAGCTTTCCTTACCCAAGGGTGTTCTACAGCACCCATAACCAAATGGGGGCTGGCAGCACCTGAACATACCCATCAGCTAGAATGCGATGGCATTACAGAGTACTTGAAGTAAGAAGCAAGGCAGTTAGTCAGCAACACTTGTTCTGGGGTTTTTGCTGCGTTATCTGCTCAATAATCAAACTCTTCTCAGAAAATGAGAATGGTACTCACCTCTGTGCTGCTGCTGTGGTGAGTAAATTCAGAGAAAAAGAAAACAGAACAAGAAACTGAAATCTGCAGAACTGCAGGTATGTTTATAAAGGTTCTCTTCAAATGTATGCAGCATACTCCAACATGGAATAAATTTTACATTTGCTTCGTCATTTAAAAGCAACCAAATCAGTACATATCGTATGTCACCAGCTGCTTTACAGAAATAAATTACTACATTGCATATGCAGCCTCTTCAATGTCAGCTCATCATAAAGGTCAGAAAAGTAGTCACTGTTAAAAAAGTGAAATTTTCAAAACATAAAAAGAAAAAAGCTCCAACCCTGCATACAAGCACAGGAAAGCCAACCCAATGATAAAGCAAGAGCAAGCAAGAGAAAAATTTTGATTTGCAGGTATAAATATTTTTTTCTTTAGTCCATATTCAGATCTCTGTTTCGATACAGTATTCACATACCACAAATGGACTCAAGAAACTGCTACTTTGGTAAAGCCTCAACTTGAGGGAGGATTCAAGACTGTAGCCAAAAATAGTTGTAACTGCTCCTCCCTCAACTTAAAAGGGGGAGTCCCATCTCCTCATTTCCAGGGATGTTGTTTACTCATCACTTTCTGAAGTTACACGGTTCTGGCAATTAAGGGGCAACACAAGGGATACAAACATGGTCTCCAGACACTGGGTACAGTAGCTTTAAGCACTTTATCTCACAACTGGGAAGTTCTCTATTTTCTTTGATTTCTTCTTTTTCATTCACTGTCAAACCACTTCTTGGCTGAATCCTTAGCTTCTGTGCCTTTTATGTGAAAAGCAGGCAGATTTGAATGATCATTTAACGAACAGCTTCAAGAAACAAGCAAAAAAAAACCACAACAAAAATATCTGCCCTTCATATTGACTTGAACACTTCTATTTTGTGCTATAGTTTTAGCAGAGGAAGAGGGGGAAAAGCACAGTGACAAAATGATAGACATGGAATGTCACTTCTATTTCTTTTTTAAAAAAAAATAGCGCAACTTCCCTTTAAATGAGGCTTTACAAAGAAGAAATGTCTCTGCAGCACTTCAGAAATCATTCTGGCCTACAAGTAAAGAATGTTTCTTCTCTAACATCAGTCACAATGTGTCCCTGAGACCACAGCTGTCCACAAATTTCTCAATTCAATTATTTAATTTCCTTTTCATTTAGCTTATATGGAGGACTATCTTTCAAAATAAAACAAAAATATTTGCTGATTGTGGAAAGCACATTTTTCACTTATATGTAAACAAAACCACTGAAGTTTTGAAGTTTTTATAAGCAATATTCAGGCAGCTGTGTATGTTAGTATAAACAGAATTTTAAGGTGTTTACAGAACAGCAACAACTTAGCAGCAACTTAGAAGGGTAAATGTTACTTTACCTCATGTAACCAACAAGTTTGGGGGAAATCACTCAGTCTTTCATATATATTAATTTTTGAGGATTTTTCCTACCATCTTTCTTCATGCCTTGCTATAGTTGCCAAAAGTTACACAAGGGTGTTTTTAGGTTAAAGAAAAAAATTTAAAATATGGAAAGAAAGAAAATAGGAAATTTAGGGGAAGAATGTTTTGGGGCATCTACCAAGCAAGACAAGAGGAGATAAGATATCTCAAAAATGCCTCAAATTCCTAGGGAGAAACGAAGTACAAATTACTACAATAAGGAACTCTGAGGATATGTACTGAAATCATAGCAGTAATAAGACACACAATCATGTCAATATATAAAATTTAACCACCTCACTGTTCTATACATACTCCCATTGTGCTGCCACTGGAATCACTGCGGTTTCAAGAAGAATTTAAATGATATCAGGCACTGGGAAAGGTAAAGAAGAAAACAAAAATGAAAAATGCAAACCAATACTGTTTTTAATAATAATAATATTAAAAAAATAATCGCCAACGATTATGCATTGTTGACTTTGTACTTTCATCAAGTAATACCAGGAAAAGCATATGGAAAATTATGAGTGCAAAATATGTTTTTTTGTATGTTTCAAATGAAATGCAAGCAGTGGTGACTGGCAAGTAATATGAGTTTGAACAGCGAATAGCACAGGAGAGTGCTACAACTCTCAGTCTAGCTCCAAGTGTAAGTGACCTCTCATTAGTTAAGCAGTGCAGATCAGTGAAGACCAGAATACCAACAGATAAATAGTTTTTCTCATCACTGAAATGTCACTTATGCCTCTAGAGATGAAAGAGAATGCATTAATCCAGATTCATGAACCACTGCTAGTTGCTCCAGCACACCTTTAACAGTTACTCAGAAGACTTAAGAAACAAATTTATTCTTAAAATTAAGGTAGAAAAATTGCACAGGAAATATTAACAAATAATTTATAACAAATTTGCTCAGTAGAAGTTATTACTAAGTTTCAAGTTTCAATAAAGCTTACATTCAGTCTCACTTTCAGTCTGAATAACCCCATATTATTCTAAAATTGTCCCATTTTAGTTCTAATACATGAAATTAGCATATACTCAATTCTGTTACCTGGGAAAGGCCAGGAATCAGCAGGGGGTGGATGGCTACCCCAAGGTGCCTAATCATGCTGTGCAGCAAGTAGACAAAGTATGCTTAACAAAATCACATAAGCAAACACCCTGTTAATTAAGCTACTGTCACAGCAGACAAATGGCAGCAGACCGCAGCATAAGAAATTAAGGCTAACGAGCTATATTGCAAATTCTCCTTCTGATTAAATAATAAAAATTCACTTCTGATTAAATAATAAGAATCAGTTTCTGTCTTTTAACAATCTATCAATCTAAACACTGTTTCAAATGTGACCTACAGACGGAATTTGTATATTTCATGTTGTTCTTTTTTTTTCCCCTCCAAAAAGGTTAAAAATCCATAAGAACATCCCAGCCATCACAATGCAGCAACAGCTGTCCCACTCACAAGTGTTCTAGTGGTACCAGTTAGAGTAACATTTGTCTAGAGTTAACATCCCCGCAGCAGGAATATTTATAGATACTTGCCTCCAAATGAACATAACGTGCCCTCTTAAAAGATCCTGTGATTCTGTACAAGTCTGGCAGGTGTGAGCATCACCCCAGATTGATTCACTTTGCCTCTCCTGTAAGATACATTGATACAATCCAAATTTGCAGCTATTGAGTTTTTGACTTAACATTTCCATGGCTACAATATTTTTGTTTGTTGGCATTCATTATCAGAATAGCTACTAAAGCTAGTCCAACCCCTAGACTTGGAGGGCCACAAGGACTGAACTCCTGAGCAATTCCAGAAAGGAGTGGGGCAACTATACGTCCCACTGATGTCACAGACTGTCCGACACCTAGGAGCGTACCGCTGGCCTCGTTCCCACCAATGGTCAATTCAAGATCAATGATACAAGTACGACCTATAGTTGTTGAAAAGGCTAAGAATGTGGAAGACAAAACGACCATCCATATGCTCAGCGCTGACGCGTACAGGAGAATCAATGTGCAGGTAAAAGTGCTGGAGTGCAACAAAATCCTGTAAGTGTTGTGCTGATACAGTCTTGTTATTGGTCCGAGAAGACAACCTGCCAGGACTCCAAGTGCACTGCTATAGCTCATTAGGTATCCAGCGAACAAGGGTTTCACCCCAAATCTCTCATCCAAGGCCAGACTAAAATTACTGTAATACAGCAGAATAGCAACAGACATCAGCAACCGCACGAGAAATATATCCCACAGATCAGAGCACGCAATGCCTTTAATCCTCGTCAGCACTGTTCCCACTTGGGCCCATGGAGACCGGAAAAGACTATTGCTTGCCACAGCTCCATTAGTTGCTGATTTTGAGTGCAGGTCATGATTTGCTTTTGCTGAGAAACTGTCTGTTCCTTTGTTGCCTTGTTGATGTTTCCTTTTAGCACCGTTTTCTTCACTCCAGGGTAACATCCAGACAAGACCTATATGGATCAAGAAATTAGTTGATTTAATTCAATCACATTAACTTCACATGGAAGATATTAGTCTGCTTGTAACATTTTACTTAGTGTAAAGATCAAAATTTTAAAGAGGACTTCAATAATCATCTCCCTTTAAAAAATTGCAAAGATTAAGTCTACTGTTATTCACAGTATCAGTTCAATTTTAAAATGTGGTAAAAGCAAGGAGATGACCCACTCACAACAGATAAACAAATCTAATGGCTAGGGCCAAAATTCTGAATTCTAGTCTTCATCTTTGGGCACAGTAAAATATTCCCATTCCTATGTCTGAATATAAAAGTGATATATACAATACAAAGGAGAAGCACCTGGAAGTTAATTGTTTCAAAATTCCTTCCTACCAAGTGGAAGGGTAGTTTCTGTAGAGAGAACCTGTATGCCATAGGTGATAAACACGCCATGAATACAAGATATTACAAATGGCATAAAAATACTGAAGTGGGGAATGAAAGGACCCAAGATGCAAAATATGACGTACAACTTACCGGCATTCAGGAGGAAGATAGAGGCACAGATGAAAGATGTTTGATAAAAGCCATCTTCCAACTCTGTAAGGTAGCCACCAACAACAGGCCCCAGAATGAAGCCCACACTAGAGGCTGCATTGAAGCGTCCCATTACTAAAGGGCGGTCTCTCTCAGAAACCAAGTCAGAAAGAAGGGCTTTAGAGATGGAGAGCGTGTGTTTGAAAATACCTGCAACATAACAAAAACAAGATAATGAACACGTATCGCTCAGTTTCTGTCGTTTAAGATCTTTTGGACTATCTGATGTATCAATGTTCAAAATCTACTTTTAAGATTCCATAAACCACAAATTCTTCACTGCTAGTCATGCAGCATATTGGGCCACGCCCATTGTCCTGGCTGTTCAAGGATTTCAAATTGGGAATCAAAATTATTCACGCAAAGGAGCGCTCCTGCAGCCCTACTGAGAGAAGCAGTAACTTAGCTGAGTGCTGGAACTCATGGGTGGGTAATGGTGGAGTAGGAATGGCTTGTCTGTCTATGAACATAGCTCTGCCCCACCTTTGCTGAGTATGGAGATTTCCAGGATTGTAAAATACCGAATCCATATGGGAGACTGGTGGGTGGCAGAAGAGGGGCACAGAAGCGTAAGCATACTGCAGGAACACTAATAATGTAATCTTTTATGTTCCTTCCTTCTGACCAGTGCAATGCTGTCACAGTCGCAATGCTGTTAGCATTAAAAAAATATTACCTCTACTAAGTAATCAAATATCAACCAAATAATTCATTAGCAAGTTGTCTTTAAATTAAGAAACAATATAAACAGTTCCTAAATCAAGACTATGGGCGATGAAAGTTCCCTTTAGTAGATGCATTCACAGCGATAGCAGTGCTTATTATATCAGAATACATGCAAAAGTTATTCAGCTATTGTAAGAACTCTGATATGAACCCTGTCACAGACTTAGCTTCAGTGCTGCAAATGTACATGCTTTTGCACAACATAAATATTCTGCTGAAGCAGTGACCTAAAATTTCAGCTGAATTTTGTAGCGTCACAAAAGTAGTGGCATAAAAGTTGTGATAGTTTTTAAGTATTCATTTCAATTTTTTTTCAGAAAAAAAGTCATGAGAAGGTTTGATTTGCAGATATTTTTTTATAATTACTAGGCGTTTAGCTGGTGCTGCTGGATGCTGATGATGTGTAGCCATCCACATACCAAAGTTTCAGTAGCAGTAATTCTCACTCTGAGACTATATGGAATTTAAACTGCAAAATGCCAAGCATTTACTCACCTACAGGGACTCTAGAAATGGCAAACAGGAACACAGTGGTGGATGTTCCAAGAAGGAAGTAACCCAGTGCACTGAGAAGAATACAAGCAAGCAGGGAATACCTTCTTCCTACTATATCACTCCAGCAGCCCTTTCATAAAGCAGGAAATTAAGATTAGCTTTTTACAACATTTAACTATGTACAGTGAACAATCAGTACTTCTAAATTCAATTAAGAAAGGAGATCAAAGGACTGCCAATGAAAACTTAATCAGCTCATTACACAACATTACTCATCACTTCCAGATTTCGAGCATTTTGGAGAGTTCTGCCCTGCTGGCAGCGCACCTGCTGAAACTATCATTCAATTGAATGTCATGCATATTGTTTTTTTTGTTTGTTTAAATAATGTCTCCCTTTTAAAAATACAATCCTTCAATGAACACCATGAAATATTAGTAGTAGGGGCCCTCTGAAAATGTTATCACAGCTGACCACAAATATCTCTTTGCAACAGTGGTTGCTATGTACTAGACACTTGTTGAGTATCCTTAAAGTAATGATCTTAGCTGTGAGGAGTTTGTCATCTGAGTGCAGACAAGCAGGAAGTATTTACGAGAAGGGCAAATAGTAAATGTGCATGTAGCATGCTTATAAATCGGCTTGATTCCAAACAGGAAGTTTTTTAAGAAAGCAGGCAATAGTCTTGCTATTCAAAGAAAATGTCACAAGATGATAAAAGCAAGTTATCCCAGTTGGCTTGCATAACAAACCCTGAAACAGTTTTTTTCATGAGATGCTCAAAATCTGCTCTCTTGAAAGCTAGGAGGTAGCAGGGTAATATTAAAGATGCTCCTGGATAAATATAGGGATCTAAGGTATTGATAGGTAAAGCATATATGCAAGAGGTTCAGCCCTGATGTTTAATCTTTGCACTCTTGCTTAAGACAAGGATGTAAAAAATCAAAAGCTAAGAGAAAACAAAACCAAACAAAGCTCAAAGGCATAATGCATGAATTACGGCATATGGCAAATTACAGAGCATTACTCATTGAGCAGGGAAAGCAAACTACATAAGAGGCTTATGAAGAGCTGACTTGTGAGACTGCTTTTTGGGCAGGCTACTGCACTGAAGAAAACTGCTTTACTAGGACAAACACATCTCTGTGACTGAGATGTGCTCAGTAATGCATGAGAGAGCCCAAATCTGGATTCTAGTTGTTGTCTAAAGACTATATTCAGTTCTGAAAAAATTAACAATTCCCTATAAATGAAACAAACATTTTCCACACAAACTGAAAACTGGATCAACCAAGCAAAAATGTTTATATGAACACTTTGAACATTTTAAACATTTCAAGAAGCCCTATTATTGTCCTCATTCTTTTCCTCCTTAAAATCCACAGAAATACCAACATACTTAAGAACGCAGTGTTAGAACTCACCACAAATGGGCTGGAAAATAGTTGCATTATACCATAGAGAGATCCTAAGACAAACAAGAAAAATACCAATGTTTAATTTATAACTGAATTAAAAAAAAATAAATATGAAAACTGCACACATTTTTAAATGACAAAACATGAGAGAAACACTGGGAATAATTTGCTAAAAGAATAGGAAGAAGGAGTAGGACAGACCAAGGATGGAGTTTAGTACATAACCAAGGAAGCATTTTCTGCTGAAAACTTGTACAACTGTGTAATGAAGAAGAATGCTTTGTATGGTGTATCAAATAAAACGGGTGTTGGCATTTATAATCGCTTTCTCAAAATCAGGAGAGAATTTCATTACTGGGAGGCAATAAATAATTTCCACTTTGCACTTCAAACTATTACAAGGCACCACAGAAGCCCTGAAGAAACCACAAACCCTACTCTTATAGAATGGTTTGGGTTGGAAGGGATCTTAAAGATTATCTTAGTTCCAACCCCTCTGCCATGGGCAAGGACACCTTCCACTAGAGCAGGTTGCTCAAACCCCATCGAATCTGGCCTTGAACACCTCCAGGGATAAGGAATCCACAACTGCTTTGGGAAACCTGTTCCAGTGTCTCACCAGCCTCACAGTAAAGAATTTCTTCCTAATATCTAATCTAAATCTCCCCTCTTTCAGTTTAAAACCACTACCCCTCATCCTATCGCTACACTCCGTAATAAACAGTCCCTCTCCATCTTGCTGTAGGCCCCCTTTAGGTACTGGGAAGCGTGTATAAGATCTCCCTGGAGCCTTCTCTTCTCCAGGCTTAACAACCCAAACTCTCTCAGCCTGTCTTCACAGGAGAGGTGCTCCAGCCCCCTGATCATCTTCGTGGCCATTTTCTGGACATGCTCCAACACGTCAATGTCCTTCTTGTGCTAACAACTCCAAAGCTGCACACAATACTCCACATGGGGTATCATGAGAGCAGAGCAGAAGGGCAGAATCACCTCCCTCAACCTGCTGGCTCCACTTCTTTTGATGCAGCCCAGCATGTGGTTGGCTTTCTGGGCTGCCAGCACACATTGCCAGCTCATGTTGAGCTTCTCATCCACCTCTCACTTTGGAGGCTGAGTTTAGCAGCAGGTAGTAACAGAAGAGAAGCAGCAAAGACACGCAGAGAGAAACATCTGCCAGCCTCTTTTTTTAATAAGAATAAACCTCAAAACCCCATTTTTCTTTTTAAAGTTAAAAATCAAAACAGACTGGTGAAATGGAAACATATTTTTGACAAATTGCTGCTTAAAATAATACTCTGACTACTCAGAGCAGAACCAGAATTATTTCATGAATAGTGCTAATTTTCATCCAAAATAAAAAAGCAAGGTAATAAAAACCTGAATAACAGAGCTCATGTCAAGCACACACAGCTATAAAGAGTATCATACTTGCATCATTACAAACCATAAACAGTACCATAAGATATAAATAAGAACTTCAGAACCATGGGACTTCATCTTACTACTTCATTCTTAAGATAAAATTCCAAAATCTCAGAATTTACTTGTAAACACTCCTTAAAGACGATGAATATTTTGTCAAAATATAGCTGCAAGGAATTGAATCAAACTGGGGGCAATCACAGGTTTTGGAAAGTTCAGGTGAACCAGCTGCAGAAGTATTGTTTGCAAAGTCCGTAAATAACAATAAAACTAAAAGCAAGACCTTCAGCTTACAAAGTTGCTGTGAATTCTTGGATGGTGGAAAAGCACCTGTATAAGTATTATTGCAAGACTTTCCTGTTCTTTCCAAGAATGCTTTCCCAAGCACCTGCTTTTGGCTATTGTTAGTATGCAAATTTGGACACATCTTTGGGTCTAAGACAGTATGGCTACCCTTACTGTTTTAATTGGAATTTGGCATTACTTATGCTACTAGCAAGTAAGAATTATGTTACAATGTCCAATTTGTGGTAAAGCATAATCCAGTTAACATTATATTATTCTTTGGTTAATCAGTCAAGTACCAAAACTCACCTATTATTCCAGCAACTGTATGACTGGCTCCTAGAGATTTGATATGAAGACTCATTAAAGGAACAACCATGCTCACACCAAATAAATCCTGAAAAGATGGCAGGAAAAGTTGAAACCTCTGTACAAAATTGCAAAAAAACCCATAAACTGAAAGATAAAGGATTATCCTTTATCTTTCCTCTTGTTCCTCTTCCCCCCTCCAGATAAAATCATTCTGAAGATACATATTTAAACATGAAATATTCCTTTAATATATATTAAAATGTATCTGTTTAACAAGAAAAGTACTTGGTACCAGTATTTTAAATTGAAAGTGGCCTGTAATTTCAATCACCTAAAAATACTTTTTACTTGCGCAAAGACAGTATTTGGGAAACCTACAGTTCTTTAACTCTCAGCCACAATTGGGGAAGAAGCTATGTTAGATCTAAACCTACGTACAGATTCCCTTTGTGTATAACTTAAGAGATGTAGTGAAAAGACAGAAACACAGAACAAGTAAAACCTAAGTGAAAAATGTTTTCTGAGAGGAGGGCAAAGGATACTGCCATTTCTGAACCCTACAAGGATCTCCTACTTATTTTTCTTTTTTTTCATCTTTTGTTAAGGCAACCATACTGACCCAGTAGTTCTTTTACTACCACTACCTGGCACAGCATACAGTGCCAGAGCAGAACCTTACAGAAGATCTATTGGAGCAAGATCACCTTTTATCAATGACTGCTTGAGCTGAACTAAACTACCCCTTGTAGTACCTCCAGAGCCTGAATAACTGTAACAATGCCTATTACTAAGTAAATTCTCAGTCTGTCATTAAATATCTTTTGATGGCTGAAATTGAGACTTGCATTAGAGTCATTATTAAGGTTAGAGTCATTATTAAATACACTAGCATGAGCAAACAGAGCAAACAACTCAAGAACATCTTCAATAACACAATCTTAGGTACCATTTGCAAACCTGAAGAGCTGTTCTATGACCTTGTCCGGGTCATCGACAGAGACATTAAAAAGGACAAGTCTCAGAATACACCCTGGCAGTACTGGACTTGTCACAGACATGCAGGTAGAGCAAGACCCATCAATCACTTTCCTAGATGGGTAGTTATTTTTCATATCACTTATAATTTCTTATGTTGACAGACAAATACCCTATATTTGCTTGGTTACAGGAAGCTTGCATCACAGAAAACAGCTCTTTACTGTATTTCACCACACTCTACATCCTCTACAAAGACACTCACTCACTTCTTGGTTGTTTTCAGTGTGTACTTCAGCTCAGTCCCAGCAAGATATTACATGACTGGAGAACCACAGTGTTTGAAAGTGAGCATTGAAGCAAAGCTTGTTCTAACACATCATCATGAAACATTTTCTCCAGGAGCCAAACCAACAACTAGATTGTTTCTACTGCCCAACCTAACAGTAGGTAACTTATCTACGTTTCAGGGTACAAATCTGTCCTCATTTTGTATTAATCTTCCAAGTTTGATTTTAAATTAATTAAATCACATCTTCCCGAGGCTCATGAATCGCTACAGAATACAAACTTTATGCATACTCTCTATATTATGTTCTCTCAGCATGGGCTTTTTGTGGGTTTTCCATACTTTTTATTTTTTAATTTTATTTTTTTTTTTAAAGCACAGAGGTTTGAGGGGTGAGGAGGGTGGTGGGCAGTTAGTTTCCACTAAGCACTGGTATATGTGGGTTAGTTTACACTAAGCACTGGCTTCAACGGGCTCCGAGGGACTCTATTTCATTCACTGTTCTATCGGGCTGCATGACTGTCGGCAGGTTAAGCACAAGACGGCCGCTACAGATCACTGCGGCCACAAACATTCAAACTCCCAAAAAGCGGGTGAAGCCATGCACCCACCTCAAAACCCAGGAGCGCAGCCAGGCCCCGGGGCCGGCGGAACAGCAAAGAACAGCGTGGGGGGGGGGGGGAGAGGGAAGTGTGGGGGGTTGCGGGGTCCCTGCCCGACCTCGGGTCTCCCAGCGCCTCCTGTCAACCCTGAGGGGACCTCACGGCTCCACAGCCGGCTGCGAGGTCACCCCCTCCTCGACCACGGCCGGGGAGTGGGTCGTGTGAGGCGGCGAAGGGAGGATTCCCCTCAGGTAGGCACGGCCGCCCCATCCCAGGCCACGCCGGAAAAGCACACGCACCACACCCCCTCACGCACACCCACGCCGCCTCCCCGCTTACCAGGAAGCCCACTGCATACAGGCACCGCACGAAGCGGTCGGACGCCGCCGCCGATGCCGCCGGGCTCCCCGGGGCTCTCCGGCCTCCATCCTCCGCCTCCTCCATCCGGCCGGCAGCGGCCGCCGGCCCGGGCCCCGTGGCGGCGGGGCTGGGCATGCGCAGTGCGAGCGGGCTGGCCGGAACATGGAGGCGGGGTGGCCGGGAGCGGGGGACAACCTAGGTGTTTTGTTGGCATTAACGAGCGTGTTCTTTGCGTTTCCTCTTTTTATCAGGCGAGGAGGAGGCGCAATAAATATCCCTGCGGGCTTTGGAGGCCGTTGGGATGCCTTTCTCCCCCCTTCCCTCACTCCCCGCCTGTGGGACTTTGCCCTTCTTGCCTGGTTATATGTGAAGAGTTTTGCAACCCTTCACCCTAGGGCCTGAGGCTCTAAGGAAAGCAGGAGGAGCTAAGACAGCGTGGGGGAGACGCTTTGAAGGCAGAAATACGCCCTGGAAGCCTGGTAACAGGTCTCCTGGGCCGTCCTCCCAGTTGCTGAAGAAAAGTGACTTTTGAACCTGGCTGCTTGCTCCATGGGGACAAGTAGCTGTGTCCCACCACTGCTGCTCTTGCTTGCCCCCTCAGCCTGGGGCTTTCATCAAGTGTTATCTGATGGCATAGTGTTTTCCTGCCTTGTTACGTGTCTGGTGGTTGCTGCACAGACCCAGGGAAGAAGGGCATCCCTCTTTCAGCCTTTTCATAGGCTGCTGTGCTGCGTTTCCATTAAAGTTGGGGATAGCTGGGGTTGTGGACTGCTATTATAATGGGTTCGCATCCCAAGAAGTAAAATGGCAGTCTTAAATCTCTGAGAAGTAGGGGTGGAAGTGATTGTCACGTGCAAAATACCTTTATTCTGGAGGCAGAGGTGATTTTTGTGTATGGCTTCCAGTCCAATGAAAGGGCTGCAGCTTTAAATACTTTAAAAAAACCAACAATTACAAAACACACAAAAAACACATAAGGGACAACTGATCTAGGGAACAGGAGTTGCTTTGACTTGTTTTTAATTATCATTAAGAAGAAGCTTTTGAAAAGCTATGATGATATCTACATTCTAAAAGTTAGCACTAGTTAATAAAGTATGAGAATGATCAATCAATAGGATAACTTTAGTTCTATCTTTGTGTTTTCAGAAGAAATAAATATCACAGGATGAAGGGCCTTCAACAGATTAAGGTCATAGAAAAGGTGAAGAGAATATTGTTTTCCTTACGAAGAAATAAGCTAAAAAACCCCCCCAAATCTGGAAAGCAAGACATATTCCTGAATATGCAGCTTATTTATAAGATACCAAGACAAAGCTTAGCTGAGCATATCTATAGGGAGAAAGGTGTCAGAGTCTCTAGAATAACTCAGTTGTTTAATATCCCAGTGGCTGTGATAATTTGTAGTTGGCTTAACTAGTACATCCTATTAATTTAGCTCTCTGAGGCCACTTTGAATAACAAATCCTGACAGATTTTTAAAATTCTGGATATAACATTAATAGCGATCACAATTGCATGCAATTTAACTGAAATGGACAAAATGGTTACAAGATACTCAAATATTAGAGCATCATGGGAATTGACACTACCATGTCTGCTCAATATTGCACTAATTTTGCCCCCTTGGTCATTGTAGCTCTGACAGAAGACATGGAAAAAGCCTGAAGACTTATCAGAGGAAATTGTTCAAGAGGTGGATGACTAAAACTAGTTGCAAAGGTTTAGATACTGTTTCTGGGGTATGAGGTGGGTTGATCTTTGTGCAAACACTGAGTCCAAGTGAAATTTGTGAGGTTTTGTGTAAATGTGAGTCTCTGCTATAAGTCTCAGAAACCAGAGTTAGCAATTCAGCACTCTCCTCAGATTCTGAAGATCAAAATGATCTAATGTAATGGGGACAAACTGTTGTAGGCAGGAATATTGAATTCCTTGACAATGGAAACTCCCTTTTAGTTCTATTATTTCAAGCTATCTCCATGCAGAATGGCTTGAAAAACAGAGAATAACCAAACTTTTTGATTCAGTGCAAACTGTTCATGTAGGGAAAAAAAATATTCAAAAACATATAGGGGTCTCTTCCTTCTCTTGCTGCTTTTGTACTGGAAAACTTGATTAGATTGTTAAAGAATTCTATGTATGACATGACATGTTTACTTTTGCATAATATATAAGAAAAAGGCATTAACATATAGTAACATAGCAAATATCTCTGTTGCCTTTGAACTGAAGGTTCCTGCTACCTTGGAGGTTCACACTCATGGTCTGTCATTGTAATTATAAAATTTAAGATAAAGGCTCCCAAATAAAGTGATGGTATGACTGATAATGGAATAGAGTAACAAATAGAGGAAGGAAATAAAATGAAGACCATGATTCACAATCTTAAGGAAAATAGAACCAGCCTAATATAATTGGGGACAGAATTACATGGTTCGTTGTTTAAAATGATGCTATATAGTACACTTGCATTACTTTAAGGTATTTGACTTGTTGCTGGATGGTTCTTAACGACAGTAGAACAATACATGCTCAGAAATGGCAAACAACATGTGGATTCAGAATTGTTTGATGCATCTCCAGACTGCATATGTGAATGGATAATATTCCCTGAAAAAGAGGTATGTCTAGATATTCCACTTATTTCTAAATCTTTTTTCCATGAGCTAGAAGAGATAGAATCAAAATTAGGCATTTTATGGATAATGCTATGCGGCGACAAAGGGCATGGACTCCACAAGGTGGGGGTGTGAGGTGGGGGGGTGTTAAGCGAAGACCTTTATTGTTTCACTTTTCCAGCATATATAGTTTCTATCTTTTGATCTTGTGCCGTGCTGTCTACACAGATAGATTGTGAGTGAATGACCACACGCTATTGTGAGCAATACAATTCGCTACATTTAAATGTTTACACAGCTAGGCTACACACAGTCATTACTATCTCCTTCGTTACACTGCTATCTGTTTTCCACCACACAAATAATACCATATAAAGACATTGTTTTACTGTTCTCAAGGCTTCCTTCCCATCAATACAAGAACACCTGCCAACCTCTCAGCAGTGCACCTCCAGTTTCCTCATTCCCGCAATGCTAGGACCAGGAAAATTGTGCAGACTATTGACATAACACAATCTGAATACTCAGCTTTCGTGATACATAAGTACTCTTAAGTGTAAAAGCACAGGTAGAAACAAAGCATGATGCACGCTTAGGAGAAGTAGCTCTCTGCTGTGTCAGTCAGTGATTATGACGTGAACTTGGTAGTCATAGTAAATAACCAGTAACCGTGAGTTTTCATTGCTAGTCTGTGGCCCAAAAATCAAACTCTATCTTCTGATAAGAAATAGAGGAACCTGAAGTAGAAAAGCAGGAAAAGTTTATTACTTTTATATCAGTCATTAGATCTGAAAACTAGTGCATCATGGTGTCTAGTTCGGCTGTTCTGAAGATCAATGTTGAATGACTGGAGAGGGTTAAAAAAAAAAAAAGAGACTGTAATGGCAGAAGGAATGTTTCTTACAGTGTTGGGCTGATGGAGATCGGACTGTCCTCATCCTCACTTACTGGGCTGTTCTTGCCTCAAATGATGAATGGGAGGAGAAGTAGTTCTGGGGAGAATGTCTGAGGTTCAGTTTGCTGAGGAGGAGAAGGGATGAGGGATCTGCAGCCCTCTATGAAAAACATCTGCTGTGGGAAATGCTCAGTGTCACCTGCCGAGCAGGGGGTTGAGAAGTATTAACTGCCCTTCCTCAGCCAGCTCAGTGGCTGGGCATGCTCCAAGCCGAAGTGGGGAAAGCCGTCTGAAATCTAAAAAGGTGTGAAAAAAAATAACCTTTCAGTCCTTCCATAAGGGGGAAAATTTTAAACCTTATAAATCCTGAAATAGAGTTTGTAAAATAATGTTGTAAGACAGATCCAAGACAACTACAGCAATTTGTTGCAGTAAATGGAACGTATTCTTGGCTTCATGCGTTAAAAATAGGTAAGGTCAAGACCTCCAAATGTACAATTTGTCATCAAATTTAGCGAATCTAACAATGACTTATTTCATTCTGGTTTACCGCTTCAGATCATTAGGGTAACATTCAACAGTCATTTCAACTTTTCATATACAAATCGGGTAGGAAAAGTTACAATCCAGCGGTCCAGAACATTTTAAGAGGTACTGTAAATGAACTTGAATTCGGAAACTGCTGATAGTCTTAAAGATCTTTAAAGTGTAATGTCTCTGAAAAGATCTGCAGATTTAAGGAATGTGGAAAGAAACCTTTTAATTGACACCACCATCAAAGCTATAAGTGCTGGTGAGCATGACAGAGTGACTTAGAAAGCATTTCTAAAAATATTATTGAAGGAAGGAATTATTTCAGGTTTTAGGCCCAGTTCTCCCCTTCCTGAGTTTTCCACGGCAGCATAACTAACACCATGTAGCTTTCCATGCTTCTTTCAGTTAATGTTTAACAGATAAATACTGTAGGAATGGTGTAGATACTATTGGTCTGGCTCTTGAACAGAGGATGGCCTGGATGATTCCTGGTGACCCCAGTCAATTTCCTGTCATACTACTATACCCGTATTTCTCATACACGCACACAGATTTTATTTATTTATTTTTTTAACCTCCGGAGCTCTGTAGAAGCTGGAAGTGTACAGAAAGGACTGTTCCTCAGCATTCCAGGATAGAATCTGAAAATACGTACCAAAAACTGCCTGTGCAGAAGATGTAAGGAGTTACTGCCTCAGTGTGAGATTCATGGTAGCTTCCTGCTGTGGAAGGACTTAGGTAAGACAGCAATAAAAATGGTGAAGCAGGGTGCAATTCTAAATTTCTGACTATTTCTGGGGTGCAGGCACATAACTGTTTCCATGGAAAACTGTCTAGAACACCTCCTAAAATTAGGCAACTGATTAATTTCTCTGTAAATTAGATGCAGGCGTGACTCATTCCTGTAAAGCACTGCAGGAAACATTAATGGTATCAGTCTGACTTTCCTATAATTGTCAGAAAAGTTTAGAGCACTCACCAAGATGTGAGGAAATTAGATGACCTTGTACCTCTGATGGTTGTAGTTATCTTGCCCAACTTCCAGGGACATGGATTCATCACACAACAATCACTGTTAGGACATCAAATAACGATAATGCTATGACTCAATCAAAAAATATCATGTCTTCCAATATTTTTACCTATTTTATCCAATGTCAGTTTAAAGTAAGATAATGCAGAATGGGATATATGAAACAGAGTGACACACTCGCAGTCATGCTGAAGTTTTCTCTTCCTTCCTATGGCTGAATGAATCTTGTGATGCTTTGTAGAGAGTCAAGGTTCTGAGCACAGAGAGGGTATGAGGCAGGGTCCAAATGGGATATGCACCCTGCAGCTTTGTTCATCTGGGTGGCTGCAAGTCTATTGCATGTTCCTGCAGATAGGTGTTGCACCAGATTGTGCTAATAGAAATGGGAGGGAGAGACTGTAGTTTACGTTACCTCACACAGAGTAAATAATCAGAGTGTATGATATAATCTCTGGATACATAAAAAATGTGTATATACAATGGCTCATAAAGAAGATTGTTCTTGTTGGTTTATTAGAGTTTCTCTTCCTGTTGAAGCTGTTGCTGGGATATGGGCTGCTTCTGTCCTTAGGCCTGAAGGGTTACCATCATCTGTCTCTTCATGAGCTTAGCGTAGATCATGTGGAATGAATGACTTAGTGTTACCTGTGTTCAGAGCGGTTTGATTTCATTCATGTGTAGAGAACTTGTACTCTCTACAGCCTCTGAGCCTCCACTCAGATTTTACACGAGCCAAAAATGTACCCTCACTGCAGAGAAGGTGAATGGTGTCCTGGTCTGCATTAAGTCAAGTGTTGCCAGCAAGTTGAGGGAGGTGATCTTTCCTCTCTATTTAGCACTGGTGAGACCACGCTTGGAGTGCTGGGTCCAATTCTGGACTCTCCAATACAAAAGAGACATGACCATACTGAAAAGAGTAAAATGAAGGGCCACTAAAATAATGAAGGGACAAGAGCATCTGTCCTGTGAGGAAATGCTGAGAGAGCTGGGGCTGTTCAGACTGGAGAAGGTTCAGGGGATCTTTTAAATGTATACAAGTACCTGAGAGGAAGGTATGAAAAGGACAGAGCCAGGCTTTTTTCAGTGGTGCCCAGTGACAGGACCAGAGGCAGTGGGCACAACCTTAAACATAGGAGGTTCCCTCTGAACATCAGGAAACACTTTTACTGTGAGGGTCACCAAGCACTGGCACAAGTTGCCCATGGAGATTCTGGAGACTCCAGCCTTGAGATATTCAAAAGCTGCCTAGAGATGGTCTGGGGCAACCAGCTATAGATGGCCCTGCTTGAGCTGGTTGGGTTGGACAAGGTGACCTCCAGAGGTGCCTGCCAACCTCATGCATTCTGTGATTCTATGATTTGTGTCCTGATTTACTGTAGTAGTAAGAATAAAGTGGTCGTACCTCTATCTAGTTATTGCAGGCCCCCTTTTAGTCAGTGGAGGGAAAAAAAAGAAAAAGGAAAAGAAATTGAGCTTTTAAGGCGTGATTCATTGCACGCTGGAGTAGTCTTCCAAAAATAGGCTGGATGGACTGTGCCCTGAAAATGCCAGTATAGCTGTAAAGGAAACCTGAAGTGACTGGCTTAATTGGAGACAGCTACCCTGCAGCTGTCTAGTGTTAGGTAAGATGAATCCCAGCCAAAGATTTAATGGACAAGGTGTACTATACTCTGTACGCCTGCCTAGCATGCCGCTGACAATTGGTTGTGTAGGTGCAATGGATAACATGCTGCCCAGCTGGAGGGGCTGGGCAGGATGAGGATCTGAAGCAGTGGGTAAGATACTCTGTTGCTGTTCAGAATATTTTTCTTCAACAGTAAATGGGCAGTGAGGTCTCAGAAGGGCTCAGCTCCCAGGCAGCTGCTGAAATTGTTTCTTGGTATATAGTGAGACATGCAGCCAGTTCTAAAAGGCTGTTTTTAGATCATGGACATATCTGCCAGCACAGATAAGGAGCTGCCTGCCAATTCCAAACATACACATGAGACATTGACTCAATCACACACAAACATAAACAAGCAAATAAGCAACATCCCCTCCCATAACCCTCCCATAAACTAATCAAGCTTTTTCTCGTTCAGATGGAAAAGGAAGAAAGAAACAGTGTGCTATTGTTTTGGTGTTTTTTTTTTTCTTCTTTTCTATTTTTAAATACGAAGGTCTCAGATACTATATAGAAGCTTGAGCTACTTCTATACATAAATAAAATACTCTAATTTAGGAGTTAGTTTAGCCCTATCTGTCTGGAAAATAAATGGAAATTAAATCATAAAATTTTGCCAGCTTAAATGAGATTGGAATCCATCCATTATGCTGGGGGTCTTCAATCTTCACACTGGCTTAACTGGCCAAATTGATTGTATATTAAAACTGATGTAATTACTTCCTTGTCATTATAGTAGGGATAAATTTGGCTAAGTCACTTTGATTTTAAAACGCTAGTCTTTCTGTAGAAATGTAGGAATTTTGGAAAGAGTTGGGGAATGACCTTGTTTAAGATTCAGAATAATGATTGTTTTGGCTTAATAAACCTGGCCATTTTCTCCCTGACTTAAAACTTTCTCTTTTCTATTGAGGAAACTTCAGAATTGAATTGAATTGAAGAAAAAGTGCCCTGAGACTTTCTGTGAGTATTCAAGTAGTGGATAACATGATTTTTTTAAGTTGACATAACAAGTCTTAACATGGATTCTGATTCATTCCTGACATAGCCGGGCATAATACTGGAGATGTTAGAGTATTTGGAACATAGCACTGCCAGAGAATGTGCCATATAAAAGAGAATAATTAAATTAGATCCTCTAGGATGAACATGCTAAACTGACACCAGAGTGCATGTACAGTATATTAAAAATAAATGCTTGTACTGCACAGGCAGTGATTCAGCTGTCATTTGAATTCAGTGAAACATCATGCAAACTAATTTCAGTGAAGCTACTGTTGTGTAGAAATGGGGTCATGGAGGCAAGTATTTCTGACCTGAAACTACATAGGTGCAATAAGACTAAAACCAGCCATTTCATTTATTATTTGTGGTGGAGTCAGGTGGTTGGAGCTCTGTTTTTCCTTCTGAGGCAATGTTGAAAAATTCATTTAACCATTGAGTGCCAGAGTTTCCTTAGTTACAGGTATGAATAGTAGTGCATAACCATCTTTGAAAAGAGCTTGGAGAATAGTAGAGAGTCAAGCATAAAAATGAAAATATTTGTATTATTTTCACTGTTGGAATTCACCAACTCCAGGTTTGTTCCCTTTTGCAGTACTCATACATTGCTCTGTCCAACTGGTGTTTTGGAAGTTATAAACACATATCTTGTAACACAAAAAACACTACCTAGAGATAGAACAAGCTAGAAGTAGGTGTCTGCATCAGCGATGGAACTGAGTCTAATCTGGCTTCTGCTGAACCAGTCTCCAAGCTCCATTGATTGTATTGACTAGAACACTATTGATTATAATGCAGAGACATATAGATCACATGAAGTGGTCTCACTTAAGGCACATTTATCTTGAATGGAATCCTAGACTAGATTAGAGACCCCAGCAGCTCCTGTGAAGAGAGCTGCCTCTTAAGCAGGAGCCCAGGGCAGGGGGCAGTCGCTGAGCCGGGGTGGG
>JAOQGH010000001.1:140327235-140415894 GCA_025769975.1 Gallinago jamesoni
GTGTGTGGGGTTGTGAGTGTGGGGTTTAGTTGGTGGGTGGCTTTTTTGTTTGTTTGTTTGTTTTTGTGTGGGGTTTTCTTGTTGTTTGTTGTTTTTGTGGTTTGTTTTTGTTTTGTTGTTGTGTTTGGTTTTTGTTAATATGGTTGGACTCGATGATCTCAAAGGTCCCTTCCAACCACTAAGATTCTTTGATTCTGTGATATCTAGCACTTAGTCAAGTCATTAATTTTATTTTTGAGCTTTCTTTTTTTCAATTGTATTTAGAAATAAACAATAGTTTCTTAACTGTTGTAAATTGCCCCAACACCTTCTGAAACTAAATTGGAAGCCATTTAATGGGGCTGTGCTGACACATTAGTTTAATACTCTGATTTGTAGCTGCTAGTACTTTTTTTCCTCACCATTAGTGTCTTATTTTGCCCAGCACTGGGCACATAGCCAGCATTTGCAGTAGTACCTAATATAATAATACAGAATGTTTATAGGACTGAAGCAAAATTCTCATTCAGCAACTATTACATCTTAAATGGTGTGATCAAATTTATTGGCAGGCTTGTTACTGGGTTGGAATTAACCTAAAATAATCTACAAAATATCAGCAATGAACTCTGAAAGTAAAAATTGTACAGTGGAATGTTAGCAGTAGCCTATTTCTAGGGCAAAAAAATGCTGTCATGTAATAGTCACATAATTGCCCATGAGAGATTGTAATACAGTACATTTACTAAGGGAGAACTCCCCAGCCACTAAGCAGTGATAAAGCAAGAAGTATTTAAAAAAGCAGTGTATTCATACTGTGAATATTGTATTTGTTTTACTGCTAAGGCTATTAAAAAAAAAATATTATTACTACTTAGGGATAGTAAAGGGTACTGAGTGAAACTGAGAAAAGTTTTGTAAAGTTTATCATGTTGCCAGGCGTGTCTCCTGGGCTGCTGATGAGATCTGTGATCTTGTTTACAGCTGTTTATCTTCACAGAAGATACTCCTGATTTAGGGCAGTTCAGGCACTTCACACTTCACTCTATTTTATATTGTGGGCGGCAATACTCTTGTCAAAAATATTTTGATATCTCTTAAATAGAGAGGTAAAATAGACATAATCTAAAATACAACCCACAGTCAAATCACAGGAAAGGTTCACTTTAGGATGTGAGCTTGTGGGTGAAAATTCAAGGCAACCTTTCCAAGTCATTTTGTCTATCCTTAGTAATGTTTATGCAGCATTGTGCTCACATATGCTTCAAAAGGTTTTCTAGCTTTGAAGTGCTTAATAATTTGTGTTCAAGATTGAATTTGGTGTTAAGTGATTGGGTTTTTTTGATAGGCCAGGGAAAATGTATGGGTTGATGGCTGAGATTTTAAAACACTTGAAGTCAGCTAAGGAAATAAAATATGTGGTATGGTTTCATGAGGTTGGTGTTAATGTCTCTGGTTGTAGATGGGTGTCCCATTGTGTCACTAGCTAACCTGCTCCTGAATAACCCATTATGGAGCTTCAGAGGTGTGCACAGATACTACATAACAAGAGTGCATTGCAGGTGACAACAGCTATGTAGCTTTGTCAAACACGTTATTGCTTCTCCTTCATACCATGCGCTAGTAACCTCTTAAAACACAGGTCTGTGGTTTCAGTTTATAATCAGTACTGGAATCTACTATACTAGAAAAGGGGGCTTTTGATGATTTTCAGCCTTTTCTCCAAAATTCAGTCCCTAACTCAAAACTAGATACTTCTAGTTTTCAAATGATGCAGAGGAATCTGACTTAGGATCTTTAGGGAGAAAAGCAAGTAGCAAGGGAAAATTACAGGTCATGCAATTTTGGAGGAATTTACTGCAGCTATAATGTTCCCGTGGTATACAGGCCCAACAGTGCAGAGCTCAAAGACAAGCAAGCATACCATGTGTACTCCTGTTTTCCTCTGAGTACTGTTTTATTTTTAGGCCTGTCTGTCACTACCGAGGCAAATGTTGTACCTGATGCAGGGGCAGCTTACCACGACAAGTTACAGAAACTTCTGTTTAGCACTCTTGCAACACAAACCAGTGGTATCTAAGATTATCACTGCATAGGTTTGCCTTGGACTCTGTGGTAATGCTTGTATTTTATTTCTTCTCCTGTAGGAAATACTTGGAATAATGCATGCACTTGAGTAGATAAGTTAAAGAAATCTGTGAACTGCCATGAGGTCAAGGGTAGTCCTTGTCATCTGAACCAGAACATGGGCTATCTTATGAACTGCCTCAGTGAGACTTGAAATGGTGCAAACATCTCTTAACACCTTCTATAGCTACACTGAGCTATTGTTTCTTGAAACAGCCTGCTTGGATCACAGTGTCATCACTTTTCATGTGATTCAAAGAAGCATAATGCAAATCAGCATCTTCTGTTGCTTTTTATCTGTCATAGTTCACCTTAATCTCAGAGCAGCAAAGTCTTTGACTTGAAGAGTAAGTTCATTCTTAGGTGGTTTTCATTTCAGCCAGCTCTTTTGTGTTCATCTGTAGATACCAGCTAAGCTAAATGACAGCAGTAGGGCTGCATTGCAATTTTGAATGATTAGCCCTGCAGGAACTGATCTTGCCCATCTAGGGAGAGAAGATGGGAAATGTGATCTGAGCAAAAATGGTCTGAGCACGAAATAAGTGAAGCCTTCTTTGCAGAACAATGGTTGCTTTTTAAATCTCTAACTAAAGACAAAGTCTAAATGCTCTTAGGATGTTTCCTCAGACCTGTGCCACAAACCACTCTAATGTCTTGCAGATTAGAGAGGGTAGTCCTTCACCTGAAAAGTCACTGATTTGGAAACATTGCAGGCTTTTTACCTTTTCAAAATTGATGTTTAATGACAGAGTTAGATGGCTAAACAAATATTAAGATCATCAGAATTTATCTATGATTCTCTAAAGTAAATAATTATTTCTAGAGAAATAGACTGAAAGCTTATTTCAGGTGATACCTAGGTGAAATCAGTATTTCACATATAATGCATAAAATAGTTATGCTGTTGGAGCAGAGAAATAGCTTTTTTTCTTCTATAGTTGCAGAGAAGTTTAAGCAATTTTTCATCAGTTATATTTGTACTCCTTTTGTGTTCAGTTTCCTGGAATATTTGAACAAAACCAAGCTTTTCTGGTAAAATTGCACTAAAAGCAAACTTCAAAGCTTCCTGTATGAAGATTAGATAATGAAACTGTATACTAATTTTGTAATGCTGGAGACGCTTGTGTCTTCATCCATTCAGAAAATAGAAACACTGCTGCTTGACTTATGTGACTGACCATAATTATATCGAAGTAAGCTTTTTCAAGGTCCATTTTGGCCAGTGTGCCCTATTATGTAGCATGACTTTGAAGTACCTTGGGCCATCCATGTAAAAGAGTTGGGTGGTTATAGACTGATTTAGAGGTATTAGGTTTTAAATGAGGAAGTAATGTCCCATGGACTTGGGGACTGCGATGAAGCTTAGCAAAGTAGCCCCATGAGTAAAATAATATGAAATTGCTTCAGAGACCCAAGACTGAAGGACTTGGGAGATTTACCTTTCTAGGTCTCCATTCACTGTCCATTTGCATTAAGTGGATCATTTAACTATGTGTTTAGCTTTAAACAGGTACCTAAATCCCGTAAGAGGTAGAGTATTTAAAGGAGAACACACACTTACCTGCTTTGCTGAGCCACAGCCTTATTTCTGACCTACCATTTCCATATTTCTTTGTTTATGTGGAAAGAAGACTTGTATTGGATATGAACCAAAACACAGCTTTAACCCTTCTGCCAGCTACTTTCAGCCACATTCATCCTTCCTATGCCCAAATCTGCTGATCAGTGTGGTGGAAAATTATGTCTTTGAATGTTTGCCTGGATTAAAAAGGATATTGTTTTAAAAGTGTGGCTAATATGATGTGGTGAACATGATCTAGCTAATACATTTACAAGGTTAAAAACTATAGATTTTTGGAACATATTAGTGGGAAGCGTGAGCTGATAATGTCTTGTGTACCTTCAGATATCAAATGAGAGCAAACCTGAATTATTCCAGAATAGCTGGCTCTAACAATCTGTATGAATTTGAAACTTTCGGGATGTGAACCAGTATAATAGTTGCTTGCTTGTGTTTTGCCATAACAGTAAGTAGGTGCTGTCAAATGATAAGTGGCAGTTTCTTTTGTGACTCACTTTTCCTGACTTGCCAGCTGGCTTATACGCTTTCCCCCAGTTGGGTGGAAATGTTTTTCACTGACTGAATTGTCAGAGCTTCAAGATTTTCCGATCTGACGATGGAAATCTTTGCAACTCGTAATTTTACTAATGGGTTGTGTTAATGTACCAATTTTTAAATTCATGGGAGAAATTTATGTCACTTGTAGCATTTGTAAAATGATGACTTTGTTAAATGGATGTGCAATTAACCAGCTAAAAAATAATTGTTAGAAAGACTCTTTTGGCCAGAGTATGTCACAAAACTCTCGGCTCGTTTATCACCAGCTGCATCCATTAATTCAGCACTGCTTGACACTGTATAAGAGGGGCTTCTGAAACATCACATTTAAAATTTAATAAAATACAAAGAGAATAAGAGAAAGAATAGGCTGGTTTAAAATATTTGAATGTTTTTCAGAAACTCATTTTACATTTTTTTTTTAGTTTCTTCCCCCTCCTGCTTTAAATTTCCATCTATTGAATATGGCTATATGTAAGGAGAATTATCCAGTTGTAAATTGTGGAGAACTTAAAGATTGCTATGGGTGATTTGGTCTGAGCACTAAGAATGTCAAGATGTTACAACTCTCAGCTTCTCCTAGACAATTTTGTTAAAACATTTGTATCCTGTCAGTCCAGTCATTTACCCCAAAGAATCATCGCTACAGCTTTGGTGTACCATTTTCTGAAGAGCATAAATTTGGCCAAGTTGCTATCTTACAAGTTGCTGCTAAATACTAAGCAGACAGATTTCATTCCTGGTAACGTACAAGCTATTTTCCATGATCATCAGATAAGGACTGGCGTTCAAACCTAATTTGGTCCACATGATATATAATGCATATGCACAACAGAATTAATGTTTCATTTGTTAATAAGGCAAATGAAAAGAGAAGGGGAAAAGAAAAATCTTTGTTAGCCAAGTATGTCACTTGTTTAAGTTCTGAAAAGTGTTATATTGTTTTTTTCCTTCTTCCTTTCCCCAGTTTATCGAGGTTTCTGGACAGTTCTTATGCTCCTGGGAGTGCTTACTATTGTGATGGCTAGTTTCTTCGTCATCTGTGCAGCTCCTTTTGCCAGCCACATTCTGTACAAAGCAGGAGGAGGCTTTTTCATCATTGCTGGTGGGTATACTGTTTGTTCAGTCAATTAAAGAAGAGAAAGGATGAGGTATTTCTTCCATTTTCCTTGACCAAAAATTATATTAATCATGGTTAAAAGAAAGAAAAAGCATATGGTTCTATCCTTTGGCTTGTGGAGTGCCTGCCTTGGAGACAATTCTTTCCGCAGTTATTAGTCATGAAGCTATTCAAAAAGCTACTTTTGGATTAAGATAAAAAAAATCCAGGACAAATAATGGAATTACACTGCAATTTCAATCTACATTTTTTTTAGCAGAAAAAAGAGTGCAGATTTAGGGATGCTGCTTTATAGGATTCTCAAGGGCTCTAGCTAAGGAGGGTTTGGGATTTTTTTATCAGTGACATAAAAGTTGATTAAAGTAGGCTCCAAAGAAGTTGGAAGACAGGTCACATTCACATGAGCAATATAGGAGAAATGTTTTGGATGTGATTGGAGTACACAAAATAGTTGTCACATATGAGTAAGTGGGAATGCTAAACCTCTGTGAATTAAAGATAACAAATAACTGAATTCCCTCCTTCCTCATAATCCACATGTACTATGGAGGAGGCACCCTCCAAGGACTCAGCTGACGTGGGCAGCTCTCTGGGATGCTGTTCGGTTAATCTTGAAAAGTCTGGGAGGATGTCACACCGGTGTCTAAGATACAGTTGTGTAGGATGTAAATGATAGTATTTGCTCAGTCACTGTTCTCCTTTGTGTAAAGCCTGATGAGAGGCAGTCCTGTGAGAGCCGTATTGTGTTCCAGGGTAGAGGCTCTCGTATCAGAACCAAAAGGTCTGGGCTCTCTTTCTGCTTCTGACCCCACTTCACCTCGCAGCTAATGATCATTATTCCTTTTAAAGGACCCTCAGCGAAGTGTGAAAACTATTTTATAATTTTTTTTTCTGAAAAAACTCCTGCATACTTGCATTTGGTCCCTTGAGGATTACTCCTCCATGCTTTTAAAAGACAAAAAATATTCATAGTCTGACGGAAATCCTAAGATAATTCAATGCTTTTTGTCACTAATCTTCAGGGTAAGAGCCCTTGTGAGTTCTGCTCTTTTTCTGCATTTGCAAGCTGTAAAAAAACCTCATCTGTCACTATGAAGTAGCAGAGGCTGTAAGAAAGGAAAAGAGCACTTGAAAGACACCAGGAACCAATGGGCAGAGGTCTGAAGCAATGTGTGTGTTCTCCACTCTGGGTCAGTTTTTCTGCCCTCATTTAGTCAGGGAAAAGTTAGATCCCCAAGTCTGTGCTAGTCTCCTTTGGCTTCCCTAGGAGACTTGCAAGTGGCAATAACATTCATTGGCAGTAAAAACAGTAGGTATGTAAGAAGTTCTCCCAGCTGGGGATTCATTTCATCCGGAAAGAGGGGCCTAACTGGATCATATGAATGTGCTATGAGAGGAACCCTACACCTCTCTTTCCTTTACTGAGGGAATCTAGAGAGACTATTTCTTTAGGTGTGTGAAGTTGAGTGAGCTTTATTATCCCAGTGTGTGACCTTGGGCCTGTCTCTTTGCCCCTCTCACCCTTTGTCCCTATAGAGTAGATGTTCTTCAAGGGAAATCCTGACTTTTTACTTCCTATATTTATAGTATCTTTCAACTTCAGGACTGTTTTCAATCAGGGCTTCAGAGAAGAGCTGTATTATTTTTACCATTAACATTGTTGTTGTTGAAAGGCAAAGATATTCAGCAAAATCTTCCTATGATTTGCCAAAACATAGTGGTGGCAGCAGAATATAGGACCCTGGAGCCATTCAGCTTGTACACAGTTCCTGACCAAGGTCTCCTCCCAGTCCCACCAGTAGGGCAGGCTGCTTGGGGAAGGTATTTATTGTAAGTATCATTATCCTATCTAACACTTCAGATCACTGACAAAAACATTTAAAAAAAGTGTGTTGCTCTCAGCTCTTCTCAGAAGTACTCCTGTAGCCAAGGTGAGGGTTTAATTATATGATGAATTAAAATCATGCTTCTGGGAGTGACCATACTGACATAAGTAGAGCTTGTAAATACTTTGCATTGTCAGTAGCCAAAGCCAATGATGTCCTGTGGAATGTTTTGGGCAACACCTCAGTTTCCTGGAGTGTTACTGATTGGTGGCCCATAATGTTAAATGGAGAGTAAGAGGGATTCTCAAACCCAAAGGTATGACAGCATAAAATTGCTCTCTCTCCCAGTAGGAATTCCTCACAATAGTTAATGGCTTAAATCTGGGATAAACTTGAGGGCAGAGCAAGATAAGGTCGAACCTAGTGCAGAAGAGGGGTGGTTTAGCCTGTCTCTAGAAGGCACGGTGGTGTGCTCTATTGCATTCATAGAATGCTTTGAGTTGGAAGGGGTTAGGAGGCAGCCAGGGTGTGCATCTATTTAGAGACAGACCTAATGGGAAAATGAAAAGATGTAATGTGACTTAGATCATAGGTGAAGTTGGAATTCTTGTAAGACAGAAACTAGCATAGTGATTTGAAGAAAAAAACCCTGGAATTATATACATTGTTTTAAAGGGGTCTGGATGTTGTTTTACTGCAGAGTTCAAGTAGCTCTTACACTGGAGAGAATAGTAGGCTTCAGAGAAAGAGGTTAGACAAGGTGGTTGTTCTGTGGAAGTTTGAAAGAAGATAGGAAGGTCAGTCGTTTTCCTAATGACATATATTTAAAGAAAATGCTAGATGAAGCCATTTTAATACCTATTATTGGAGTGAAGTCTCTGTATCCTTTTGGAACCTTAACTAACAAACTAGATAGCAGATAAAAGCTCTGCCTCAACTGAAGAGAACAGCTTGTAGCATGTTCTGCTGTGCCATCTTAGGGTTCAGAAAGCAGCTGAAGATATTATTGGGAATGGGATTCATGACAACTGTTCAGCCATCTGAGGGACACTTCACCTTATCTGTGCTAAGGCAAATAGACTTGCCTTTTGGAGGAACCTATGGAAGGAGCCTAAACAGAGATCTGGAGTGACACAAAATAAATTTAGATTGGAAAAGATGTGTTGTGGCAATCAAGTCTGACCTCCCATTAAGAGCAAAGCTGTCTTCATAGTTAGATCAGGCATCTCAGTCTTATCCAGTCAAGTTTTTAAAATCTCTGATAATTGACATTCCACAGTGTCTTTTGGCACTTGTCCCAATTTGACCAACTTATTTGTTAAAAATGGTTGCTTCTGGTTTTCCTTGCATCCACCTGAAATTGTCCTTGCTGCAACTTGTAACCATTGTGTCTCATCCTTTCAGTGTGCAGGTCTCTGAAGAGTCTATCCCCATCTTCTCTATAACTCCATTAAGAAAGATGAAGAGTCTTCTCTAGACTAAAACTCACCAGGTCACTCAGACTCTCCTTATCGTCTATCCCTCTAACCATCTTGATGGTGGTCACCTCAGTTCATCTGTATCTCTGTTTCATCAGGGGGCCTCAAACTGGACATGGTTTTCCAAAGATGATGTCACAAGTGCTGAGCAAAGAGAAATAATAGTATTTTCAAACCTGATGACTCTGTTCTTGCTAATGCAGTTCTGTATGAGGTTAACTTTCATTTCTGCCAGACGTCCTTGAATTCTAGCACACTGAGAAGGACCATTCTTATGCTCTAAGGAAATTGCCTATGAGGAACAACCAGTTCTTTTGGGCCCCTTTGTCCCTCACGACAGCCTTCATTTGGGATCCTCTCTACCAGTGGCCCGAACAGGCTGAAGTCTGTTCTCTTGAAGTTCTGAGTCTTTAATCTCCTACTCAATTTCCTTATTCAGAAAATCACAGGGTGGAAGGGACCTTTGGAAATCTAGTGCAACCCCCTGCCAAAGCAGGTTCACCTAGAGCAGGCTGGACAGGAATGCATCCAGGTGGGTTTGGAATATATCCAGAGAAGAAGATTCCACAACCTCTCTGGGCATCCTCTTGGGATACTAAACTTTGCCAGAAGTTGTGGATGCCCCAACCCTGGAAGAGTTTAAGGTCAGGCTGGATGGGGCTTTGAATAACCTGCTCCAGTGGAGGTGTCCCTGCCCACGGCAGGGGGTGTGGAACTCGAAGATCTCTAAGGTCCCTTCCAACTCTAACCATTCTGTGATTTCATGGCCGTTATAACCACAGCTAACACCATCTGTCATATTCCTGACCAGTTTTTCCTTATTTGTGAGTAGCATATTCAGCAAAGCTCTTCCATTAGTTGGTCTGTTCCATCTATCCAGCAAAGCATTCCAATCAAGCAAGCTGTCTCACCATGTCTACAGCTGAAGTGGCCTCATCCATCATCCATTGACTGCATGAACTTCAATTCCTTCTGTATTATTCTAACACTGAGTTCATTTATGTACATGCATTTGAGGTGGGCTTTCAGTTGTGCTGCTTTCTCAGTGGAAGTGTACGAACCTCCCTTGTTGCTCTGTCCCACACCTATACTCTCTATTTTCTTCCCCCTACTTATCTGGAGGCTTTGACATCCATCTGTCAATGGTCATTGCTTGGCTCTCTTCTTACAACGTTACTGAGCTTGTTGTTCTTTCCCTATCCTGTCTGATGGATCTCACCTCTCCCCAGCAGTCCTCGTATCTCAAAGAGGGTCTCGTGGTCACAGAAGCCAAAGACCTGTTTGTGGCACTAGCTGCAAAGATAGGAGCTGATGCACAGCATATACCAACTTTTGTACAGTTTTTATCCTTTGGGCAGCAGGTTTGAGACCATCATCATCTGGGCCACCATGCCCTTACCTTTCACCCTCAGAGCCCTGTAATTACTCACTCAAGGACTCTCTGCCAGCATCACTGATGCCCACACAGAAAAACTGCAAAGGATCTCCAAGGATCAAAGGAGCTTCAGAAGCCTTTCCACAGTGTCACATATTTCCAGAACAGCAGCAAGCTTACCCATAGAACAATTCTGATGTCTGATCTGTAGTAGAGCCACACGCCTGCCTTTTCTTCATCCTGGTCTTTAAGAAAGGCTGCCCACTTCTCTTATTGAACAGTGCTGCTGAACTACCACACCTGGAGAGGCACACACAATTATTAGTACTGGTGGCAGCTTATTGGCTAGCAGCTTTCCCTATTAAGCTTTGTAACCACATTAACTACTTGAGGCTGCAGGTGAAGCTACAGAGGCTACACCTGTGGGGGAAAAGTGCACATCAATTCAATGATATGACAGTCAGTGATTAAACACTGTCTTTTTAGCCTCACCTTCATGTCTACAATATCAGAGGATGTACCAGGAGCAGCTACAGTAGTGAAAAATGTAAGGGCCCTTATAGTTGCTTCAATGGTCATAGGAAAAGAAGGGAAAGCTGCCATAAAATAATCACTTAAAGCAGCCTTTGATAAAATCCATAATTACCTTGGGCCTGTTCCTGTCTGGGTGGTGGTAAAAACTGTCCTCTTGTACTGATATCAAAGAAGCAAGCCCCCAGGACATGCACAGAGTGTTACAGAATCACACCCTTGTGAAAGAAGTAAGATTGGAAGCACAATATGACTTCTGCTTCCTGCCAAAAGTGTGTAGAAAGCTAATATTTTAAATTCTAGCTCCTAGATGAGGGCAAAAATCTGTCTTAAGACATATGTGCCAACTGCCATAGCTCTGAAGTGGGATCCCCTGCATGTACCTCAGAGTGGAATGTCAACCATACTTTGTAAATAGGGGTCACAAGAGGCCAAGGTAGGTGGTAGAATCTGTAATGAGGACAAGGACAGAAAAATACAACCGAAAAAAAAATATACACCCACATACAAGTTTTCCTCAAGTGAGAATAAGTGTTCTAAACTTATAGGCACAAGTAAAAAGCTCGCATCATTCTTTCCAATACCTGTTGTCTTTGTGTATGCATAGTAAAAGATTCATGCCATAAACAGCTATTCACCATTGACAAGTGAAAGGCATTTCTAAGTGGAAAGAATAAGCAGTAAAGGCCAGCAAACTGCTTCTTGAATTCATAGACATTTCTAAAGGTTCTGTATTCTTTCTCCTCTGCAATATGCACAAGTATTTTTTGAAAGAAATTCAGAAGAATAAATGCAAAAGACAGAAAAGAGTGACCTCAGAGAAGTCCATGTCTTATCACACTGCACAGAGCTGTGTATCAAACATGTGTGTTCTTAAAAGAAGGCAAAATGGAAAAAAAGAAAGAAAAAGGAGGAGGAGTGAACTATTTATTTGTCTTAATCTCTCTCAGACATATTTCAAGTTTTAGGAATAATTTCCCCCATCATTTACGATTCATGCAACTGCTGTTTTATTTTATATTCACTAAAAGGCAAGGGCAAATGGACACCCGCACACTATGCAAAAGGTCTAAATGCTGAAAATGTAGAAGAATATCATAGCACACATTGTTCCTAAAAATATTTGCTTCATGAAATTGCGGAGTTTTTTTTCAACCTCAGTAATTTTGCTTTGGAGCTTGGCTATGAAAGTTCATGACATTCACAACAGATAGTGCAAGACTGCAGGAACAGAATAAATATTTCCCAGAATAAATATGTATTCCTTTTAGTATATTCTCCTCCATAATGAACAGGCATTCCTAGCACACTTGTAATGAATGCTTTCTCAGCTCTTACTAGCATGACTAATTCTGAAGGAAGGAGACAAGCTAGGGAGTCAAGCTTGTGGATACAGAAGTAGGATGGAATAGCAGTAGTGTAGTTATATAAATGGAAGAATTCTCCCCATTGTCTTCCACAAGCAGCATAAAATTTATCTAAGAAAACACTCTCCAGCAGTAAAGATTCAAATTCTGTCCTCTCTTTAGTTTTACATGGACTCTGCCAATGGTTCTGAGTTACTAGTAGTCTAGTGACTGTACTCGATTCTTTGAAATCAAGTCCAAATCTTGTGATGGGGGGGGTGATGCAAAGAAATAGCCTCATTTTAAGCTTTTTCTGATATATGATTTTTCTTTAAAAATACCATATTCCCTACATATAAATTGAGGCAGTGAGATTTTTGCTGTGATGGAAGCTAGTTTAAAACACCTGAGCAGACCAAGATAGACAGTTACTTAGTAAGATTTTGTATTGCCTTCAGTCTAATGCCTTTCCTTTTATTTAAGTCCACTCCAGTGAATGATACTTCACTGACTGGTCTAAATATCCAAAGCAGAATGTTGTAGAAATAATGAAGATGTATGCACAAAATAAAAGGATGGAGAGGAAGAAGACTTGTATTTATTAGCGACTCTGCTAATGGTATGTGTTAAGCAAGTCTGTCTTTGCTTTGCAGAGCAAAACACCTTTGAAATCTGGAGTCAAGAGCAAAGCTTGTACACTTAGAACCTCTGAATATCAGATTAGCTGTTTCTGTGCCTTATTTTTCTTTTTGCAAAATGGATATAAAGCCAGCTTTTGATCTGTATTTTTGTAAACACCATATAAAGTGCTGGCTGTTATTTGACATAACTTACAGTTCATAATGTATAGACCAAATTGATATCTTGTGGCCTGTAAAAAATACTTACACGTTATGTGGGTCTGATTTTTACATGCTGCTCAGTCTGCTGAACAATTTGTTTGTACACTGTTCTTGATACTGCTTTTTCTTCAAACCTTTCTTGGACAGTTAACATCCCTCCATTTTGTTAAAATAAAGCAATGCAAACAGACATGAAATCATATAGTCTGGAAAGAAGCAGTATTATTTTGGAATCTAACAACCAGATGAGTATTTAAGCTCTAGTAACCATTCAATAATCTCATACTTGCCTTTGAATCAGTTATTTTGATGCAATCAGTGTGGATGCCAGAAGGAAAAAACATTTAAGTCAAAGAGACTTCCACATGTGCTTAAATTTAAGCACAAACTGAAGTGCTTAATGGATAGGAAGGAACTAATGCCTCTGGCCCTAAATATCAAACATTTTAAATAGATGCATTAGTGATAATAGAAGTACAAGATCTGCTTCCCTGCTCCCACCACTGCTTCTAATGTACTCAAACATCTTAGGAAACAAGACCAAATGGACAAAACAGAGGGTCTACCTGTTAAGAAATGCTTCTGTTTTCCTTTTTCTCTGCTTCCATTTGTAACATTCAGGACCATCAGTAAACTTCTGTGTTAAGTACTTAACTCCCATGAAATCATAACTGTGAAAACTAGACAAAAGGAGGACTAACAAATGAAATGCTGTTGGAGTCAACAGAATATGGTCAATGTTTACTTACTTTTACTGATTCTCCTGTTCAAGACATTTCTTGAACATATGAAGCAATATACCTATAAATTAGCCTTCATTAGCAGATAGAACCGTTAAACCTCTTTTAGTGCCTTAATTAACTGAGGGTTTACATATTCTCCCTTTCTATTTTCTTCACTTTTAAAGAAGGACATTTATTTCTGCTTGACATAAATTTCTTCAGCAAATTTCCTTACCTGATAGTGTGCCTCACACAGGTATTAGCAGCTTGCTGTGAGATCACCTGATGGATTTCTACTTCCCTGATGTTGTTTTACCACTCACTGGCAGCATTGGCTTGCTATTTTGCTTCTACGTGGGGTTGGCTCTAGTTTAACCAGCTAGAAGGTGTTATTTCAGACTGCCCAAAGAGAAAGTGTTGCCCATTTTGAAATTAAAGGGCCTCTGATGGAGTCTTGTTTTAATGGCAGATGCTTCTGACTAACTGGGCTATGTAGCTTTGTGTCTGCCTGGGGTGCCAGAGGTCAAAAGCACTCCAGATGTGCAATTCCTGGTTACACTTACCTGCTGCTACAGGAAGGCAATATGCACCACTACTTTTTGTAATTATTATTGTTTTGGACCAAGTTTGCCCTGAAGTAGAGAATAAATAGAACACTGCAGACATTTAAAAATTCACAGGCACAGCCATTTGAAGAGGTAAATTCCAGTGTTCATATGGATTTTGCCATGTTATGAATGTATCTTTCCCAATCTTTTTGTTGCCTGGGCTAGAATTTTTTTTTTGTTTTTGAAGTTTTGAAACCTTGAACAAACTCCAGGTCTCTAAGAGCTTCATTTATGAATTTGGCCCTGAATCTTCTTACTTTTTGTATCAAAAGTTTATACTTCTGTTTGGTTCTAATTGTCCTGTGTTGCCTACGTTATCTGTTATCATTAGATGTTCTGTTATAGGAATCTTCTGCTCAATTTGACTTATGCTTGGCGAGTCTTCAATTTAATTTCTCATTCTTTATATCTGGCCCTAAGGTGATCCTTCTCTCTGTTTCACCACTTGTATGTTTAATGCAATCACAGCACTAAATTCCATCAAAATTGAGTTTTACTTAGGTAAAATACTTTCAAAATTGAATTTATGCCTTTTAGAATTGAGCGTTGGGGCTTTTTTAAAACTTTGTTAGGAATTTGACCCCTAGCAAAAAATGTAATCCTGGAAGTATATTTCGCAGGCAGGAAATGTGTCTGCTGCCTCCTTTATTTAGTATTTCTACTTTCTTTCAGCCTCATAAAGATTGCAGATCCTTTGGGATTTTCAGTCACATTTTGATTATGCCTCAGGTTAACTACTTTGGCTCATTTTTTGCTGGGCTTCAAAAGTGCTCACAAACATTGAGTTGTGAGCTCTCACCTGTCAGATGTTCAGCATGTAAAGCTATTACAGGTTGACAGTAAAGCACCAACAAGAATGTCACCAGATCACAAATTTAAACTGCTGCAGCTAACCTGTCTGATTGTGCCTGAAGCAAATGAGGGAGTGATGACAGGAGCTGCTCCATGGAAAGTGGGTAGAAAGGGCAGGGAAAGGAGGTAGTGAGGCAGCATCTCAGGGTGGGGATGAGGAAAGGTAACCATGAAAGGTTACCAGGACAGATGAGTCTGGAAGCAAATGTCTATCCATGGGTGCTTATACTATACAATTGGTGGGTTTTGCCACAAGTGTCACGTTTGTTCAAGGTTGCATTGTAAGTATTTAGGAGGATGGGGAAGAGACCACAAATACCTTCGACTTATACTCTACTGCTCTATAGCCTGAAACCTCAAGTTTGGAAATAAGTATTCCCAGGAGTTCACACTGGCTTCTGGTTTTAAGGAGGCACCTAAACATCCTGAGATAAAAACACGATGGGATGGTGTCCCCCAAAGATTTTAATGTTGGAATGTCCTGCTGCTGTAACTGTGCTGTGACAACTGGAGCTCAGGGAGCAAGTGGGTACATGCTGGAGCACGCAAAAAATTCAGACTTGTGCCTTCAGTTTTCTATCAAGTCTTCTGCTTGGAACATCTGTGCTGCAGGCTTGCATTTCTCAAGTGTACGCATTCCTCTAAAGTGAAATGAAATATTAGGAGTGCAATTGATACTTTGGAAAGCACTTTCTTCTTATATCTCCTTCTGGTGTATAGTAACAAATAGATTAACAAAGTTTGTAAGGACATGTGCTCCTATTACTATCATGTGTAAACAATCCAAAGGCCTTTCAGAGGAGTGGCTGGGAAAAGGCTGTGAATTATGTGGTGGATTAATTCCAGGAAACTGTGGTATCCAATCTGAGGCTAATACTAATAGCCTGCTTCATAGCTATTATTTCATTATTGGTGCATTTTGCTGCTATATCAGAAACTTCTTTTCTAATGTAGAGGATTTTGAATTAAATACATCTGATTTTGTCTGCAAAATAGTTGAGTAGAATAGTCTGGAGGTAGTATGTTCCAAAAAGGATCATTTTCATAAGAAAAAAGAAGCCAATGTAGAGAGGTGAAAATAACGGAAAGATCTCCCACCCCTTTCCCCTTTTCATATCGCATCCAAAGGACTGTGATAGAAACAATGTTAGAGTTTGGGAAGCAAAAGTAGATATTTTTTTCTGGGTTGCCCTGTCCCATACAGCCTCCTTCCCCCTCCTTTGGCCCCTGAATTCAAACCAGTAAATACCTACCTGAATTTTGTCCCTAAACACACCTGTGCTTTGACCTGCCTAACAAAAGCCAATATATACTCTTTTTTCTTGGGAATTGCCTTTCAGTGCAAATCAGAAGCAAGATGGAGATAGTGCTTGTTAGAGGAAGCCAAAAGCAAAAAATACCTATACCTGCCTGCACCTTGCAGATGGGGCCTCAAGCATTGATGGGTTTCAAGGTGTGACAGCAAATGCACCCAGCGCTTCTTTCACACTCTGTTATTAAAATCTGGCATTTCTTTTCCAGGTGTCTTGTTTTCTCTGGTAGTCGTGATGTATGTCATCTGGGTCCAGGCGATGGCTGATCTGGAAAACTACACATATATGAAACAAATGGATTGCCCAGACTTTGCTGTTTATGTACATTATGGCTGGTCTTTTATGCTGGCTCCTATAGGGGTATTTTTTGCTTTATTAGCAGGAATGCTGTTCTTGTTGGTAGGGCGTGCCATTTATTTACACTCAGACTAGTCATACACTGCTGAAGGGAATACAGGAATCCTAGTGAAACTTCATGACAGTAGTAAACTGGAACACAATTTTATACATTATTACCACTATGGCAACCCTAAGTGTGCAGGCAGACTTCTGGAAGTTCTTCTGTTACTCCTTCAAGGGTAGAGGACACAAAACTCAATACAGGAAGAAACCACCTGTAGTCCCAACTAGTTGTGTTTCATTTTTTAGGAGGTACACTCACTGTTCTCCATATAGTAGTATTAGCAGCAAACAGAGGAAGGAAAAATATTTCTGCAACCAAGAGCCCAACATCAAGTGGGCCAAATCAACATTTTATACATTTGTCTTTTAACATTTATCATGTGCTTCTGCTTGTGGAGAATGGTACAAGGTGGAGAGGAAAACAAATATTTAAACACAGTAATTCAATCTACCTCCTCTCCTGTGTTCCACTGCTTGCCTTAGCTTTAATACAAGTAAACATGTCTGCACTTTATAAAAATAGAGTGCAGTTGTTCATGCAGCATCCATGGGAAGAGGACGAGAGAGAAGACAATTGCCCTGAAGAGTGACCTGGTGCTAGCCCATACACGTGAAAGCTTAACTTCTTCCGTTACACGTTTCTCTTTATGCATCTGAAAGCCGTATACTTCTGTATTCTGAAATCCATATTTGTTGCGTGGTTATATAAGCCAATATGCCATAGTTAAATTGCTAGCTGAAGTAATGCCAAAATTTTACTTTGAATTATAGCATTAATATTTTAATCAAGTTTTAACCCTTTTGTTTTTAAATGGAATAATTGGCTCCTCCAACAAACATTTTCCTGGTTGTGTAAAATGACTTTTTTATTAAAAAAGGTTTATTATGAAGACAATATCTAGGACATGAAAATGTGTGTTTTCTATAGCCTTCATTTTCTGAAATATTAAAAATCTGCATTATAGACCAAATACGATTTGCCTACTAGTTATCCCAGAGAAAGCAATGAACCTATTTAAGACAGCAGGGGAGATGGATTTGGTTCTGTATGGTAGCAATGGCTGGTTCTATGTGTGTGTGTGCATATGTTTGGAAGATGGGTGAGGATGGGACTGTATGCATGGTATGGAAAAGATGGGGTGGAGTTTTAACAATGGGGAAACTTTGTCTGGCATTGGGCCCAAGTTGAAATTAAATCCATCTGAGAGTGTCTTGGTTTTCACTTTGTAACTCAATGCAGAATAGTTTGGGACTGATGGAGAAAAATAAAGACTGCATGTTGGTTTCTCCTTGTTCATAATGCTTAATTCCACAGCTGTTATGAATACTGAAAGCATCACTAAAAGGCAGGAAAGGAGCCCACCTAGAAGATGTGGTGGGCCAGATTGGATGTTGCTTCCATTTTGGAAGCTTTTGTGATTGGAAGCTTTCCAGCCCGCCCCTGCTACTTATTTATTTTTCCATCATCAAGATTAGCTTCATCCAGTATAGAACAGGAAGAAAACAAGGGTGGGGGGGAGCGGGAGCTGGGACTATGAGGCTTAGAATAATTACCAAATCACAAAAATATTTTTATTGGCAGCTAACATGGTGTTTTTAATTACTGTGTCAGAGAGTATGATGGGTGAATTTTAACCAAATATTCATAAGCGTATCTGTGAACTCCATATAAATGATAGCCATCCGGAGAACATTAGGGTTATACCAAAATGCCTTTGGTTAGTCAGGAAACACTGAAATTAACCCTGCCCCTTGTGCATATGGTATTATATTCCTGCCCTTAATTACACAATCACATACTGTTTCTCAAATAATACAATCTGTTGGTATTTACCCCCTTTACAGTCTAGGATACTCACTTGTAATTGTGTAGGTAAATTCAATAATCAAGAGTTATTTGACAAGGTACCCCTCCCAAACCCTGTTTGCTTCTCTGCAGGGGAGAGTCCTTCTCCATGAGAGCTTAGAGGGGGCAATAAGCTTGAGCCACTTTCTTGCCACTTTTAGAAGCTAGAGGAATTGTGAATTGCCTCAAAGCTGGACTTCTTCCAGCAAACCTAACCATGTGTGCAGCAGCAACTAATAAACTCTGCAAAGAATGAGCCAAAGGCTCCTGTGGAGCCTTTAATTCAGCCCATGTGCATCTTCAGACCTCTCTCCATTATGCAGCTAAATTAGCTACACTCTTGTGTGCGAGGCAGCTTCTCTTGGAGGCAACCCGTTGGGTCAGACTGCGGGCATAATGGACGTTGAAGACCCAAGGTGTTTCTGAGGGTTTCCTTAGAAACTTCAGGAAACCTTTCTGGCGTCAGTAGAAATTGCTTGAGTACTCATAAACTCACCACTCAAACTCCCACTTTTGGCAGTAGTCTGTAGCTCTGTCGTTTGCTTTAATGAGAGAGCACCACCTTCTCCTAACGTCAGAACTGAGAGTCAGGTTCCTTCTGAAATGGTGTGGACAGGTTGCTTGCTGCCTTTGAAGCCTCTATGTAGCTGAGCACATGATGTGTGATAAGTGACTGCTGCAGACCGGGGAATGGTATTGAGGGTAGTGGGGAGGCATCGCTGAATGGATTTACCTAAAAGCACTGTCTAACTCTTGTTCTTCCGATTTCATTAGAGAACTATGTGCAGGGAAATGGGTTTGTAAGAACTCAGGGAAGTCAGGCCGGCTAAGGAGACTCACTCCATGGCATGCTTCCAGATACGCTTTTGTCTAGAAAATCCTTGGCGGCGATGCAGGGATTTTCATGATTAGAGCTGAGTAAAAGATTGTAAAGGGGATTAAATACTGTAATCAAAATATTCTGTGAAATTGGTCAAAGAAGAATTGTGTTGCTCACAGGCCTATATTTTTTTAGGTTTTTATTTTTAATTGCCTGCCTGGCTTAATAGTTTGTACCTATATTAGAAGAAAAGATTTGTTTTTTTTTTAAGTAACGTGTTTCAGAAAGTGATGGTAAAAGGAACAGGTAGATAAGAAGCATTTTCTGATTACTCTCAATCTGAAAATCATCCACTTGTCCAATGCAAATATGTTGAGGACTGTGACTGCCCACGAAGGAGGCAATGAGAAAACAAGGGGCTGGAGGTGAGAAAGGAGGGAGAGAAGGAGGGTGAGTGTCCCTCTGCGATGCACTCTGCCAGCGCGCTGTGCAGCTGTTGTGCATTCCTGGGGGACACGCTGACACAACCTGGGAAAGGCAGCTGCTGACATAAACAGTCAGAAAAGGATTTGCCCAGGATTTATCCTTGTTACTCATTGGGGTGGCTGCTGGAAGTTTTGCTGGAGCTGACCTTCATGAAATATGTGGCTGTTTACTGACATTTATTTTTGTGAGGTAAAGCAATGTTCTCCTTTGAGGAAATGCAAAATAAAGCCTGCTTTGTCTGTCTGCCTACCTGCTGCAACTAAGACTGTGCTCTGCGGTGCCTAGTAAACTGTAAATAGTGCTGGTAATGCTGTGTCCCCATTCTTGCAAAATCCAAACTGTCAGCAAAGCGTGTTGTGCTTATTATCTTTTAAGAAGTCATATTGAACCTCTTAAATGAGTTATAGAATCACAGAATCACAGAATCACATAGGTTGGAAGGGACCTTTTAAGATCTTACCTTCTGATGCAGTAGTTGAGTTTTCCTGTGGGTCTCCTGTCCCTCTATACACTTTCAGCAGTGTGATTTCTGGGCAGTATTTTCACATGAAATTCTGCTGTGTAAATCTGGATTGATGCTGCTGAAGTCAGTGGAGATACTGAAATTGAAAACAGAAATTGGTCAACTATAATGAAAAGTGATGGAAGGGATGAAGAATAACAAGTATTTACAGTGCCACTTTTCCCTCTGTGTCTCTTAACTCACATTACTAGTTTAAACTGGTCTATCTTTCCATTCCACAGTACTATTCATCTACCCAGGAGATACGTTGACAATAGGGATCAGGAGAGCCGATTGACGTGAGGGTAAGAAGGAATGAAGGGCTGGCAGCATCTCAATGTTAGACACCTCCAAAGTCTGCACCTGGTTTTTCCCTACATCCTGAAGAGCCCAGAGGGACATCAAGGAGTGCTGCAAGGTTCTGCATTTTACTGTGAGGGTAAGGAGAAGGTCCAGAGCAGAAGTCACCCCGTGTTATTTGCCATAGATGTATTCCTTATCTGTTCCTAAAAACTGCCAAGAATGCATTCAGTACAAACTAGAGGGAGCCCCTGCACACAGAAGGTGCTTTTCGCACAGGGAGGTAACCACTCTGAACTTGGCTGCAACAAGAGGATGGTCTCCGTGATGGTGCTTCACTTTTGGCACATGGATCCTCCCCACCCTGTCCCTTGTGCCCAAGGAGATGTTGTCTGAAGTGACCTGCACATGATTCAGGTTTTAAACTGTTTAAGAAAAAGATCTTAAATTAATTCATCTTTAAGATGGAAACACATTTAAAACAGAAAGAAACCCAGAAAGATAATGAAAAGCGTTCCCCCCTCCTTTCCTATACCACATCAGATTGACTTATCCTCTGTTATGTGGCTTTACTTTGAAACAGATCACTCTCATTGCAACACGTTTAATGCTGCCAGCCACCACATGGTTATTTGGCAGCTATTTAAAGCTCAGATCATATTACTCTGTCGCAGTGCTAGGCACCCATGTTCCAACTGGTATACAACTGATCTAAAGAGAAATCAGCTTCAGGTTTTGTTCTCTGAAATTAAATGTGACGGCATGATCTCCGTGATCCTTTTTTTCCCCCACTTTTCTCCCTTTTTTTTTTTTTTTTTGGTGTGCATTATTACCTTTTGGAACAGCATTTTGCTAGCACCACAGGGGAAATTCAGTTAGGTTGTCAGCCTGATATAGTGTATTATCAGATGCGTTAGCTTTTCCTCCCCCTTAGATTTGCTTAAGAGCTTATAAACCACAGAGAATAAAAAGTGCTAAATAGAATGAAATGACCTGTCAAGGGTAGATATAGTATTTGAGAATGACTTAAAAAAATTCCACCAGCTTCAAGTACTCCAGTCTCACTGACTGTCTGCACTATCTTGAAATTTGGCCTCTTTCTTTTTTCCCCCAAGTAAAGTGCTTTGATGGTCATTGATATTTGATGATTGCTTCTTGAAAAGGACTAATTTTGTCTTCCCATATTCAGTCCAGGATGAGATTTTGTAGCAGGAGAAGCAGAAGATGCCATTATGAAATTCGAAATGAATTTGAATCCTGCTCTTAATATAATGAGCCTAATCTTGAATTTTACAAAACATTGAACAAAGTCAAGACAAGTGACTCCCAAGAAGAATTAACCAATAAATACTCTACACCGCAGGAAATTAATTATTTTATTAATGGAGAATAGGAGAATTTTCCATAGGAAATAAAGCGACTCATCTCATGCCCAGGACATTGTTAGCCCCAATAGATGTATTCAATCAAGAAGCTGGGGTGATCACCTTGCATTTAACCTCTCTCAGAAAATATGGGATTTCATATTTCCCATGGATATTGTTTAGGAAACTGAAGTTTCGTCTGTAATCCTTCTTTCATTCCTTTTTTCTAAAATCCCATCCATGTAATTCATCATTGTGTCGTGTCTCCTTCCCCTCCCAGCCCCCAACCCTCAGCAATTATGTCAAAAACCTTTTGAGAGTTTAAAGCTTTGCCATGAACTTTAAATAGCAACTTGCAACATGAACAGCATATTCCTGTATGTTCGGGGACTAGTGCTAAGGTTAGAGGTAGCGTGTTTCTTCGTCACGTACATCACGTAGTGCAGTACAAAAACACCTTTTCAGCCTTCCCAGCGGAACGGGCTTCAGGGAGGGAAGTGCTAAGGCTCCCTCGGAGCACTGCAGGTTTCAAGGCACTGGTGTGCTGCTGCCATGCACGCAACAGTCCCAGACACGCTTGGTGCTGAGACAAACTTGCACACCTACATGAGCTTCTACAGGACTCACGCCAGAGGTGGGAGGATACAGCTTAAAATGAAGTCTCCAGAGAGATGTCTATGTAGTGATGTAGTGTGGGCATACCACCTAGCTCAAGTTAGCTCAAGTTCTGCACTCTGCCACCTGATGGTGACTACACTGTGGTGTGCAAGACAGAGTTGGCCAAAGAGAGGAGGAATGATAACCTGAACTATGTTCTCTGCCTTGCCCATGGAAACAAGGCCTGGTGTGCCAGTACTGTGGTACTGGCATCCCTGTAGCTCCAAATACTTGTTTCTTTCTGGAACTTGCACCATTAGTTCATGGCTTCCCCAAATGTTAACTGTGTCTGATGAAATGAGCCTGGTGGGATTCAGTGGTTTGTGTAGGTTGTGACTCTTATGCTGGATTGAAACAGTATTGTATAGAAGCTGGGTAGATCTTCATATTCCATGGAAGACGTTTCTGATAGACTTCTAAATGTTTCTACAGAGAATGCAATCCACAGGAGGCATTTGCTACTAGTCACTATCAGAAAAAAAAATTAAATACTAGCATGATTAAAAAATCCAACTCTTTTCAGCTTAGTTTTTCCAGCCTTTAATGAAAACCTAGCAGTACCTTATTGTACGAACAGTCTCATAGAAATCTGTCACAAGGCAATGACGTACACGCTTAAAGACAGGATGGTGACAGCTGTTTCTAGTACATGAGACCCTCTTATAACTCTAACCTGTGATTCACCCAGTAGGAAAATATTTGGATAACCTTTCTGCAGTGAGAAGCATTACTTTGTAATTCAGATGTATGGGAATATAATAATTATATTCCAATTATTAATTGCTATAAAAAGGCATGTCTGACATTTTTTCTTTGCAGAATGGAATCCCAACAAATTCTATGCATATTTCAATGACAATGAAATACCCTTCAGATTGCCCTTGGTAATCTGTGCCCATATCCCTGCTGCTGCAGTGAAATGAGCGCATCCCTTGAAGACTCTGCATGAATCAGCTATGGGCTCTTTAATTTAATAAGGAGCTTCTGCACTCAGAGAGAGAAAAAAATCACGAACTAGAGAGACCAAAGTAGAAGCCCCAGTTAGAAGCTAATGCCCTACATCATGGTATCTGAAACTCTTTGATCAGCTGTATGCTTGGGTTATTTGGTCAGATCCTTATTCCAGCACAAACACACTGTGTGCTCAGTTACCACCTCTATATCTAGACATAGGGGTATCTTTTGATGCAAGAGTGTCTAAAACTCAATATTCCAAAAAGGCAGGGCCCTCAGAAAGGGATTTGCAAAAGAACATTTGGCCCATGCCAGCTTTTCAGTGCACCCAGGCTCCCACTGATGAAGAATGCCAAAGGCGCGGCTTTTAGTTTGGAAAGGACGCTTGTACGACATAAACTTCTGAATTACCTGTTCCTCCAGCATAAGACAAACAGTTGGCAAAAACAAACTCTCACCTCACGAGACAGGGATTCCCGCCAACTGCTTTCCCTGGAGTAGAAGAACCGCAACTCGCACGGCGTTTATAGAGGTTGATATTTGCTGCTCGGTTTTAAGGTAATACCCACGTCACCCCAGTGCAAACCCTCACCCATACGTTGTACACAGGGTGGAAATCCTGTCAGCTGATGCCCACAGCTGTCAGCCCGCCGCTTGTTTACTCTCACTCTGCGACTCATAAAAGAGGAGTGGAGGAGGACGAGAAGGAAATTTTTTGAAGAGATGTGTGGTCGGGGCTGGGGGGGGGGGGGCGGCTGTTGATGTGTCAAGGTCTGCCTGATACTAAGGGGCATCCCAGGCTGTGGCAACACCTCGGGGTTTCCAGCAGAGCCGGGGGGGGGGGGGCGGGTAGCGTGGCCGAGGGGCAGGAGCCCGGGAGCGGGCGCGGATGCGGTGCGGTGCGGTGCGGTGCGGGAACGGTGCGGGCCGGGCTGCAGGCGGTCTTTCGGGGGCTGCAAGGCGGCCGGCGGCCACCGGGGGGCTTCATTTCACCTCGAAAGGAGCTCAGCCGAGAGCCGCTTCCAGAGAAAGCGGCTTGTTAGCGCTAATGAGAGCCTGGCTGGCCTCCCCTCCGCCGCGGAGCGTTTGCTGTTAGCTCAGGTTCTACCCATTTAAAGGTATCTCGGCCTCCCTGCTTATTTTGGGGGCTTCAAGCCTGGTCTGCCTGCACAGTTGAGGCTAATACCCTTAAGCACATTTTACCCTTCACACGAATCACGCATTACCTTAATAACAACAATGGCCGTTTCTGGGGCAGGACAGCCCCAAATGTTGTGCTAAAAAGCTCTTTACAGCCTGCCAGACTCCTATTCCCACGGTGCTGCTCTGCTTTTTTTTTGCTATAAACGGGTGTTTCAACAATTTCTTGCTTAAATAATTAGCCATGAGAGTAATACATATTAATAACTGTAATACATGGGGTTTTTTAAACACTTATATTCATTCATAAGATCTCAAAGTGCTTTTTAAATGAGGTCAGCACAATTAACCCTATCGAACCACTGCTGTGAAGAATTTCCAGACGTGCTCGTAACTGCTGCTGTCACTGTGCATCAGCTGGGCAAATGGTCCCATTTCTAACACCTTTAAGCCAAGGCTGGAACCAAAACCAAAGCAGCGGGAAGCCTCCATATTAGATAAGGTTTTTTGGTCACAGAAGCTGCTGCTGTCTTGAAGGGAAGAAGAAAACAGCTTGGAAGCATTTGGAAACTGCCCCGCTGTGGTTAAAATGGTTGGGGATCACTGAAGAGCTGAAATGAGAAGCAGCAGTTGGCAAAAACTGGAAGAGGTAGCACTGAGAAGGAGAGCTAAGTTTCTTAAGTAACATGTAGCTTAGAGAGCTGTCACAGTTTTTGAGATAGGCTCCTGCCCTTCCTTGGAGAAAAACATTCCCCATGATCTGGAAGAGTGAGGGGGCTAAAGCCCTAAAAGAAGGCCTCCAATTTTAGAAATGTCTCTCCTCTCCATAATCCCTCCACTTCTATAACATTTTGTAGGTATGACATTATACAAACTGTGTAACTGACAAATCCTCCGTTTGCATTAGATTTAAGTGGCTTCCCTCCCATCACTCCTCACTGTTAAAAATACATTACAGAAATTACTATACTGCCTCGGAAAATGTGTGATGACTCTGGTGTCTGTCGTTTATTTCTAAAACATTTTGGCACTTTTACTGCTGGGTTGTCTTTTCCCTTCAGCTTTGAGTGGGGGAAGGGATAGTGCAGGGTTAGGGCAAGATTTTTCAATTTTCCTAGTTATTGCATGCATGTGTTGTAGCCACCATGCCAGGCATGATGGGATCTAAACGCTGAACAGGAGCAGTGAAATCGTCAGGAGGAAAGGAGAATAGAAAGCCCAGAGAAACCAGTTTGGGCCGCCATAAGAACGGCCGTATCGAATCGGACCAAAGGCCCAGGATCTCACTTTCCTACAGTGGCCAATATTTACAGAAAGACTGTCAGCAAAGAGCAAGTGTAACGTGACCTTTCCTCTCGAGTGACCTTTCAGCTTCTGCGAAGCGGACAAATTCACCCTTGCTCTCACCTCCTTGCCCCACAGGCTACATTTGTCTCTCTGCATCCAAACGACCCTCCAATCTCCTTCATTTCGTTCTCCCACGGGCCTCTGGCTGATGCTCCGGCACCGCTTCTCAGGGGCTGCACACGCAGGGTGTTTCTGAGCATTAATCACACCGTAGAGATCCGTTTTTCCTCCGATAAGAGCCCGGCTCAATCTGCAAGGAAAGGAGGGGAATCAATCTGCCTGATTGCCGTAGAGCCTTCATTTTGCACTCCGCAGCCCCTTGCCAGGCAGAGCAGCGGGGGAGTCTCCGCTCAGTTGCTCCCAGCAGGTGTCACTATGGAATGGGAAAATGCAATTCCTGGGCCGGGAAAGGAGCCCGGCTGCAGGCAGAGCATCGACTGACACTGCCACCAAAGTATCACGCCACTATGTCCGGGAAACTTTCAGAATTCGGTCTGAAATGGATGTGCTACTACCCTCTCCTTACCCCCTTTTTTCCCCTCCATTGCAGCAACTCTAATAGTGGGTTGGAGGAGTTTTTCTGATTTTTTCAAACATTGCTTAGCAATGAGTGAAGAGACACTCGTCTTCATGGATCACTACCCCATGTAGTAACACAGCACAATAACGTGTAAAGTTTCCAGAACTGTTGGTAATTACTGATAAGCCCAGCTCAGCTCTCAGTTACATACAAAGCTGGGTAAACAATGGAAGGAAAAAATTAATTAGAGCCCGTGTTTGCTAAAGCTGGCTAGCGATTCCATCTGATCACGTTCCTGCTCCTTTTATTCCCTTTGCACAAACATTTGGGTGGTCAGGTTTTGCTGGCACCTAGGTGTGCAGGAGGAGCTTTTGTCTGTGTAAATAGTACATCTCTCCCAGGGCGTCAGCCCTTCCGGCAAGGGCTCGCCTGAGCCCTGCCCTTGTCCTTGCATCTGGGAAGGTGTTTGGAAGCCTGGGGAGTCAGTGGTTGAATGGTCACCTCTCCCAAGCAATACCGTAATCTCCACATCAGCAAGAGAAATGAGGGAAGAGAGGAAAACCAGGAATGAGAGTCAGTGGAAAGGACAATCATCTGGAGACATTTCGCGTGTGTTTTGTCCCTATAGTACTCCTGCATGGCATGTCTTCTGTGACAGTAAGCACAGCCTATGTGAAGAGGCAGAGGGGAATTCAGCATTTCATGGAAAACTTCTCTCAGACATGAACATTGGGCTTGGCTTGGATTGCCTTGCTTTCTGAGAAAACTGGGGTGGTCCCAGTTCTAAGAATTTTGTCCCAGCCAAATGGTAAGGCTTGATGAGTGCTATACAGCGGCTTGAACACTGTATGGGCTGCTTGTGCCTCCCCAGCTTCTTTCTGTTCTGTGGGACTGAAGGGGTCAGAAGGTGTTGCTAGGGTTCTAAAAAGCATATTCTCCTTCATGATTGACTGAACTCCCTCACTATAGTAGGTCTGATTTATTAATGTCAAACCCAGCCCAATCTTGAAAAGGTGGTCAGAGCAGATGACCTCCCAATATCCCTTACAACCAAAATAATTCCATAATTCTATAAATGGGGGGTCACGTTTCCTTAGCCATGTCCTTGACCAGTGCCCTTCTGTTTTTGTATGCTGTTTACTGGTTTTATGCAGTGGCAATGCCTGTTCTTCCACTCTGCTATTCTCAGAGAACAGGAAGGCTGGATGTGACACCTCCTCAACTGATTATAAATCTGATGTACCTCTTTCTCCCTCCTTCAGCCTGGGAAGGACTCAGATAACTTTGCAGTTGAGGACCATGTGTGGTCAAAGGTGAATGGCTAAAGTGCTTCAGTGCCCTCAGCACAATCTCCTGTTGTGCTCCATTTCCCTCAGAGCCAGAGCCTCAGTGATGTCTTCAGATTCAGCTCCAAAGTGTAGAAACAAGGCCAGGCAATCGTGGGGATGGCTTGATGAACAGTTTGGTGAGACCTGGAATCTGCTTACACTCATGATGTATTTCTCCTCTTGTGAAGATATGCTTGGCAGATGGATTCATAAAATCCTGCCCTTAAGTGCAGCCCTTTTATTGGTGATGTTTGCGCCCTGGTGTGCAAAGCTATGTTTTATAGGGTGCTGGGAAAGACTCAGATCAAAGCTAATGTGATTTGCCCATGATACTTTCAGCAAGAAGAGAAGTTCAAAAGATAGGAAGCCATCTATGAAGACAATCAGGCTTCATGTTTCCTTTCCTGTACTTTATGCAGAATTGAGACCACGAAAAGAAGGGTTCTGGGCAGAGGGCTAATATTGCTCCCTCCCTTTTCCCACTAGCACATTGGACAACACACACCTCATCCAATTTAGCCTGCGGGGTCTGCCCTTGGCCTCCAACCACAAGCATCTGCCCTGGCAGTGTGCTTCTAAAACAAACTTGGAATGTGTGGGTGTAATCAAATTCTCCCCTCTTCCTATTTGAGGTACCGTTAGGAAAAAGAGTCATCCCTATGCTCTAATTTTTGTTTATTCTGAGCACAGTTGCTGGATGTAAGCCATTCTAATTAAACTGCAAACTTCTTTTGTAGAGAGCTCAGATGTTGCTGAAATCAATGTCAAGCATTACACGAGTCTGTATCATTTGCACTGATCTTTCTAAACTCTGCTGGCATAGAGGAGCAGCAGAAAAAAAACCTCAACCAACCCCTAAAACCAAAACCAAGCCCCCAGATCTATTTACTGTTGCACTTGACAACTTGTCCCCAGGGTCTCCATGGAATTTACAAAACCAGGAGCAGAGCCTGACGCAAGGTGTCAGCTGGCAAATGTGGGTGGTATTTGGGTGCCAGATAAAAATTCATTTAGAAATGCAGCCGAGGTGAAGAAAGCTTCCTTCTAATCCCAGCACAGCCCTCAAAAACCAGGGCTCAAATTTGGTACCATGCAGTGAGCACATGCTCTGCAAATTGTTGCCCAACGTGTAGGTTACAGAGGTGATGCTACTTTAACCTACATAGCTGCACCAGGTGTCCAGCAGAAGACCCTGAGACACATTGCTAGCAGTGCGGGAGGGTCTGGGACATCAGCCAGCTGAGCTGCATACACTTGCTCATACTCAATTAGCAGGTTCGTACTGCGTATGTAATCCACACTGCCTTCAGTGTCGAGCCGCCAGTTGCCCTCAGCAGCTAATAATATAGAACTGCAAAGTACAGTTAATTAAGTAGGCACAATTTATTCAATAATACATTGCCTATGTACAGAATGTTGTGTGGTTTTCTGGTAGCGATGTAGGATGTTGCTCCTAGAGTTGTCCCTTGTGGTCCTGGTCTCATGCTGATTCCTTCTCATATGCTCTGTGGCCTGCAGCTGGAGGCCATGACTGGCACCAAAAATGTTGTCTTCTTTTGGACTAAAATCTTGGGGTCTGGACTTCTGATGGTTTTTCTTTGGCTACCTTTGCCATCCCTTGCCTCTAAACTAGGATCCCAAAGAAGATTTACAATTGTAGTTCTTTGCTGTTGGAAAATAACAGTAGGGAGCACAGTGAACAGGACAAGAAAGGGCACTTTTCTAGGCTAGCTTCAGGGTTTCTGTGGAAGCTTCATGCCAGTTGCTCATGGTCTTCCCCACCAGTGTTCATTCAATTCACTGAAACACCACTCAATAGTCTAATACAGGGATTCTGTGTCACCTTTGTTCATGCACAGAGTTAGAGAGCTATGACTTACAGGTTTAGGGGATGTAAGGGAAATGCTCTGCAGATAGAAAGGGGCTGGTTGTTTTATAAGATGCCAATGAGTCCCCTTTCAGAGAGAAACATGTTTTTCAGGCTGCGTATCATGTTGTTTGAAGGCAGATTTATAACAACTGTGTTGTCATTTATGGGGTAAAGAGGAATGCAGTGAAACTTTATTAGGACACTAAAAATTGTTAATGAAAAACCAAACCAACAAAGTTATTTATGAATGATTGAGAGTAATCTGGAGGCTGTTGCATGAATGAAACCTTGCTTTCTCCTCTGTCCGTGCTTGCCACAGTGAGATTTTGGCAGAATGTGCCATTTGTCTGTGTCAAGGTGAAATACCAGTTTTGTTTTGTGGAGGAATCAAACATTTTTACAGCACAGCACATCTTATTTGAAATGTTATTCTTGAGATTCAAAGAAAGCTTTGCTACCACAATGTCAGTGAGGTGTAAGTCCACTGAAATAGTCTCAGACCAGCCTAAGAATAGACCAGAAAACAGTACCACATGTTTCTTTCAAAAAAGAAAGAAAGAAAAAAACAACAAACAAACCAAGCAACAAAAAAGCTGGAAGAGACAGTGAAAGATAAAGATGTATTTGAATGATCTGGTAATTATATGTACACCAAGAGCCATTCATTCGTTTATCTATTCTTCCTTTGCCAGCATTGGCGAGCAGGCAGAAATGAGACCCTTCCAACCTTCTCTGTCATTTGCTGCTTCTTTCATCTGCTTTCCAGTTTTGAAATCAAACACTTAGCTCTCCCTCTGCTAATTTTTGTCAGGTTTCTGCCGTGTCTCCTTCCCTGAGCTGACTTCCAGTTCACATGGCAGTGGATGGGCCCAATAAAACAGGTTAAATTACGTTTCCCTAAGACTGAATTATTACTTTCAGGAGAAAATGAATGAATGAATCCTGTGCACTGGGAATGTCACTTGCAGTGGCGAGGAAGGCGTCCAGGTGTTAGGAAGGGCTGATGGACACATAATGGACACAGCAACGTCCCACTTCTCTACCACTGGTGTAGAAATAATTGCCCTACACACACATTTCAGGCATATGGGAAGGCACAGTATCTGCCCATAACAATCTACAGTTTGATTTAGAACAAAATACAACAACAATTAAGAGGGGAAAGAGCAAGAATTAGGAGAGTAGTAATAAGACCACACAGTAAGTAGCTGGCTACATGCGCAATTAGACAGTTCCTAGCCATTTCAAAGTGGAGTTGTGTGAATAATTGATTTTTCAGTTCAATGGTCAAACTGAAGAAAAAAAAAAAGCTCAGTTTGGATTGACCCAAAACGTAAAATTTTATTAGCTTCTTTGACAAAATGAAAAAAAGTTTAAAAAATTTATTTGAGGTTGAAGTCAAAATTAATGGTTCATTTAGTTGGGGCAATGGAAATGCTTTTAAGTGCATTGTTAATTTAGAGAAGTTTAGAAATAATAACTTTTGAAGAAAAGATTGAAATATTGTGAAAATATGGAAATAATTTCTCTTCTTTGAAATAATCTTTCTTTCATTAATTATTATTAGCCAAGTCAATCAAAATTCAGGAACAATTTTGATCTGATCTGTTTGCTTGCTACCTAATGACACTGGTTCCCTCTGTCATTCTTCCTTGCTTTCGCATGATAGTGCATTTGTTGGAAGAAAGAAACTTCTGAGGAAAATGACGATTTGATTTTTAAACGAGGATTTTCAACTCACTTCTGCTAGAGACAAAGGATGTAATTCTAAACCCATTCCGCTTTATAATGCTAAGATTACAGACAAAATATTCAAGAGAAGTGATTCTGCAAGAGTTTTTTTAAGGTAATATGTAAATAAGCAAATAAGATTGACAAATGCAGAAAGTAGTTATTCTTAAGCAGCCCATCAAAACTGCTACTGGTAAAATCACCAATTACCAGTCCCTAGAAATAAAGCAGAATAAAATATCATGCTGTGTCAGAGCATTCAGATGTCATGGATTTGCACTGGATTTGCAAAGTCATCATTCCTGCAGTAAATTGGTGGTGACTGTGGGTGCAGAGGCAGAGGACAACTCTCAGGTCCCGTGTGGTGCCAAAGCTGGGGGAGACTGGTGTCTGGTCACGATGTGCTGCCCAGGTGTCATCTCCCAAGGTTAGACCTCTTGTTTTCACTCACTAGGAAAAAGCTCCTGTGGGCTGTGCTTTCCAGGTCACCTTTCTTCCTGCAATGGTTCAAAGATGAAAGGAGCAGCAGAGGCACTTTCCCAGGATCCTGAAACATGCCCATTGCACAGGCCCTGTGAGAGGTGCCTGGCAAAGGAACAGGATTTAGTGATCTTTTTGGTTAGTAGCAAGTGCCTTTCTTCCAACCCCTTAATTTTCCTTATATTGTAAGTATTTTCTCTCTTATAAATACTTTTAAGCTGTCCTCCTTTTCCTTAAGAAGTGTTTTATTTTTACATGTCATACTTTATATGCAGCTAAAACTTGCTGAATGGGTTGCTTCTGTTAACACTGGCTGAGCAACAAGAGGAAAGAAATTGTCGAACCTCCATCTCTCAGCATCACTAACCGGGTGTATTTGGTGTGCGGGGCCTCTGCCTGAGTCGGGGAGGAGAGATCTTCGCTTGGAGGGGACTGTATCAACCTCTCCTCACGTGGGCTCCGCACAAGAGTACAGGCACTTATTTATGGCTCTGAAGCCTAAGCAGCTATTCAAAATGAAGACACCTTGATCCAGTCAGGTTATGGAAAATAATGGGCACTATGCATGCACTTTGATATGTTTGCTTTTCTTTTGATTTGGCTGAAAGCCTCTCACTCTCTGTCTTTCCTCTCCCTACTGTCATTTGCCTTTTTTCTCTTTCCATCCCCATTTCAAACCCGACTTAAAGAGTTTATGAAGGAGAACCAGGCCCCAGAACAGCCATTGATCTTACGGGGAGCAGATTTCTGTATTTGTCCTTTGGGTGCTGCTGAGGTATTCAGAAATTTCATTTACTTTATATTAAAACTTTATTAGGGCAACCAATCTTGCTTTTCTTTATGTGTTTCTCTATTTTCTTCTAGAGAAAAATGGAAAGAAACACGAAGACATATTCATAGAGCAATTAATAATGATAAAAATAACATCATCACTGTCATTAATGACGACACTCTCATACACCTTTTCAGGCAACAGATCACCTTATCATGACTTCTGTGGGTATCTGTGCAAAAGAAAAAAAAATTAAAAAAAAAAGCTTCTCATGGCGTAGGAAGAAATTGAAACCTGTTTATTTATGACTGGATAAGAATGAGCTGCCTCATTAATGTGGTATAAAATGGGTATAATTCAGCATTCCATACAATCCTCTGTGACGTGTTGACAGGTGCTGTCATGCACTATCACTTTTAGGTTATTGCACTCTAATAGACTACAATTATAGCTCATTTAATATGATATGACAGTGGGGAAGCACATGTGAGGTTACAAGCAGTTACACTTACAAAACAAACCGGTGGCAATGGGTACAGCTACAGGTAAATATTACAGGGGGCAAGTCCCCTTTCCACCATCACAGGGCCCAAATCTCTGTGGCTAAAGGTCTTATACATACAGATCTTGCAATGAAACGTTTGTGTCTAGCCACTTCCTCGCATTTTCTCTTACTTTCCCCACAAATGCCAATATTACTGCTTTCAGTTGTACCTCCTAATGTTGCTCCAACAGTCGAAACCACAGCAGGGGGTGGAGTACGCTTGAAGAAAAGCTGAAGCACAAGATTTATAACAGTTGGCAGCCCAACATCTCATCTCATACAAACAACTCGGTTTCCTTTTGGCGGCCTGCTGTGCCACTAACAAGGCAGGCTACAAAATTCACCCACTGGGTGACGGGGGAAGGCAGCATGAAGCACACGCCAGCATTGTTTTCGTGTGGTCGGAGAGTGGCAGAAAAGTTGGGCCCTGCACTTTGGTTTCACTCATTAAAGGGGAAAACTGCAGAACTGTTGCCGGATTTTTAACCGGTGGGAAAAAAAACCCTCCCCTCGGTGAGGTTAAAAGATTTCTCAACAACATTTGCAACCCCAGCATTGCAGGGTTTTGCCAGGGCAAGATTCACACTGGGGCCATGTATGTGGTGCTATAAGTCAAAAAGTCACCAGGTAGCTTGCATTTCTGTCTAAACCGTATACTGAAGTGAGTGACTTTGCTACTTTCTGTCTTAAAACATATTTCAGACGTTGTTTTAAGTGCTGAGGTAGTAGCTGTGCTTGCACACTAAGCAACCATAGGATCACTCCTCCTGGGAGTTGCCAGGCATTGCATTTCAAGGTTTTAAATATAAAAGCCTAGAAGCTGACTCTGCACGATGTTTTCAGAGAACCAGCTTTCTGGCCCGTGCAGCCGTGGTGCCTCGACAGCTGGGTCACGCCATATGGGTCAGGATGCCGCCTCTCCGTTTCACGCATCCGCGGAGCCGGAGCAATGCTCCTCAACCAGTCGGTAATGAAACATCTCCTTTGCATTACAAAGAATGCACTTGTTCGCGGAAAGCCTTTCCCCATCAGCAGCAATCATACGCTTGGCATGCCTACTGGAAGAGCACCCACACAGCCTCCCCTGCTCCTCCTCAGCCTTGGTGAGCCATTGCCTTCCTCCCTCCCTGCTTGAGCAGCCCCCTCTCTCCTTCATAATTCAGTTTTCCCTGCCACCCGTCACACCTTTCTGGACCTCCAGCTCTCGCTGTGTCCTCTCTGTCTCTGGCTCCTGCCAGGGGCTCAGTGAAGGGGAAGGGAGATAACTTCCCAGATCACTTCTGTGACCGGGTTGCTGCTCCTCTGCCAGTGGGAAACGATTTTCAAGCAGCCCTCTGTGCTCAGCAAATGGGGTTATACTGACCACAGCTACATTTCGGCGGAGATGCCTATGGACACTTCAGCTTGATAATCCTAACCGGTTGTTATGTGCTGTGGCTTTGCCCAAAGGATGTGTACTGGAGCCACCGTCACGTACAAGCCCTGTTAAACTATCTGTACCCTCTGGTTCTTAAGGAGATTGCAGTGTTGTAGGAAACATCACAAATCAGCACCCCTGCTAAAAATGGCAGCATGCTATTTTGCATCTTCTCATGTTATTTTATGCCTCCATCCCAAGGGAAAAGTTGAATTAATACAGCATACTGGGGTGCTGGAGAGAAAATATGAAAAGTGCTGATATAATCATGCAACACTTGCCTTTATTATTATTGCTATTTGGGGCAGAACTCTGAAAAGCTCCTGCTACTCTATGGGGAAGAACTTCCTCTGGATAAAACAATATGAAATGGCCTCAGGTTGCGCTAGGGGAGGTTTATATTAGATTAGGAAAGCTTTTTACACTGAAAGGGTTATCAAGCATTGGAACAGGCTTCCCAGGGAAGTGGTGGAATCATAATCCCTGGAGTTATTCAAAAGATAGGTTGTGATGTTTTTTGTCAGTATTAGGTTGACGCTTGGACTCAATGATCTGAAAGGTCCCACCCAACCTAGACAATTCTATGATTCTGTGATGCCTGGGATCCCAAACCCTTAGTTTCTTCTGACAATCTACCTTTTAATGTTACTGTTGTTTTTAAATTCTCCTACAATAAAGACAAAATTGTGAATATTAAGGTATGCAAAAATACATTGTTTAGTAGCTCTTTGGCATTTGGAAATTAGTAACATTAATAGGTAATTAATTAGTCTTTTTTAAAAAGGTCATCTCATGTCAGAGAGCCCTTTTTTCAGCGTTGTGACCAATCTCAAATCTGGTAGCATTTTTTTAATTTATAAAAGTACTAAAATTTAAAAGCTTGCTTTAGTATATAGTAATGTTACATGGTAAAGGTCTACTAAGAAAGTGTGAATGCTAACAGTGTCAAAACAAAGTAAACTCTGCTCTCCTGCAGGCTGGATACTACAAGAAGTAGCATCTATATGTACCAAGCAATGCCTATTACTACAAAAAATAAAATAAAAAATAACCAAAAAACAAATACTCAACCCAAAAAGAAATAAGATGGAGACTGGAGGAGCATGAAACAGAAGCCTGCACTTCTGAATTTTCTATTTTTTACCCGTTTGGCATGAAAAACTGTCTCTGTAAATTGGACCCAAAGCTTTTGCCCCTGGCCAGTGTTTGGTTGGCAGGAACTGTGTTCTTCTTGGGTTTGGTTCTTATTTTTTCTAGCCCATTCCTGAATGAAGACTTTGTCACTGAGTTGGGGAGGTTACGGAGAGGAATGAGAGCTAACGCTGCTTGAAATAAATATCCAAGTGAATTTCTACAATGATCTTCTGGGGTCTCCCGAGGCATGCTGCAGATGGCATGTGGTCCTCCCGCCTTGGACTGCACCCAGCAGGCACCTGTGGATGGTGCTGGGGGCCAAAAGGAGCAGCAAAAGGAGCAGCACTGGGGAGAGCATTAGACACAGTTTTTCTTTTCCTGTAAAACAGCACCAGCAACAGTATAAAACCTTCCCTGTTACAAACTTTGTTGATTTTACCATATGTCTTTTAATACTTCATGCTTGTAATAAGCTCCCTTCATCTCTCTTCTCATCCTCACTTCCAGAGTCCTGGGAAAGCAATTTAGCCCCCTTTGCTACGTAGGGAAACTTCAGTTGTGGCTGTGTGGTTTTAGTCAAGTTTTCAGGAGTGAAACAATGTGTTTTACCCTGCTACTATAAAATGATTTCTAACATATTTCATTACTTTCATTCTGAAAGAAAATGTCAGCTAGAGAATTCAAATTCCTCTTTTTAGTGCCTGTCTTCATGAACTGCTCACAGTGATAATGCCATAACCTCTTCTGGTAACATGGAGTATTATCAAAGCCAGGCATTCACAAATCAGCAGGAAGGTAGAGACCTGAAAGGCTTTTTGTTTAGCTTTGGTTTGTTTGGGTTTTTTTGTTTGTTTGTTTGCTTTGTGGTTTGGTTTTTTTTAGTGGTCGGATCTTTGTGGACATCTCTTGGGTTTAGGCTCTCAATTGATTTTGACTTGACTAAAACCATGCTGAAGAGGTGAGCATTATCTTTTCCCACTTTGTCCTAAAAGTTGTGACTTTTTGCTTCTGTATGAATCAAATATTCAGACCAACGTATGTGTGAAAAAAAGAAAGTCTGGTACATTAGAGTTTTTTAGACTACATGCAGAATTTTTCTATTTTGTCCTTGCATAAGGAATACTTTCACGGTAACAAAGTAATGAACAGAAGTATTGCTTTTTTTAAAAAAAAAAATGTTCAGGATTACTGAGCAATTTTGAAATCAGATTCCCTGTGAAATTAGAGTTTGTATTTTTATTCTTTCCTTTATTTCTCAAACTGAGAAACTGGGGATTTCATTAGAGTTTGCCCAGTAGGACACATTTGTCCTTTCTCCTTCTCTCTAAATACTTTCTGTGTATCGTTCTTTCCCCTCTCACTTTTCTTTCTTGCTTTCTTGTTTGCCTTTCTTTCCTTCCTTCCTTCATTCCTGTCTTCCTTCATCCCTCTGACCTTTTCCTTTTCCTTTTCCTTTTCCTTTTCCTTTTCCTTTTCCTTTTCCTTTTCCTTTTCCTTTTCCTTTCTCTTTTTCCTTTTCCTTTTCCTTTTCCTTTTCCTTTTCCTTTTCCTTTTCCTTTTCCTTTTCCTTTTCCTTTTCCTTTTCCTTTTTTTCCTTTTCCTTTTCCTTGCCCTTGTCCTGCCCCTTCTCCTTCCCCCTTCTATTTCCTCTTTCCTTCCCCCTTCTCCTTCCTCTCTCCCTTTCCTTTTCCCTTTCCCACTCCCTTCTTCTCTTCCCCTTCTCCTTTACCTTCTCCTTCCTCTTTCCTTCCCCCTTCTCCTTCCTCTCTCCCTCCCCCTGTCCCTCTCCTTCAGCTATTTTAAAGATAAATCCCATCCTTGCAAATTCATAGCTGACAAATCTGGCAACTAGAATATTTACTGGAAAAACAAGAATGCACAGCAAGACTTCATGATTCCCTCTCTCATATGTATTTCTTTATAGGGTGCATTCTGCAGTATTTGGTGCGTGTGTCAGTGGAGATGAAAAGCTACTTTACAGGGAAACTGAAATCTATTTCCAATGACATTGCTACAGTGCAAAATGGAATACTATGAATGACAGTCACTCAGATTTCCATAAATGCGACTCCTCTATAAGCGAAATTCTGAAGTGATTTTTATTTCTAATGTCAGCCTTGGAGGCTCTGCAATGTCGTCCTCATTTTCATCAGAATAATTATATTTAATTTTAGGGTTTGGTCTATCAGAGGTCTACAAATTTGTTTCATCAGTTAACACTACTCGTTTGTCAAAAACAGGCAAGCAGCAATGCTTTCCCTGTTTCACTTCTATACTGTATGGGAATTCTTTGATGGTTAAAATGTTATCAGCAGGGGAGGAAAAGAGAAAACATCTTTTATGAGTCTTTCCCAGTGAACACAACAGTCTTTGTCTGCCTAATGTAGTCGGCCAGTTGAACCTTGCGTCGTATGAAGACCTGAATACCTCCCAGTCAAAAAGGAGCAGTTTTCCCAGTGGCAGCACAGTAGCCTTGTAACCATGAAGTGTGTGAGGGTGGGCAGCTAGGTTTAGAGCGTTTTCTTCAGCAGCAAGTTATGTAGAGTTTCAAAATGGAAGTGAAGTCAAATCAACCTTCCAAGTCCATTTCAGGCTTTCTTTTTTATTATTTTTTTTCTCTTTGGACATAAACCACTTCAAATAAAAGTTCTATCAATAGAGCTCTAACCACAGATTAAATATTTCTGCTGACATTATTTGACTGATAATATCAATTTCAAAGTTCAAATTTTAATAAGGTATTACAAAGCATAGGAAGAAACAAGCTAATCAAGCCAAGTTTCATATTTCCCCCCTTTGTATAAAATGATAAGTGAATTTAAAGCTATGCTTTGTCTCTTTAATATCTGCTAAAAATGGATGAATTACTGAATATATATTTATTCTTAGCCTCATTTGAAGGCAAATATTTACAAGGCTTTTCTCTTGTAATCTGATTTTAATATCTCAACTGAAAATGATTCATAACATGTGGCTTCAAATACCCTGTAGTTAAAGAGGCCAAAAATTAATTAGCTGATTCTAGCAAGGGTTTCTTGGAACTGACCTTGAAAGAAAAAAAGAAAAAAAAAGCGGTACTGTTTATCAGATCACTGTACATTGTTGTTGCTTGTGCAAAGAATTTCAGGAGTAAATAACAGAGACTGGCAATAACTTGTGTCTGATCCTTGGTGCTGATGTAAGTGTACATCCTTTGGGGTTTTGTGGCTCTTCCAGTAGGGCTTCAAGGGCCAAGTATCTCCTGTCCTTTCGGTGTGGAAATTATTCAGACAGGCATGGGTTTGTGGAGCGGGTTAGTGACTGTTATGCAAGCAATGGGAAGCACCTCCCTTTAATCCCTTGTCCAGATTAAAATGCAGTGAGTGTGGAAATATTCGCAGGTCCTTTTTTCTGCATCTTATAAATATACCCAGGAAGCCATCTGGGAACAGAAATACTCCCTAAGTACCGCTGACCTGAAACGCAAGTGTCTTTGTGAAGTCAGTTTCTCTTCTTCCTTTGAAAGACAATCTTGCTGATGCTGACTGCTAAAAATAAGGACGCAAAATCTTTTCCAGCATCTGGAGTTTTCTGTGCTTTAATCCGTTCATTTCCTTATGTATTGTTATATAGGTATTTCTGTGCACACTCTGATTAATGTACAAATACATATTTTACTCAGTAGGATTAGAGTCAAGTGGGCCTGATTCTCCACTTCCTTGCAACTTGCATCTTTAGCCATAAGTGTAGGTACAGCCCTTTTAAGAACTGTCATTTTATAAGGAGCTTTAGAAAATTAGATTAACTCTTGCTTTGCCACATTACAAATAGTATCCATCTATTGTGAGCTGAAAAAAAAATATCTTTCCTCTATCATGTGTTTTTTGGCTACGTGCTTTTCTACAAATCTGAGCTGTGGGTTGTCTTCTGTCCCATTACAGCAGCTGTGTCCAAAGGGTTCCATGTTGTCCAAAACTTCCTTGGGACAAGAGTATTCCTATAAGTGTGTAGAGGCAGGTGTGCAGGTATTGCACAGGTATTTACACAGTCTAATTGCCAGCCATAAAAGTGCAAATAAGGTGTTTAGAAGGCTTTCCACAAACTACCTTGGAAGCTTCCTCTTCAGTTTCTGTCAGGAGTGGTTTGCTCTGTACTTAGGGAGGTCTCTAAATTAGGAGAGTATGCTCACTGACTGCATTTTTTACATGTGTGTGGTCTGGGAAACGTTTCATTCCGCATTGCAGTAAATCACAACTTTATTTTGCCTATGTCCATTCTCCTCCCCTCCTATAAAATTGGGTATCATGGTCATTGTAGTGTCCTTGGTTGCTACAGCCAAATTATCTCAATAATGTTGTGTCAATGGCAAAAGCTGTGATAGTAGGTGATCTCATATAATCCTGTATCAGGGATTATATCTGTATAATCTGCATATTTCTGATACTTCCACTTGTGTATTGTGTTGTCATTAATCATCCTTAGAAGAGTCAAACAGTAAAAAATATTTGATGCAATTTCTCCAGCAGCATTGAGCCTTGGTTTGCCAGGAGAAAAAGGTCTTCATGATCATTTTGACTATGGCAGAAAACTGGTGCTGGAATGCTGATTTGGCTGTAATTTCACAAATCCAAACGAGGTCAGGAAGCCTTTCAGGATTTCAGTTTTCCACACAGAGGAAAACAGAACAAGATTTATGCACTTAACCAAACAGGGGTGTAGCCTCAGCTCCAGGATCTGGGGTTGCTCAGTAACTTAGCATCTGCTTTGATTTTGATGACATTAATTTATTTTAAATAGTCTGGTGGAATAACATGTATGGAATTTTCTCAATATTAAGAGTCAAGCGTGAGAATTACATATGTACATACATACTCTGTGGCATTTTGTCTTTCTACATGGGTGCGTGTGCCTCAAGCAGCCCTGAATGCCCAGGCTGATAAGAGTGTGGGTCATGGATGGAATGCTGCTGATGAAGCTGAGGTGGTGTGCTCACTCCAGGTATCTGTTCCAGCATGTCATACAACTTTTATGTTTCCTAGTGTAAAAATCTTGATTTTTGCATGAGCAGCCTTTCATACAAGGCTTGAAAGTTTGTGTACTTGTGGACTTTCCCAGCTCAGTGTTGTCCAGTGTTGCACTGTTATTCACTATACTAATGCTTTTAACAGAAGTTATTCTGGCAATGATGGAAAAAGTCGACAACTTGCTGGTGCCCCTGGCTTACTGAAGGTTTTGTATTTCAAGAAACATGAAGGATTGTAAACCCACATTTAACACTTTGGATCAAGTTGCATCTAACAGGAGTAATTGCATTTTTATCAATGAATGGGTTCACTTTAAATGGTTTTTCCTCCTTCCACAAAGTTAGCTTTTTCTTGGTATAATTGGTAACTTTTAATCTTCTCTTAATCAAAACAATTTCTGGAAATGCAAGATATATTTTGCTTGAGAATGAAGTTGAGGCAAAGTTTTAGGCAATCTCATATGGTTAGTTAAAGGTGGTACAGTTTGCTGTTTAAAAGCTTCTTCTGTGTACAGCTCCATATCTTGCATTTTATCAGCGTGATGTGATCTAGCAACCACAGGAAAGACACAATATCCTGAGTAACCAGCAACTGCTACAGGGGAGTGTGATTTGGCAGAACCCTACTTATAATTGCTGGTCTTAAGCTGAGGAAATATGAAGGGGAAAGAAAATAAAACAAATAGAAAATTATTTGTGCTTTGCTTTTTTTTTTGGTAAAAATGTCAGTCATTGCTTGAGAAGTCTGGATTCCTGATATTTCACTTCTGCTGCTTTTACAAAAACGAAGGAAGTAATGTTTTGAGTGACCCTTTCTGTGTACATACCATTGGTGGTTTTGATATAGTCTCTTCATTATAGTAGCCACATCCTTCCCTTCTCATAACAGCTCTTTTGCTCTCCTCCGTAGTGCCACTGCTTATTTCCTCCCTCTTCATTATCTTGTGTGGTGGACTTATAAAGATCCCTTCTTTACCATACAGCTAGATGACTTAGTCTGGGCTTGCAATAAAAAGAACATGCTACGGGAAAAGTAGAGAGCTTGCTGTGATCTTTGACTCATGTTTTGCTCATGTTTGCTCTTGTGTAGTTCCTTTTTCTGTAACACACCCCTGCCTATTACCATTACCACTATCATTTGAAAAAAAAAGTATTTAATTGCAATGCTTTGAAACTCAAGTTTAGAATGTAAGGGTGTAGAGACTGGATGGTTAAGAAGTTCTGACAAACATAGCTCCAGGGAGCTAGCTAAATACACTACTGAATTACGGAGTCAATCCAAGGAACTTGCATAAAGTCTCTGCTGGTTTATAGTTTCTTGAATGCTCCCAGTCATCGGGCATTAGCAAGTTATGCTACAGAGTTTACAGCATAGCATATACACTCCATGGCCTGTTATAGCCATAATCCATATTTTAATGCTTTATGTCAGGCATCCCTGCTGCCCTCTAACCATTCTTTAATAATAAGACAAAAGTGATATTTTAGGCTAACAGTTAATAAATAACGTGACTTATCCAATCACACCTTTCACTAAAATATTATTATCTTTTGACAGGTTCATTACTGTAGAGACATCAGGGACTGATGAAACATTGTCTAATTCTACCACTAGTACATTTTCTGTAGTTGTCTTTCTTTTAATTTAATTCTCCTACTCTGAAAGCATACTGTCCATTGCAATTATCGAATGAGCATTTAATCTAGCATAACTAAGGCATTTTAATCTTTTCTTATGGAAAAATGATTAAATGGTCATAACATTGCTATGATGTGCACTCATCTACTCCTGACTTAGAGAATCAAAGTTTTCTCCTTTCTGATAACCAAACCTCAAGTAAGACTTTAGCTTTAGTGCAGTGCATAGGCTGCCTGAACAAGAAAAGTACTATTTATTTAATGATACTGCAGAGTCAGAAAACAATTTGTGGTTATCAATCACTTCTGGTAGGATTGTTTCTGGGCAAATTCAGCAAATTTTGCTGGGTAACCTTCTCAAAAAAAGTATTATTTCTTAAACTGGAGATGTGTGGATAGTAAAAACCCTAAATATAACAGTTTGAAACAAAGCAAAAAGCAAAAAAAGTATGCCAAGCCACTTCCAGCACACTGATGTGATCACATTTCAAGAAATCTGTTTCTTGCAGCCTGGGGCGTCCTTATTGTCTGACATTATATGTACAAATTTAATGGGAAGTTAATTTGAAATACACAAAGATACATGCAGAAAATAAAATACTGGTTTTCAAGTTTGCCTGCAAAATTTGGTTTGAAGTAAAGCCCAGCCCTACCAAACCAAAAAGATGACTCAGTAAGAAACTCAGATTAGTCATCCCAGGGCAAAACAGTAGCTATCGACCTTTTTTCTTAGATTTGGCTGCTGCCTTTCTAGGACAGCAGTTCCTGTTGATAACATGGAAAGGGGCACTAAGTTCATTGCTCTTTCAGAACATGCTGCAATCTCCAAATTCCACTGAAGGGTATATCAGATATCTACAGAGCTCTGCTTCAAATCAGTTCATAGACTTTAAAAGAGATTTTAATAACGGGTAGAATTTTGAAAAAGAAAGCTAAATTATCAGATAGATTTATTGCTTGCTCCAATTTTTTAATGGCTCATTGTTTTCCTCTTAAATGACTAAATCTGTACACATTAAAATAAAGGATTATATGTACTTCCTAACCTTCTACCCACCTAATAAACAAAAATAAGAGTAATGAGTCACTGTCTTTGCACAGAACCATAAGTGAAGTGATACCTCCAAATTCAAGGAGAAAGTGCTAGTATGTTCATATACCCTGCAACATGCTTTAGCACATATTAAAAGTATGACTTGACCAGGTTGACATTTAGATTGTCACGATTCAATAACTCTCCAAGCAAGGATGAAAAATGGCTTTGTCCACCCTCAGAAGAAAATACAACTGTCTACAAAAAAGGTCTAACATTAAGGCTTTTCCCAGTTACTGGAAACTGATTTTGAAATGTCAGTGCAGAGCCTCATAAACTCCCATATCCATGGGAACTGGATACCTTATAGCTCTAGGGTCTTCTAAAGATCCCTTGGCTAATTCCTCTTCTTTCTGCCTCTACATCTTCATGGAACTGAAGTGTTGCACTGTGAGAGCCTCAGGCTTTAATGAATCATTGTGCAGGTTTCCAGTAAGCAAGTGGGCAATGTGAGACAAATAACTGGCCTGGAAGGAGACCAGCTGTCCATTTAGTGAACACGACAATTGCAAGTGGCAGCTACTCCAACATGAGAGTACCACCAGCGATAATGATGCTCCAAAATCTAGCAGAGGTAGCAATGACCAAATTGCATCCATGCATCCACACCCATCTCCTAGAAGAGTCTTTTAATATCTCCTTTAATTTTGCATCTTTTGCTTTTGAAGGACAAAGGCCTTTTTTTTGTTTGTTTGTTTGTTTGTTTTTAAGATGTTTCCCATGCACATTTCCTACCATTCTAGACAGAAAAAGGGTGTCAATTCCTGTTTGCCATTGAGGGATTCATCTGATATTTCTCTTCCCAGACAAATACTGACAGAACTGTTGGTTCTGAACACAGTAGCTTTCTGTGACGGCAGCTGCATGGAGAACCTGGCTAAAATGTCACTTCAGCAGCAGCTGTAGAAGATGTCTTCTTTAAGTTAAAGGTAAATAAGCATGGACAGCTTGGATTAAGCTGAATAAGCTGACAGCATGGATTGTGGAAGGCTCCTTTAATCCCACTAGCAATGAAAAGACTGCTCTTGTTCATTTTGACCAGTCATCATGGTTTTGCAGGTTCCATTCACACTTAGAGGTTATAGTGCCTGCACACTACTGAAAAACATCAAAGCAAGGAAAGGACAACCACCTAAGTCATGTCACAGAGGAGGAACACTTTGTGGGCTTGGCCATTTATTATGGTATTAGTTCATACTTTTGATCTTTTAAAGAAAAGGATGGATGACCTTTAAAACTATCAGTGAAAACATGCATTAACGTTGCATTAACCGAGTTCTTAAAACCTAAAATGATTATGAAATATACAATAATTGTCCATATCTTTGCTCTCACTGATACTCATGGAGAATTTGTTTGCTTTTAGATCAATGTTGCACATTTAAATAGGATAAAGTCTCTCTTCCTGAGTTACCTGAGGACACTTCAGGAATGGAAAATCTTTTGCTAGAACAAGAGCAGGCCCTCTTTGCTCCTTCAGCTGTGACAAGGTGAATGTTCCAGGTGTCTTCTTTCTTAACATGGAATACCTTGTTTTGGGATATGTAGCTGGGAAAAGTGTTCACAGTGTTGGGTCATGTAGCTGAGCCACAGCTGGGGAATGTGCCTCCCAGCCATGGGCATTTGGGGGCAGGACTGCTTGCTGCATTCTGCCCCAAAATGTGGCAGAGAACCAGCATCACTGCTTTGCAATATGATGGAGAACATTTCTCCATTTTTTTCCATCCTCCCTCTCCAAGTTATCAGTGGTCTTGGTCTTTCTTTCATGCCTGTGATCAAGGGAGAGAGGAAGGATCACTTATTATTTCTTCTTGTAATGTGAGCTGGCCACCAGTGGAAAAATGCTAAAAGGCTGCTGTCACTCATCCATATATTGTTTCATGTACTCATCCACTGTTTCCCCTTTCAGTTAGGAAACCATTTCAAAGGGAGGATGCTCTGACTGGCTCCATCCCTCTGTACAAAGGTAGCCAAGGATTTTGTACCTTAACACTTTTTATCCAGCTCTGGAGCGTGCTGTTGAAGGAGGTCTGCCCTTGGCTCTTCTTACCAGTTTGGTTCATGTCATGGTCATGTCATGTCAGGCTGTCTGAAACAGATTCTTTTGGTTGATACTAAGCCAGGAGATAGATACACTAGAGGAATGCATGTAGTGTGCTATATGTAGTAACAGGTACTGAAACCACAGTCCCACAGGAACAATTTAAGTGTTCTCTCATGACCCTTGGGTTTCATCAGCCTTTCTTGACCCAAATCCAACATAAGGGCAGCAATTTGCTTACGTCATAGCTCGGTTAATGACAAAGTGGGGACTTCACTTTTTCTCTCTTTTCTACAGGTGAAATCACAGCCTTTACCAAAGCTCTGCTGATTACTTGCTCCTTATCTTTTCTGTGCTGTGCTTTGCCATTCCCCATTTGTTTGCCCATTTTCTTTGCTTCTTCCTGAGTCCCGTTCCATGCCTAATTTGAAAGCTCTGGTCCTTTACAAAACCTACCTTTGTCTGCCTTCCCTTTCACATTTCCCTAAGTGACTCACTGCACTGAAACAAAGATTACTGGCTTCCCTTCAAATCACAGAGTATGCATTATGTTTATTTGGAGATGACTGGAAAAAATATTCAACTAAATTGTATTTATTTGATAAATATGCTGATTCATTCAAACCCAAACTTTTCAAAATCCTGATAAATTATCATTCTGTTCTGACCTTCTCTGTATAAAAATCCCTATTTCCAGCTCAAAATAACTGATTGCTTTGTAAGCTAGACTAATTATACTATAAACTTTTGCAAAAGTCTGAGATGTAAAGGAAATATTTTAACTGCTTTGATACATTTCCCCCTCCCCCCCTATTCTTAATGTGGGAAAAATTTCAAAATGCTGACATTTGTCCCAGCTTGAGGATGAAAAAAATAGAAATCTAGAAATATTTTGCTTAGCAATAAAGCCATATGGTTAAGTAGAGCAAAACGCACATATGGCAACAAGATCGTCTCCTGTAATTCAACCCATTAGTGTAAGAAATTTGTTCAGACAGGTATGGATTTTGATTCTCATTTATGTTACTGCCACCTCATTCTTATCTGCCTATAAAAAAGGCCCTGAAATGCTAACGGTAAATATAGCATATGTTCCAGCTACAAGGTGTCAAAATCTTCTTGCTTCCTTACACTAAATTAGGCTATAGTGTGTGTATGTAATGTATGTGTGTTTGGTCAAAAGTTGAGTCTCTGGGGCTTTTCTATTTTTATTTGGTCTGAAATTAAACAACTGGAAAAAAGTCACACAAGGATTTCAATATTTTTACACCCAAATTGTATGAAAATCAACTTATTCTTTAACTTGTACATACTTTCCCTTTCCTACAGGGCTATCCCTGTTTTGACTGCTTCTTATTGTGCAAAGAGTTGATCCCGTTGTCTGTGGAGAGACTTTGTGATGAAGTATGAACACAACCTCAGATTAATATCCTTAGTTTCAAAAGGGATTTTCAGTAGGCGTGCTCAGTGGTCAGTAAAACAAGCAAAAATCATGAAATTATCTTGTGTAACTCCTACTGTTGGCTTCGAGGACATTTCAGTAACTTCATTAACACTTCCATGCATGTTTAGCCCAGTTTCCTAGAATATAGCTGACAATTTACTTGGACAGCTTCTGCAAACCCCTGTCTTCCAACATCTGCTCAGCCAAGTTAAATTGAGCTTTTATTCTTGCAAGTATAAAGCATGTATTAGCTAACTATTGCAGAGAAGCCAAATGGAAGAAGATAGAGCACTTGACAAAGTCAGATACAAGTAGTACATAATGCTACCAAACCCCCCAATGTTTATGATTATCATATAGAAAATATTCAAACTCATAAATTATGCTAATATTAAATAGCAGTTACAATACTCTGGTACTGTGAAGCAAAATGGAGTGGCAATGGAACTGTTGCTTAGTTCTAGTGACTGTGAATCTCTGTGTATTTGGATCCAAAGACTACCCCTGCTTCTGACTTTATATTCTCTGTAATAAATCTCCTGATCACTGCAAAATTAAAGGCTGAGCTGAAAATAATACAGCTTTCTAAGCTCTCACTGAGAAAATTCTTTATCTAACATAGTCATTTTATTAAAAAAAAGTAGCTGTGAAAATCAAGACAAAGGCGTTTAAACACACTGCCAAATTGTTCCATAGATATATCTCATTTCCTTTTGTTTGTTATTTATTTCCACATTCAACAGCTTACTATCATTCAGTCTTTGCCCTCAGGTTTGTTTGGGAATGCGGATTAAGGAGACTGTCCCAGGAGTAGATTTTACTGTCAAAACCATCAGGATCTGTGTAAATCCATCACATATGTTTTAGGGGACAAATTAACAATACTATCTAAGTCTTTTGATAATGCAATAGCTAGCAGGTATGCATAAAGAAGACTAAAAGCAGTACCTGACATTATTGACTGTCAGCAAATGGCTGTTTAAACATAAGAAAATGATCCCGAAGTTTGGCTGATTTTCAACACCTGGGTCTACAGGCCAGCTGACAGAGTAAGTGAAATTTTTCAGAGGATGAGAAGATTTTTTTGGACAAGATGTTAGAACGACAAAATACATATATTTTCTGTGGTGGCAGAAGATTTTAACTGGGAGAAATGACGTATATTATTTCTACCTTCAATATGTTTCTATCTCTATTTTTGCCCTAGTGCAGTGTCGGGTTGCTATGTGCCTTAAGATGTCAGAGGGTTGTTTGCAAAATTGCTTGTGAAAAGACTACCCACCCAAATGCTTTCAAACACGTTTACAAACATGCAATCAAGCAGGTGAGAGAAAATGACAATAGGAACGTTCAATATTTAGCCTAATTTTGATTTTCCTCTAATCAAACCCCCTTCTGCCTAAGAATGTCAAGAAATATTGCCCTTGGTCCTATGATAAGTCACTCTGAAGGTATTTATATAACACAGGTCTCTGACTGCTGCTCTAGCCTCTGGTCCATGCCAATTCAATGTTGCTCTGCTTTCTCCTGTTGTTTTCAGAGAGCATCAACTGTGTTTTGGCTTGCTTCCCAGACAATGTTGTTCCAGAGCAGAGATTTTGACCCTCACTAGAGACAAAGACATATGAATTAAAAATAAAAAAGAGGTAACGCATGAAACACTGGAGCTGTTGACACATAAGGAAAATCATATGCAATTTGAATGGTAGGCCTTACCATTAACTTGACCTCTAAATTTGGTTCAGACTTGGACACCTCCAAGTTTGTATTTGTTTTTTTGTGCTTATACTTAGTATATCTTGGCTTTAAATACCAAATATTCTTGTAAGACTAAAATCTTTTCCAGCTTCCCTGGAATGGTCACCCAGGTAAATGGTGAAGGCACCTATAGTAGTAGATTAGAAGCACTGTGATAGGTCTACCAAGTCTAGCCTAGCTAGATCTAACTTAACTGCAAATGTGCCTATGTTTTCAAATGCTTGTCTTTGGAAATACATTTTGTCAGGCACTTGCGGAGCTCGTCAGTTCAAGCCATAATGTGCTTGGATTTACCTGCCTGGAAGCCTGAGACAGTCTGGGACTGATGTGGAAGTGCCTTCCACCTACAGTTTATGGTCTAAATTATATAGTTTTCTGAAGGATTAAATGTGTCCCATTGATATCAGGAAGCAACAGAGAATAACCCAGTTCAATGAAAAAAGCTGAATAAGTGGCCTCTCAGACAAGAAAGGTCAACATAACTGGTGTGAAGGATGGCCTTCCAATGACTTTAATGGAAGCCATAGCTGATTCCAGTACTCAGAGTAACACAGCACAGCATAGCATGAACCTATGAAAATACTTTATGTATACGTCTCTATTCATTTCCATCTCCATCAAAAGATGCCTGCTGGCACTGCCAACATTTTGAAGCACGCAAATAGAGATCAGGGACTTCCAGGCCTTTGCCCTTTGTTTATGTGTCATTGATGTTAGTATTAGCAGTATGAGAGAAGGGTTTTGCGTAGAACAGTACAGTATATGGGCAATCTAAGCACATATTCTGGCTCTTAACATGTGCATTGGTGCAGGAATATTGGATCCAAACCAGGATTTCTAAATTTCTAATTGCTGGATACCAGCAAGGCATGGAAAGGCATTCAGTCCTGGCATTATTTCTTCATTAGGGAACGACCTTTTATCTTGAAATAGATATCATCAGGAGACTGAATGCTGTGAAACTAGTCCCTTTTAAAGGGTAGGAAAAAGGCCTTCAGTCAAAAGAACACAACTACAGACTGGAGAATGGGATGGCCGAAAAGTGCGGTAGCCTGCAAGGCACGGTGCTGTTGGTTCTCCTCTTCACAAGCCATGCTCTCAACCCTTCATTTTCCACCCCTCCCTTTTTGTTCATTCCAGATGTCTAATTTTTGCCTTCCTTGGTGGCTTGCGTCAAGCACATCAGTTCCTTTTTGCAGCCTTTTGTGTTCGTTGATCGGACGCTGTCATCTCCTTGACTATCCTTATCTGCAACTGAACCCTCCAAACCTGCTCCTCTCCGCCCTCCTGCTCCACAAACCCCTCACTACCCCTTACCCTGGGCGATCGGCATAATGAAGGCTTGATTTCAATACTTCCCCTCATTTCTCTGTTCACTGCTCTGCAGGTTAATGCAGATTCCAAACTTCAACAAGCAGCTGTTAAACATGTCATTAACACTGCTTCGGCTGCAAATGAAACTCTGCTATTGGGATTATTCTGTGAGCTATAGTTTTGTGATGAGCTTTGTCAATCACAGCTGACCTGCTGTGTACAGAATGAAACTCAGATTATCTTCTTTCTTCCTCAGACTCTTGTCATTTTTTCACAAAGAATTACTATTCTACTCCCCGAAAGATTGATTACTTGCACAAATAAGAGAGTCTGAGACATTAATACAAAATTCACAGGCTTTTCTTTATCTCAAACCTGCAACTCCCTCTACATTTCCTCCTGGTAATTATATTAGAATTGTGTACACTAGGAATTGCCATCTGATTATTATGAAACTAGTTTTGTCATGACAAAAATGAGCTTAAGTCTTGTTTTTTTGGAAAATGATCAGTACAGTGCACTGGATGAGAGAGAAGGAGATTAAATCCAACTTGCTTTCATCCATGAATGCTTTCATCTCTTTTTCAAACACAGGAAATGATTACCACTGCTATAAGCTGCAGTTCATATGAGTGAAAAGGATAAGAAAATATTGAAAATTCTGTAACCAACAGTAGGACATAATATAGGTCCCTGGTACCCACTGAGAGACATGTACTTTATTTTTCTATGCCGGCAATGTCAAGGGTTTCACATTTTAAGAGTTGCCTTCTACTAAGGTGTCGTTAAGTACTGGAGACCATGTCAATTAATTTGCCATTTCTCCAGGTTAGGATTTTCTTTTATTGTAAGAAAGCAAAATATACTAAAAAATTTGCACTCAAATAACCTGTCCTCATCAGTCACTTAATGAACCTTACTCTTGTTTCTTCCAGTAATTCTGGAATTGTTGAATAGCCCAAAGCTGAGCCCAACCTGTCTTTTATTCATATTACTTGGAGTATATTTGGAATAAAGGAGGAAACATTAAATGTCAATCTGGCAGGCTGACTTCACTTCTTTTGTGTCCTGTTTTAATACATTGATCCAAAAATTGGTTTGAAATGGTTTGAATTCTCAAGTTGAGGAAATTGCTTGACCTCTTGCAGAGCACTTTTTCTTTCACTAAAGCATTAATCCCAATGATCTCTGCCTCCCATGATGTAAAACCCAGTATTTGGAATCAGATGCACCTTTGGGCAGAGCATATATTTCAATTTGAGCTCACCTCCTCTAATACTGCAATCCAGTAAATAAAACCACTTCAAGTTTCATTGTCTTTGCCCAACAGATTTTCCCTTTACAAAGTCTGTTGAGCTTATGTTGAAAAGTAAGTCCTGGCATCATTTCCTCTGAATCGCCATTTGAAACGTTTAGGTTTGTTAAACGGTGTGCCCAAGTCTGTAAGAAATTCAGACTCTCCCCAGCACCTAAGCCAACAGAGCTGCTAAATGTAAGGTCACGTTCAAAGCCAGATCATCGCCTCATGAATCATGATCACACTCTGAACAAGCGAAACAGAAAGAATGAGAGAGAGAGCATGTTTCAGGGAGAGAGGGAAGGAGCAAGCAACCAAGCAGCAAGCATAAGGTCCGAATCAAAAGGAGAGACCAGCATGATGAAGAGTGAGGGGTTGGGGAAACACGGGCACCTCTTCACCCCTGGGGCTGAGCTGCTAATTTTCATCTCTTTTAACCCTTCTGTCTAGCAGAGAAAGAAAGGGGAAGGATGTGAAGTGTGGAGTGAGTGACAAAACGCTCACCAAACAAAACCTTACAATTATTAGTAATTGAATATTTCATATTTTGAGTCATTCAAGCTCTGAGCCCCAAATAGCACTTTTAAGTATTCAATTTTTTTCTCCATTGACTTTAATTAAGCTTGCCCCAGGCTGGCAATCCTGATGAACGTGGAAAATGTTTTTTATAAAGGTGTAAGCTTTCTACCAGTGCAGATTTTTTTTCTTCCTGAAATCATCCAGTTGTTATTTAAACTCAAACTCTTATTATGTCATCAGGTACAATCTTAGAAATATAAAATACAGATATATTAAACTGCTGCACCATAAATATTTTCCACTTGGTGACTGTGAAAATTACCACATTATTTCCTGATGCAGATACTCCCGATGAAACCTAGTATTCATGATAAGGGACTGTACATATAGTAACTTCTGTGTAGGGACTGGCATGAGATGCTTTAATGATAGGATTCAGGCACATACCCGCATTACTGCGCCTGGACTCACATTTTCTGCTTCTCTGTCATTTAACCAGTACTACAGCCTTAACAGCAAAATGTCCAAAACAACCATAGGGTAAGATCATTTGGAAGCAGCTTTCCCCCATTATTGCTGTGACACACTTTTGCTGGCATCAAGTGAATTTATATTGTTGAACTCACTCACTAAACTGCACTTGATGGCAATGCACTGGTGTCGCAGAAGCCATACAAATCCATGCTGACTGCATTTATCCCCCTATCTGTCACAGAAATACAACCGGTTTGGTAACGATGTCTTTTTCCTGATATGTTAGATGTTCCAATGTTAAAGCACGGCCTTTTCCTAGAGCACATAGGAGTCTCATAGATGCAGTGACACAGATATATTGAAAAATCACTTTCTTCATGTCAGTGAGTTGGATTTACTGTCTGGATACTCTGTCAATATTATTTGTTGTAACTGTTGACTTCAGTCTTAGCTGTACTGATTTGTACTAGTGGTGAGTTAAGATTTAAAAAGCACACTGATCAGGAGTGCTAACGAAACTACAATTATGACAGAGTGAGACATCAAGGGGAAAATAATCTCTGCCATCATGCAAAGCCCAGCATGGAGGCCCAGGGCAGGCTGTCATGCAGTAGCTGAGACAGTGCAGAGCCCAGTGCTTAAGTAAATAGGTGGACTGTCTTTGGGGCTACTAGAAACTCCACCTCCAAACTCTCCATGAGGTCAGTAGTAGTAATGCTGAGATATATGTTAGAAAGGAAGTCTTTGGATGCTTGAGAAATTCCAGGGACAGTGAAATATGCTGAGGGCTTCAGAGGGGATGGTGGTTCTTATCCTGATGGTGATTGTGTAATGGGCTCTCCAAGTAAGCCTCAGCATTTTGCGTCACAGAGGGCTTGCAATAAAGAACTTGTATGCATCATAACCTCCAAAATTATTATTGTTTTACCTAGTTTTATGTTGAGGTAGCTCCTATAGTACCACAGCAAACAAGAGAATACTCTAACCACCTCCTGAGTTACTTGAATGTTACAGTAAAGCGAATCCAAATAACTCCCCCTCTACTTTTTCCTATCTTAGTTCATCTGCTGCAGACTTTCAGCTCTTTTCAGTTAAAATGGCATAACATGTCAGCAACCAGTTCCTCTAGAGAGCAACCTCAAACCAAACTTGCTTCATTTGTGACCATATTGAATAGCTTCCTTGTGGCCCTGTGAGGCTATGGCTGCTTTCTAGCCCTGTATTTACAGAACTGGACTTGCCTTTGCTATCTTTGGTCAGATTTTTGACTATTTCTAGGTACTTATCCAAAAGGGGAAATGCATATTTGCACATAATGTAGCAGGACTGTCTGTGATAGTGCTGCTCACTAAGAGGATCCTGAAGCACTGACTCTGCCAGCAATTACCAAAGATTTTGCAGCCAGATTTTTGTTACAATGGGCCAGGCAATCAGTCAAAGGGCTTCTGAAATGTGGGCCACATAGGCTGATCTAGCAAAAACTGCTTTGTGCACAGCCTTACATGAGCGCTCCTCCTGTTGATGTAGGAGTAATCAGGATACGGAGGCTGTGCAGGGGGCTTATGCTACAAATATAGCTCAGTGCTGATGCTGCATTAGTAGGATACAGTATTATTAGTAGTTGAACGTAGGCTCAATTTTGAGTGGGTGGCTGTGCAGCTTATCTGTATGAACTAAATTTCATCTGTATATCAATCTGAGCCGATATCCATATTGTAGTTAATGCTAATTAATTTCCATAACAGGGAAAGTGGTCACACCGAGCCCAGTGTTGGGCTACCTTGTTTTGTGGTTATCTATGCAAGTCTGGGAGTGTTTTGGTCTGACACAGAGTACTTGAGCATGAAGTGGTAAAGATGAGTTTGAAAGCCTCACCTACTATATCTTTCTGATTGTTTTTTTCACACTTTGTTCATGGAAATGGGACTGGTTTCTTTCCTGCAGCCAAAATAGGAGTGAATGATCCCACTACCCTTCTTGCTCCTTTTCTGAAGCATTCAGGAGCCTGAACACTCAATTTCTCACCTTTTCCAGCCTGTAAACTTTTGAGATTGAGTGGCATAGTCAGCAGCAACACTACACATCTCCTGTATCCTAGGGGGTAGGCCAACATAAGGGTCTGAATTTATGTCGAGCAAGCAGAATTTAAATGGCCCTGCCCAGGCTGCACACAAAAATAGATACAAATATATTCAGCATTAGAAAAGGTGGGGTTTTTTTCTGCAGTTGCCCCTGTGCTACTTTCAGAATATTTGGGGTTGACCACACTTACAGATCTCATCATACCATAATTATCAAATACGAAATTATTTCACTAGTTTCTATGTCAAAAGGACAGCGTATTAAAAACAAGTCACAGACAATTCTTTTCCTGTAAAGGTTAGGGATTCTCAATGTACATTCAGAGCCATACACACAAGTGCAAATAAGTCAACTACCACAGCTATTTAATCAGGAGCGTTTGTTGATTTGAGCAGAGCCCCTATGCTGTGAAATGAAAAAAGAAAACCAAATTTTCTTGAGCAATCTTGCTGTTCCTGCTTCAGGTGCTAGGCCATTTCACTAAAGCAGCTCAGACGAGAATGTCATTAGTTCTTAAGCCCCAGGTGAATTTGCCACTGTTCCACATGATTAAGCCAGATAATTGTGTGTTGATAGCGAATGTGGTTGGTGAAATACAATTTCTAGGACCTTCCTAAACAAACACAATGTAGAAGTGAGTCAAAGTGCTGTCATTTCAGTCCTTTGTCACAGGCTTTGCACTTGCAGACATCTCTGGTGAGGACTGGCGAATAATTCTGTGGTGTGTCACTGTGCTCTTAAAGGTGACCTGGCTCAGAAAGTGGATCATACATCTTTTGGCACGCGGTTTAGGGGGGAAGGGGGGGCAAAAAGGCCTAGTTAATGCGCCTGTGAACAATGCAGACTTTTAACGCTAACCTGTTTTAAACTACGCATGCTGGAGATTGCTTTGTCTTCAAATAACTTTACAATTCCAGACAGTACTTTCAGAAGTGATTAAAATGCCACAAGTAATGTGCAATTATATATCCTGAGAAGCAACTCACTGAAAACTTTTTCAGAGCTATTTTAAACAGGGTTTCTCTATCAGGGCCATGCAGACCCAGTAAGCAGACTTCTGGGACTGTATCCTGATTCTGCTGACTTTCTCTGTGACCTTGAGTGGGTAACTAAAGGTTTGATTTTTGATCCTGATCTGAGAAGCGGCAGGACCTTAGATTTAATTATTTTTTTTTAGGTTACAAGTAGATATTTAGTAGCAGTGATAGCTTCAGCAGGCATGGTATTACCATTTTGTTCTCCTGGCCACTTGTTTTGAGCCTGGTGCTCTACTGGCACAAACGTGTATTTGGCAAGTCACAGTTGAGGACTGACTTGGCTGAAACACAGGCTCCTCTTCCCCTAAAGAAAGGTATTTTTTCAGCATGTTTAGTTCTCTGATCCTGTCTACCACATGGCTCAACAACATTTGTGCTGGACCAGTGCAAGAAGTAGAGATGGGAACAAACAAACATGTTTAGTACCTTGGAAAGGGAGAAGGGGAAAGCAAGAGGGTTGATTATATTTGCACTGCTGCAGAAAACCAGTTGTGATTTTACTCATAAAAAAGAGTTGCTAATACTCAGGCTGGCATTGTGGGGATTATATAGTGTAGTAGCATCCTCCAAGATCTTTTGATGAAAGGCACAGTGAAAATGGAGGGCATTACTAGGCTGATTATACTCACTTAATGCTGGTCATGAGATGTGCAAAGAGATTAACCCTTAATGAAGGAATCTATTTTTACAAAAAGCAAACAAACTGAAAGGAATAGACATAAGAGAAGCCGATTTTCTTGATTTACCTACATTGCACCTTCTGTATCTGGCAGTGCCAGGAATATCTGTCCTTTGATTTTCAAGCTGCATTTTTTTTCCCTAGTTACCATGTTTATTGGAAGCTGGGAAAGGTGGAATTGTTTCCAGACCAAAGTAGACCATCCAAAACACATGGTAAGTGTGTGTGTGTATCTTGGTGAATCATGTTATGAATCCACGAGACTTTGTACAGCAGCCTTTAAAACAAATGTCAAGTTAAAATGTGTGTGTGTGTTTGTGTGTGTATGCATACATGTGTCTGTATCTCACCTGCAAAGCTGTGTTTGTCAACAAAAAGAAGGAGAATGTGAGCAGGCAGGGAAAGGACTGGAGGTGCAGGAAAAGAAGAAAACTTCCTTGCCTTTTTGAGTATTTAACAAATGTTTCTCAGAATTTTTAACTCTCTCATTTCATTCAATGAGCAGGTATGTGTTATGAACAATCAGTATCCTGTAATATCATCTGACATTGACAGCTGGACAAGGAAAGGAGTTTTGTCTCATGATTTATGATGCCATTAGATGCTGGTTGTTTATCTGTGCAAGCTAAACATTTCCAGTGTGCATTCTTCATTCCCCTGACTGTCTTCCCTGCCCCTTTTCTTACAGACTCACTTTCTTAAATCACCCTGATCCTGCATCTCCCAAGACACTGAATGACAAGTCCCTTGAAATACTGTTTCAGCTTCATTTCATGGCCTGGCTGGGGTCTCTGGGTAGAATGGCTTACCTATGCTAGTATATATTAACTTTTGAAAGCTTTTTTTCACCAACAGCCAAAGCATTGACTGAGAAAACTGTCCTCACCTGCCTTCTGGGAAGTTTATTAATATTCAAAGGTGAGCAAAGAAGCTGGAACGTGTATACCTTTAGCAAGTCGGTATGGCTTTATCTAGAATAAGACAAACTGATTACGTTGACAGTATGGCAAACTGGCTTAAAGCATGTGCCTTCAATTAATTTTAATTAGATTGGAGTAAAAGGAAATTTTAATTCTGATGGCAGTTGCAGGGCTGAATCACAGAGGAGTAATGGAAACTTTGTTCTTTGTATGTTTAACTACGTTGCTTGATTCAGGACACACAAGGTTTGGGGCAAAACATTATTATATAGGTTTCTTTCACTGAAGGCTCTCAGAACTGCCACAGGGACTGATAAGACCCATAAAACATAGACAGACTATATTATGCAGCAAACTGAGTATACGTTTAATTAATTTGAGGAGAAAAAAAAAAGAAAAAGAAGTTGTTAGTTTCCACCATGATCTAAATTTTGTGATCATCCCTCCTGCTGAGGAGAAAAAAATTCTTGCTAACACCAAGTCTTCTTAAAGACAGCTTTTTGTTTGGTAGGAGTTTGCAGTAAGTATAGTTATCAGTGTCCAAAGACAAATAATTTTCTGATTCTTCACAAATTACTGCTAATAATATCTGTTTCTCAAGGGAACAAGACAGCTGTGTATCCAAATGGCCACAGTAGCATCTTTAAAGCAACTTCCAAACAACATCAAAAAAAAAAAGGGAAAGGGAAAAAAATCCATTGTCTACATTCCTGTCAGAGCTGCTCTAATGGCATCACAATGTGTATTTTAGAAAAAGCAGAGACAGTTTTTAACAATTTCAAATAATTGTGTGAAAATAGCCTTGGTCTCTCCTTAAACTGCTAAATCTTTTAAATGCTTCTCAAAAAAAAAAAAGGCTCCAAATGGGTTTAAACAGCTTTGATGAATGTGAAACTTATCTCTCTGCTTGTAATATTTCCAGAAATAGTGCTATTAAGTTGATTTGTGCATGGACACAAATCATTAGCAAATTGGACCCTTTATGTTAAAAAGGTTTTAGTCAGTGTTTAACTCTTTGGGTGAAAACCATGTTCTAAACAGGCTTTTAGAGTATAAACCTTGAGTTCTATAAAATGAGGCATTGATCTCTCTTACCCTTAATACTCAGTGTCATGGGCATTGCATGTCAGAAACTATGTTGGTCACTGACACAAACCTGCCTTTTGCCTGTGCCTGAAGGCAGTTAGCATCCATGTGCTGAATAGTGTTCTGAGACCTCCTGCGGCAGAGAGGATTTTTCCGTCTACCACTGACAGTCTTTTCCGTTTATTGGAGGTGATCGTATATCTCGAATTCACATGGGAACCAACCATAGGACCATCCATTGCTATGATATGCAAGCCCACGGGTCTGGTCCCCAGATAAAATTCAGAGCAGCCATCTATTCCCCTTCCCCCTTGCATTTATTTTAGTGAGACAATTTTAACTTTGGGCACACAGAAATCTACTTTTCCCCTTCTGTGCATCTTTTTGAATTCCCAGAAGACAGGCTATTTCAATGCCTGTCCCTATCTAGGGACTAGAGAATAACACAGTCCACAGCTGTCATGTCATTCCTTTTTATTCCTGTTTAATTACTCACTGCTTTTTCTTTCTTTTTTTTTTTTTTTTCCTGTTAAAGAAAAACAATCATTTGGCTTTCATAATATTTCAACAGTGTTCCATACTGAAGACTAATGTCACAGTTTCTTGAATATAAACTAAATGAGCTAGAGCCGCAGATCTAGTCTGCTACCCTTTTGTCTAGCAGATTCAGACAGATGGTATCAACCAGTTGGAACACTCTTAGTTATAAGCTATTAAGACAAGCAGCGGGTCAGAGCCTTAAAAAATAGGTAAGTACGTATTTGCTTATAAAATGAGTTTCTAACTACTGAACAGTATAATTTAGTAAAATGGAGGCAAACCAATTTCTGTTATGAAACTGTTGGAATACCAATTTCTGACTCTGGTGATCAGAACTATTCTCATTTTCAGTTAGCTTTATTGTAAGAGTGAGTGAATTAGCAGAGAATGCCTTCCTTTCATTTACAGTAGGATATTCCTCAGACATCTGGGTAACTGGATTTCGGTTTTTAAGAGCATACTCCATAATTTCCACAGATTTCAAGAGGTTTTGATTGTACCTTTAAATGCCCTTCGCTACTGTGGGTTTTCTTGGGTTTGAGTGAAAAGCAGAAAGAAGAGACTCTTATAAGCAAAAAGCAATTTTGTTAAGATATACTTTCCTCTGGATCTATATTATTTTAATTCAAGCTCTCTGGGACAAAGACTATCTTTCCTTATCTGTCTGCAATGTGCATACAAACAACGAAGTCCTGTGCTTGACTGGGTCTCCAGCTTCTGTTTTAAGGCAAATAATGAATCCTACTTGTTTTAGATTTCCAACACATACTGACTTTCTTGGTTTTGTCTTTTAAACTGCAGGACCCTTGAGGCAAGAGCTGGCTTTATTTATGACACATAGCATGATGTATGCTGTTGGAGGTTAATTACAAAAAGAAGCCCAAAATGTAACAAACCCCTTCATAATAAGGAGACAATTCTAAGGAAAATTTTGCGACAGTTTTAAATACTGTATGGTATTATCAGTATTAACAGCTTTATTAGAGCCTTGTATTAACAAGTCTTAGTACAGTATATTAGTAGCAGCTGGCTCTGCATTAATTATCTACTAGTTTAAATGTGACAGCAATATGTATTTATAGTGGTCAGAAAACTTGTCATTATCTTAGATAACTTTATCTCAGTAAAATAACTCAAAATGTTCTAAACTATAATGATGAAGCAGCACAAGTCATCAGTATAACTACTCAGTAACGCTTATTATTTTACCCCAGTGAAGTCTAGAACAGCTGTACGAATGTCCACTGTGCAAATACAGGTCATTCAATATAACACTGAACAACTACGTCACCAGTCTTTAGAAATCTGAAAAAGAGTGTCTCTCTTGGGATTGGATCAATATAATTCAAACCCCTTTAGCTTCTTGAACTAAACTAAATATTTTGTTTCAGATCTGTTCAACATTTATCTGTGTTGCCCTGCAGTGTCGGTGTGCCTAACATCCTGGTGACCAATATAGAAACATCTCCTTACATTTCACAAGATGCAACTGGATGTCTTTTGGGGGGAGAACCTGGGGGTTCGTATGTACTCAGAAAACTCAGAAAACCTATCCATAGCGAAAAATTAATAATGCAGGACATCTAACCTCCAGCTCCTGTGAGGTATCAAGACCACATCAGAGGGATTTACATTGGTATTGAACTGAGATAAAATGAAATACTTTCGTTTCATTTGAAACATGGAATTCAGTGTTGCGGTTTTGTAATATTCATCATTTCCTTTAGATCAGAAATACTAAAGTGGCATGTTTTGACATTTCTGAACTTTGTGATTTTAAGAAGTTTCAGTAGTCAATGTTTGACTTTCTGTTCCAAATTGGGATAAAAGCAAATATGAAGAGAGTAAAATTTTCAGTGGGACTGAAAACACATGTTCTTTCAGCCCTAGCTGTATCCTCGTTCTACATAAAAAGAGTTTCAGATATTTGCCAGGGACACTGAATTTTGACTAGTTTCACTTTATTTACTGATGATATAGAGCAGTAAGGATGCAACATTTGTATAACTGTAATAGGTGACTTTGTTTATTAGCCAGCCTTCTCAGAAGTGGAAATTTTAGCATGAGAAATGAAAATTCAGCATATGTTTGAGTTTTTCTGGCGATGTATAAACTTAAGTGTTTCTTCTTGCAGTGATTCTGTCGCATTTTCCCCAGGGGATTCAGTGTTTCTACCTGATGTGCCCCTATCACTGAGTACTTCTTAAGCAGAAGAAAAAGGGACTGGAGATGACACTTCTGCTGGGAATACCTGTGCCATGTGGGGATATACCAGCTCCAGGCCTTTTTCTTGACAACATCCTTGGGAAAGGTTCAAGCACAGGGATTCCTGCAGAGACTCAGGCAATTGAAAATCACTTTCTGATACATCTTTAGGATCTCTGTCATGCTTAAGTGCAGTCTGGTCTTCAGTCTCTTTGATTATTATAGAAACATGTATACTAAGAAAGAGGGGAGGTTAAATATCTATCCTCTGTTTTGAGTGAACAGCAAAGGAAATTAGGCCATTGTAGCCTACCTGGCATATCCCATGTTTGCAAGCACTCAAGGTATTGCTCTAGATGAGAATGAACTTTTTCCTGTGCCTGCTTAAAAGGTTGGAAAGTTTATCTTGCTTCTGTAGAAAGAAGGGTGAGTACAATACATTTAATTCCAGTCAGCTGTTATCTGTAACATCCTCCATATCCTGACACCATGACACTGAAAAACAGTATCACCTCTCTAACAACTCCCACCCCATTCATAAGATCTCAAGATACACCATGTTATTCTTCGTCTCACACAGTACGGAGCCTCAAAGTGCCAAGGGACGTACAACAATGCACAGCCTTTCACAGTGTGCTGGAGAAACCTATGTGATTTTCTGTGCAAACACGTTATTTCCCCCTGGGGCTTCGCTATTTGGGAACAATTCAGACTCCACTGCAGCAGGCAGGGAGGCTTTCCCTCTCCAGTGGGAGGGCTCTATTGCCCATCTTGGTCTTTATCACATTTTAGTCAGCTCTCCAGCACGACAGGTAGACTCAAGCTTCAGTAATTAGGGGCAAGTGAGACAGTCCAATGGGATAAGCCAGCTAAAGCAAAATACAGAACATGAATAAAGGAGGCTGCTCAGATGGTGAGATGCCTTTACCTTTGAAAGACTGCTTTCTGAGGAGAACAGGGGCAGCTTCAAACAGCCTTGGGCTGTGTTGGTCCTGATGTAAGTACCATGCTTTCTGTATCACCCACCTTGTACTCCTGTGGTGAAGCTGAGCATGCTGGGGGGAAGTTCTGTAAAGCACACAGCACATATATGCATTATTCTGAAAACTTACTTTAGTCACCATAGCTAGAAATATACTTTGTTTACCCACTGCTTCTGGGTTGTTTTTTTAAATTTTTTTAATTTTTATTTTTCAGAATACGTTCACACATAAAAATGGTAGTCTGAACAACTCAGGGAACAGTCGGCTGTGTTTCCAGCTGCTCTGGGTGGGAGCTTCCCACACAAGCTTTCCCACATGCACATCTTCTAAATCTGTATCAGTGAAAAGTGCTGGTGGCCTGAAGACCTTAATGAATCTTGGTGGTGGTGATATATTGGGCTGCTGTGATTCTCCTAGCACACACCTCATATTTCCCATAAACCAGGTGCTAAATATGCGATAATGCCATGTCCTCCCTGTAGAAGTTGAACACACAAGCATTGCAGTTGCAGAAATTCCCCCATGATGACCCCTCCTGTAGGACCTGAGCAGCTTACTTTGTTTTGTGAATACCTGAGAGGCTCACCACACAAGCCAGTGGCATGCAGCTATTGCAGACTGCCCATTTTTATTTTACTTTATATCATTTTATTTGGATTTCAAGTATCAGAAGGGCTCTCCCCAGGTGTAGAGTATGGGTTTAGCCAAACCTCAGTTTTATTTGGAAAGTATTTTTTAATACCCATCTGGAGTGTGGGTGAAGGTGAAAGTTGTCAGGCTGTGAAAAATGGAATTGGTGTTGGCTGACCTGAAATAGGCCGTAAAGTTCTATTCCTCACAAAGGCAAGATATATTATTGCTGTAGCGCCATTATTCCGCTCCATCACTTTTAAACCTTGTTCCCATTATCTGCAAGTTAAATATAACCCTATGTAAAAACAGGAAGGACAGCGCTAAGTTGTCCAGCTTAACAGCACACACTTAAAACATAATAGAGCACTTGTTACTGTATTTTATGGAACGGAAACTCCAAATGTAAAGATGTATTAAGGAAATATCTCAAAGTTATTAGGGAAGGATATTTACAATTACAGATTGCTTTATATTATGCTTTTATGAACATCTCAGGAAATGAAATAGCCCTCAGCTGTAGAGAGTGAAGAGGGAGGTAATTTTCCTTAATACGGGTGATAAAATTAATCTGATTGAAATCGCTAGCGATTATTTCGCAGAATACTGAGTGGCAGTACAATCACTTACACTCTTTTATATTTTTTTAGTCAAAGCTCGTGTAGATGAAAGCTAATTACAAAGTAGTGATGTGAAGCGCTAAGGAAATAGTTTGTATAGCATAGAACAGGCACAGCTAATTGGGGTTTGTGATTACACAGATTGTTGTTAGGGAGAATTAACTACCAGCAGTCTCTCCTGCAAAGCTTCTCATCAAGGGAAAGTAAAAATAGACACTGGATCTGTTATTTATCTAATTATGCTATGAATATTTTCACAAGCATGTTACACACTCTCAAATGGTTTGTTGTTCAAAAACTTTCAGTCTCATGTTGCTTCTGATCAAAGTATCAATATGAAGTTTCTGACATTTGATTTTTTCCTCTTAATATTACACAACTAGCCCTTCCACTCCACAAAACTATGCCTGGGAACTGAATGGTATAAATTCAGGCTTCTATACATAACACTGTGGCAGCAGGAATGCATTAAAATGATTACTGGTAAGGTGACTGGACAGAGAAGATTGCAGCGAGTCACCAAAGTAAGAAAAGCCAAGTTAGGTTTGAAATAGCACTGAGAAATATTTTCTTAGCTATTTTTGTTTAAATCATTGTACAAGCCTACTGACAACTAAAAAGTTGCAAATATGCAAAAAGGCAGGCCTTTGTTTTGCGCTGTTCTATAGAGAACAGGAAGGGGTGGAAGGAGGAGATGTTCCATATGGAGACCCTGATCTTGTAAACTAATCTGCATGGGAGACTCCTTATGCTGCATGGAGCCTCACTGAAATCATTAGGACTCTGTGTGGTGCAATGTGTAATCAGGCTGATAAGAGATGCTCATTGAATTTGTTACATGTTTTGCTTTGCCTTGTTACTGCCTTTTACTTGCTGACCTGGGGTAGCTCCCTGAGATTGAAAACTGTCATGTGATAAAGTTTCAGAGAAATCTGTAAGACCTAACACAGAAAGCTGCTTAGAGTCCTAATTTCTGGAGGATTATTGAATTAATGTATATTACTTAATAACAGATTCAGCAAACTGTTCATCAGCAGAGTAGCTGCGAGGGAGGCCCCTGAAGATCTCACTGGTGGGATGTAAAACTATGTATTATTAGTCCTAACGTAAATGTTTGTCAGTCTCCATAGAAGTTCTCAGGGAAGGGGAAAGCAATCATGAAAGGCAGTGACATTCAAGCAAATTGGCGAGCATTAATATCACCTCTGGAAGGAGCACCACACCTTCCTGGGAGCACTGTTTCCTGGAATTACCACCTCTTGGTGGAAACCTCAGACACTCCTATCTCCATGCATATAATATCTCCCTGTACCATGCCTCAAGAAGTACTTGAATAAAACCCAGCTGCATTCTGCGCAGGGGCTGGATGCTCAGTATTTGTAAGACATCTTAGGAGAAAACTGCAGCAGAGAAGTATTTTCCATCTGCATAATCTCAATTTTCTGTATTATACAGAATGTACAGTCTTTCAAACTCAGTTGAGAAGCCTGAAGATGAATGGGTAATTCATAGCAGTTTACTAATTCATACTCAAAATAAAAGCAAAAACTGTCAGAAGCAGCTTCTGACTTTGGGTGGTCAGACTGAGACACTGGGTTTGGATTTGCCTTGTGAAAATTCTGAGTTCCCACAATCTCCACTCTGAGTTAAAACTGAAGTGCCCCAAGTCAGAGGACCATTTAGCATAAGCTCATATGCTTTTATTTTTCTCTCCTTTTTTCTTCTGTTTTTCTGAAAAATCCTCAGGCAACATCTTGCTAAACTGTGAGTTGTCCTATAATTCAGCAGTTTCCAAACTTATTTGAACTAACAACACTGAAAACTTCTGTCAGTTCTCCAAAAACTAGTCCTGCTAGTACAGGATATTGCCCTGTACCCAGAGGTACTTCGAGCTTGAATATCACGGTGGGAGACAGAGCCTATATCTTTCTGTAGGACCCAGGCATGGGCTATAACCAAGGCTCCTGTGGGTTTTAGACCCAGCGACTTGGGACTACCCATGCACCAGACGTCACTGAAAAATCTCACTCTCACCACAATCTTACCTACTGTGTTTCTCTGGAGCATAGTGGGAAAATCCCAGGACTTGTGATTTATACTACCTCCATGCAAAATAAACCCAGAAAATTTGAGATGTAGCAAAAGTTACCAAACAGCAATACAAAGAACAGTATTCCTTGTTCACAGAAAACAATAGATGTACCAAAATGATTGCTATGCGAAAGTGCTGTTATACCTTTAAATAAAAATGTTGGCAAGAAAATGTATATATACAGAACTGGAGTAAAATTTTTCCAGAGAGCTTTATGCTCTGGATAGTCAATTTAAGACCAGCTGAATCTGATTTTCCAACATCCTGAATTCCTGCAGCTTTCACTGACTTCACACTGAGATGCCCAAAATCAAAGCAATAAATATAGCATTTAAGACCTGTATTAGTGCTGATTCCCCAGCCCCACCTCTTTTGAGGAGCAAGGACCACTGTCCCAGTGGAGACCCCTTGAGAGAAAGGCTGGATACCCATACTTTGTAACTTGCACCCTCCCCTTAAGACTGGGATATGGCCTCCCTTTGGGTTCCCTACCTAGGTCCATGTTCTCACATGGGTGGAGGGAGGAAGTGTAAGGTACATATGAGAGCCTGAGTGGACCACGTCAACCTATACTACTGTTGGGGACCATAGCATAGAGCTACCACGCCTAAAAAACCCACATAAAGCAAGTTGGGCAGACGTTGGAAAAATAAATCTTGCCCTCCCCAATGAGGAAGTAGACTCATAGTTTCTGCTCATCCCCTCTGGAATGTTGTCCCCCTCAGATGGGGCTCATGTACTGAGATGTATTTACCATTTTAATCCAAACCACCTTCTTATGGAAAATCTCTGCAGTCACAAGTATCAGGCACCTGAAGAGGAGCCTCAGTTGTGTCACCCAGTGGTAGGGGAAAAACTGAGGAGAGGCTTGCAGCTGGTCACTTTTTCTGTCCCTCCAGTACTGCCAGCTGTACCGAGGGCACTCTGCTGAGTTACAGGTATTATTTCTCAGATGTAGTGTCTGCCTGCAGTGTAAGGAGATGGCATTTTACAGTCCTCTGCAATGCAGAAAAGAATAGGAAGAGGGAAAAAAAAATATATATATAAAAATATATATTTATATATATATAAATATATATATATATATTTTTATTTATTTATTTATTTATTTTTTTTGTGGTTGGACTCGATGATCTCTGAGGTCCCTTCCAACCACCACAATTCTGTGATTCTGTGATTCTGTGATAGAAAAGGAAACCTTATCCACTGGTTGGTTTAATTTACATTTGGAAAAGGATCAAGTACAGAGTTACAGCAGACAAAACTGCTCATCGTAGGCATAATATAGAAGGGTCTCATTTTTCATGTGAGTACACAGAGGACATACTGGATCAGCCAAGTTGTCCACCTCCTTCAGTAAACTGTTTATAAAATTGGCTAGCTTTAGATGAGCACACCAGAAACTCTGCAGTAGGTTGTTACAGAGACAACTTGCCCACAGGGAAAATTTCCTCTTAATCCACAGACTGTTTGATGCCCTGAAGCATATGAATTTACATCCTTTCCCCAAAGTCTTGGAATCTCTTTTCGTTTGCTTTTCTGCTCTTTACTACAATAACTGGATATTTGGGTTATTGCCCATAAAAGTTCTAGAAGTTCAGTATATGCAGTACTACAATATTGTGTCACACACTTGTACATAAACATTTGCTATTTATTTTATCTGGAAAATGAACACAGATATAATGTAAAATTATATATTTGTTCATACTATTATCAACGGTCTGACACTAGCAACACACTGTATTCTGTACATATTAGCAGTTTTACTGCCATTCTGTATGAGCAGAAGATAAAAATTATATTATATGAGTGTACGCAAATGATGAAGGGTCTGGACCCGTGCTCGGTAATTTTCCTGTGCTCCTCTACTTTGTCCACTTCAAGTGACAGCTACTGGAAATTAAATGGTTTTCAATAAAAAGTCTGTAACCTGAAATGAATCCCTACAGGATAATTAGGTTATCTTGCACATAAAAAGTAATCATGTGTCCTCCACTCATGAAGAATCCTCCACAGCTGATCGGCATCCCTAGAGTGCTGATCAGACATGATCTTTAATGCCCATGAGATGTAACACTCAGCTGAGAGGCATCAGTGTGTCGCCCCACTCAGGGACGTATCCTTCCTCAAGCACACGGTTTGGTTTGCTGCCCTGTGCAAACTGTGCTGTACTACTTTTTCTGCTCCTGTTCTTCGTGGCACCAGCTCCACTGTGCCTCTTGCTTTTCTGTCCCAGCAGTCCGCCCTCCCTAGCAGCACTTCGTCTAGGACAAAGGGTGCTGTCTAGGACACAGTGTGCCTTCCGCTATTTGACCACCTACATTAAAAGTTCTGTCATCACTAAGGGTCTCAGGATTCATTTGGTGGAGACAGATTTTGTTCCAGCCAACCCAAGTCCTAAATATTTCAAGACTTACTTAAAGCTACAACTTACACCTTAGCTTTTGGGAAAACATAAGCCTCATTGCCAGGCCTTGGATTTGGCAGAAAAATGGGCATTCCTGCTCCAAAAGCCACATGTTCATAAAATTACTAGACTGACCCTGCATTGAGCTACCCTAATTCTTAGTACCACTTGTACCTTGGGCTAAAATCTGTCCCGTCACAGTCATGGGACTTCATGGCCCCAGAGCATGAGCCAGGTAAACATGAGTCTTCCCTCAGTCTGCATTGTGGAAATTCCCCAGTGAAACAACCAAAAAACAGAGTCAAAAATAACTTCGACTTTGCATTTTTAAAGGCACTGTTTCCTATCAACTAACGGGCCAGAACTCAGTAAATCTAATGAACTGCGATATTGATAATAATTGTAATTATTCCTGTGTATTGCATAGACACCTAATTAGGAGTGCCTTTGCAATATAGAAAAGAAATACCCAGAGACCTACAATCTGCAAAGGACACAGATGAAGGATAAAGAGAAGAGAAAAATATTATCATCTCATTGATTTTAAGATGACAAACTGAAGCAGAGGACTGAAATACTTGGTTTTTGAGCCATTGACCTGGGGAGTCAGTTTTGACACCCAGTGATACATGTAGAGCTCAGCATGTGATACAAAACCTAAGGAGGATCATTGCTTTGATTTGTTTTAATGTGCACTTCAGGATCAACATTTCTCAGGACACTGTTCAATACAGATAATTGGGGAATGATTTTCCTGTCCTCCCTAAAGTTCTTGGTGTTTCAGTTTTGCATTGAGGCTACTATGAGACTAGCTGAAATTTTTCATGAACATTAGGAGGAGAAAGCCCTAGAGTCACTGCTAGGCATTTGTCAGGCATGTAAGGGGTGGAGGTTTCTGCCAAATCAGGCCCAAAGGGACTATTAGTCCCGAAGGGACTAACACATATGTGTGGGATTCATTCCTCTTTATGAGTCAGAAAAGCTTCCTCATTGCAGAGAGATACAGTACCTCTGTAGATCAGTTTACCCCATCCTAATGTAAACATATAATCACCCCCTGGAATAGCTTATCTTCACCTAATGTATTTTGGGTGCCTACAGATAAGTTTGGAGGATCCCACCCTTGCCCAGGGCACCCCAGGTGACCAACAGTTTAGCAGTTGCTTTGCAGTGTTTTCCTCCTAGTCATCTTTATTGGAACTACTCTGGTTTGTCCAGATGGCAAGGGAGCTTTGGCATGCAGAGACCTAGGGCATGGTCCTAGGTCAGGACCTGGGTCATCTGGGAAACCTTGATCTAAATCTTTGTTTCATCTCAAACATGACAGGGACTGGCCAATTGTACCTGATAGGAGTGCTCTAACCAATATGGTTTTCTGTATTTTTCCTTCCAGTTCAGATTTAAAAAATAAAAACTCAGTAGAGATCCTGATTACCTTTCATCATGAAAGTTTTGTCATGACTTATCTTCTTGAGCAAAACATTATTGACTGCTGTATAACTTTGCCTGATTTCCATTCTGGTGCTCCTAACAGTCTTCAGGGCCACCTAAGACTCTTTCCAAAAGACATATGTCTAGGTCTAGCATTGAGTGAATCAACACGCTGGTGCTCAGAGTTTCCTAACATACATGGATTCAAATACCCAAAGCTTTCCTGCTTTGTCCAAAGTGTTCTTACAGCTCTCCTCCTTCTGAGCAAAATGCTGTGTTTCTATAATGCATTTTGGTCCCATTTTGTTTTCCATGCTGGCTGCCCTTTTCCCATACCAACCTCTCATCTGTCTAGGGTGGTTCAGGGGAAGCTTCCTGTACCAAAAGCCACCTCCCTCCCCCAGGCAGGGGAGTCCAAGGGTAAGAACATAAACTTTCCTCACATCCTAGAAGCTTGGCATGGTTTTACTATAGCTACTTTACAGGTAGTAACTGAGCCATTATGAGCATGATAGAAATTGATGCATACACTTGGAGGATGACAGACTGTAGCTTAATGTAGACCTTTTTATGATGTATAATACTGACTCTATGAATACATGAAGCTGCAATTTATTTATACCTTGAGTTTGTTTATAAAAAAGGCCTGATGCATATACTCTACAGTAGTACTGCTTTTAGTCCACACATATAAATTATTTACTAACTAGGATGCACCCACATGCTCGGTGGGGTTCATGTTAGTGACGAGAAATATTACAAATTGCATCCCCTGAAGGTTTGGGTTCACAATGGGCTCAGTCTTGAGGTTTTGCCATGATGCTTCTAATACAATAAATATTCAGCAAAGAGGAGGAAAAAGGGAAAAGGCTGTCAGAGTCTTGTGGGAGTCTCTCTTCAATTCCTTGCCTGTGGTGCATTTTGCTTGAGCATTGCTGTAGTAAGTTTTATCTACATGTTTATCTATCTGTCTACACCAGAGGACATATTGACCAGGATATTATTCCCCACCTACATCTGGCTTCATCCTGGCTCTTAAATCTTCATTGTTACCTAATCCCTTGACAAGCTCTACAGTGTTCAACTCCTGGGTGCCTCCATACTACAGTACACAACAGATTTGCATATAGCTAAATCACACCATGAAAAATTCCCTTGGTGCCCATTTTCTACTTAAAGTGGTGATTAAGTACCTCTATCTACTACAATTTGAAAAGAATCAGCATGTTCCTGGGTGCCTATTTTGGCTGGTTGAAGAAGTAATTTAGTTTTCATGGGAAATGTCAAAATTTTATTGTTTTTTCCCCTCTGATGTTCCCCATGCTGTTTTGTTTTTTCATGAATAAAGGAGAGAAAAGCCATATATTTCAATGAAACCAACAAGAATAATAAAAAAGGATAGATGGGGAAAAAATAAAAATTCCCACATCACAATTAGCAAAAAATTGAAATAAATCTAAGCATTTTATTGAAAGCTAAACAATTTCTCTTTTTTCTCCGTTATCTATTTCTGTTTTCCTCATCAATAATGAACACATTTGGTGGGAAATCTGTATCTTATTAAAAATATCTTCCAAGAAAAAGTTTTCAGCAGGCCAAGAGTAGATATACATATATATACAGAAACATAGTATTAGAAATCCACTCATATGAAATGGTAAGCTTCATAGTTGAAAAATGTTGAACCATCTGAATGCTAAGACTGCACATACAGTCTTAGTTTACTTCTCTTACATATTTGCCTAACAGGACAGACTTAAATTCAGTCTTTGGCCTTTGTACCCATTTGCTGGAACAAAGCAGCAGTAACTGTGGTAGATCTGAGCAGACAAACGTTTTCTTTGCCTTGAGGGAAACAGAGAGTCACTGTTCACAGCTGCTCCTACCCCACTTCCCTTTCTGATTGATAGCACAGACAGCATGGCTGCACAAATGGGCAGCACTGGGGCTCTGCTTCAGCTGATGGCAGTGGCAGGTCAAACAATGTGAGAATGGCTGTCTACTGAGGTGGAGATATTCATACCTGTCTCTGGACGGGACCATGGAAAGACATTTCCATCATACCACCATGCCCCTCACCTGTTTTTAGGGATGGTACAAAATAAGACCCCCCTTTTTTCTGTTTGTTTTTTTTTCTTGTTTGTTTGTTTTGTTTTTTGTTTGTTTGTTTGGGTTTTTGGTGGTTTTGTTTTGTTTTGTTTTGTTTTGTTTTGTTTTCCTAGGTAATATTGCACCTCAGACATGGGCTTTTCTGAAAACTCAGCCAACTGGCCCAAGTACAAGCACCACCCTAATGTGGTTAGCATGCTTTTACTACTCTAGGATATAAGTTTATACTAATAAATAAAGTAACCAGGTGCAGTTTTCTGAGACCAAGTAGATAGCACGCTCCTGTCTCTGTGGCTAAATTCTCTTCCCCTTGCCTTGTCCCTGCTGGGACTGTCTCTGCTCCAGCATATTCCTTGAAAAGTGCCTGGGAGACTCCTGGTGGGCATGTGCCCAAAATTAAGCAGCATGGATGTTCATAGGCCTGGTCCCAACCACTCACTAGAAGACAGGCCGCTGTTGTGGACCATGCAGAGTGACAGCCAGCTCACAGATAGCTTTTTGTTCTCTGACACAAAGCTGTGACCTGTCTTTCATATATTTTGCACATTTCCAGGCCTCGGAAGACAAAAAACCACAGGATTACAACAGCAAATGAAAGTAAGGAATGAAGACCGCCTGCAACCCCATCCATAACCCGGTCAGAATTTGAAAAGAGATGGCTTTTGTCTCATGTGTTGGCCTTCTTTAGGTACAGACCATTTCCAGACGAAGTGGAACAAAATGGAATTCCACTTCCTTCTTTTAGCAACCAATGTATCCAGTGTATGAACCTGATCAGCAGTACTTGCTGTAATATCAAGTACATACAGAAAAAGGTGATGTCTCTGTTGTCTGATTACAAAATAATTGCAGATATTTAAACATTATCTCAGACTTCACTCAGGAGGCTGCAAGTGGCTAGTGACTAGCTAGCACATTCTGGCCTGCTGAGTTTTGGTGGGTAGATATCCCCCAAATATTTTCCATTTTCCCCCACATTTTATGCATCTGTACTGTCTCTTTTATCTGCCTACCACCCACTTCCCCCTAATGATTTTTGAACCCATTGAGTTTGACCAGGTTTTTGAAACAGGCATAGTAAAAAGAAGATTATGTCTCAAAGCCAGTGAAATACTTAATATGTTCATAAATACTGGCAGTTGAGTAAAAGAGTGCCTATAACCTCCTGTAAGGTTAAGGCAGGTAGAATTCAGTTCATGTGTGCCATTTGGCAGCAGCTTGCAGATGATCAGCAAAGATTTACTGTCTAGCAGCTTTGCTGTGCCTTGTCTGGGACGGTGTTGTAGAGACTGTGAGGGAAAACTGGGTTATTGCAGGCAGAGCTGTAAAGAAGCACCAGAAACACATCTATAGGAAAATTATATTTCATTAGTCTGACTGGTCTTAGACAGCATCTAGTCTAGGGGAGCCTGGCAGGTGACAACCAGGCTATGCTGGACATATCAGTTTCTGGTGCGTTCATTACTTAATTTCATTATCTCAATGCAGTGGCCTAAGCAGTTACATCCTAAAATATGTATTTCAATAATTTGTCAGGAAATACATATTTTACCTCCTACCAGCTTTGAGGGACTGCCTTGTTGTCCACACTTGCTGACCATGCCTCTTATGCAAGCAAGGGTCATGTTAGCATCAGCTATGCTGAAAAGTCCTGTATACAATTGTAAAGTTCACTTTCAGACACAGAGTGCAATTTTAAGCTATAGAAGGATGTATGTTTTAAATGCAGTTGCTCAGTTTGGATAGAAATTATTTGCACAGCCTATTTCTGGCATACCTAAAAGAGCAAACATTACACTTAAAGGATGCAAACACTTAAGGATCTTTTTCATTTTACTCAAATCAACTGTATCACTGCATATTGTTTCACCACTGTAGGCATCAACTAAGTGGAAAAAAAATTCTACTGCATGTTCTCAGTCTCCAACTTGCTCATACAAAATCAATTTCTCCAGAATAAGATTATGTCCTGCATCTCCAAAAAGGCTATTTTCATGCCAAATTTCCATGTCAAATCTGAAGCACTTAAGGTATAGGATTATTTTGAAGACCAAAAAATGTATTTTATACAAGGGAAAACTGGATTTCCTTATGTTCAAAGATAGTACAAAGCACATAGGCCTACCTGACCCAATCAAACGTGCAAAAAGGGAGGCTACTGTCATTTTCTGAGTGAGGTGGATTAATCTGTTAGCCCAGGAGCAGCTGAGGCTTAGCCCAGTGGCTGCAGCCTCAGTCATTTCTTACCTCACACATGCCTTCACTTATGTCAGTGGGAGGCAGTGCAGGCACTGGTTCTGCCAGCTTTAAACCAGAATTCTCCTAGAGTAATTACCTAATGTGCTATTGTGAGTTAAAGCCAGCTCATCCAGACATTGAAGGACGTAGATGGGAAAATAGCAGAAATCTGATTTTGACCTCAGCAGTGGAAAATTGCAGCCCACACATAAGCATTTCAGCGTACTCCAGTGGGGTTGGCTAGAAAGCAACAATTCAGTCGAGTGAAAAACTCTAAGCTTGAATGTTTAGTTGATTACATTTTTCATTAGGATGAAGCCCATCCCAGACAAGTCAGAGGAGCTCTGAGCTGGGGAGGTTGCGAAGAAGTAGGTCTGGACAGAACGAAGCTGCATTCGTCTCTGCAGTCCTCCTCATAGCCATGGGGCATTTGGCTGCTTCAGAGCTTCTACTTGTGGTGATTGAACCAATGCTGCATTCTGGACATGTGTGGGACTGTTCCCACGCCAGCTCTGTTTATGTAAATGAAAATTGGAATTTAAGTAACATGTAAATCCCTGAACGCCTCTTAGTGTAACCAATGTAGGTCAGCATCCAAAATAGTCATGGTAGCACAAGCACACAAAAGAAAACTTCCTAGTTAATGATGGGTTATATTTTGCTGGTTTCACATATGCTTCTACAATACCTATGTAAAATACAAATTAAGAACTTGCTTTTTAGAGGTACAGTAGACCTATTACTTGTAAACTTATAGCTGTGAGACGTGCCTGTGATGCTTGATCCTTATCCATTGTAAAATGCTCTGTTTGCTGCCATACATTATTTGTGGTCAGATAGAACACATGTTCAAATAACATTTTGTGTTTCTGCTAAAGCTCTTATTTAAATAATTTCTGGTTTAGCCTTCATTTCTATTTTATATGTTCCAGCCTATTCTCTAACTCCCAGGCAGCCATGCACATATTAAGAAATGGTGTGTCTGTCAGAGTATTTATACTCCAGCTCTAAATGAACTATTTACGGTTTTGTCCTGGCTCTACACTCTTGTTACTTATTTTACAACCTGTTGTGTCAGTTCCCATACCTTCTGCCACAAAAGTATATCCTCCTGATAATGTATTATGAATAGCAATGCATTAATAATAATAATCAAGCAATAGCTGAAATTATAGGTTTTATCTTTAAATATTAATGCATCAGCAAGGTAGAAACACATTTCAGAATATGTGAATGTTTCAAGCAAATGTAAATAATAACACAAGCATACAAGAGCAAAACATGAGTTCTCTGTGGGTGTGTGCAGAATTTAGATACAACCCATTTTATTTAGTCTTAATATTTTAAACACCCAGAATTCTGAGTGTGTATGCCCACTCGTTATAACAAAGAATTTGCTGAATATTTCCTCATATACTCTATGCTGTTTAGTATCCATAACAAAACAGGAACAACAGAGGCCAGCTCCTGAATGTTAGTACTGCATTCAATGAAGAGCTTTCATACCAAGAAAAAGATCTTATGCGGTGCTTCTCTAAAAAATTGTGACTGTTATATTTTGTTTTTTCAAATGAGAGGAAGACAGTGCATAATGAAAAAATGCATGCTACACAATTACTTTTTAGTATCAGCCAACCTAACCCAGAGTTCACTTCATCAGAAGTTACAGCCTAGGACATTGCTTCAGAAGGAAGTGGAATTTTTGAGGGCTGTGGAATGAAGTATCCTGGCTTACCTTGGTACACTGTCACTTGGGAGTAACTCTTTTAAGAGATTTGTAGGTCAGGTTGACCTGGCTTCCATAGGGTTATGGTTTTACTGCCCTTCTGGAAATTAACCCTATTATGTCAGGACCTTAATAGACATTTTTTTGGTTTACTCTTCAGGATAGAGATCTGATTTTTTGTAAGAAAATGATAATTTCCATCTTAACTATGTTTGAAAATTAAGCACGTAAATGAAAGCATAATAATTTGGAAATATGTCCTATATTACACTATTAGGAATATGGATAAAGTAAGATGTGTTCTGCATGGAGAGAATTGCTACATTGTTTGTTGAGGGTTCACATTAAAAAACAGAATTCTTGGCATTCTGAGGTAGAACATGAACCTATACTTACTCCATCAGTATGAATAAAAGGAAATAAAATCCGTGTCAGATGAGTTGATTAGAAAATTTAAAAGTTAAAGAAAAGCTAAAGAGCAATTGTACCACTGCATTCTGGAAACTTGAAATGAGTCATTACTGGTGAACTGCACTGAGAAACTAGTCAATGAAATTGTTGTACTAACAAGAAGATTCTACTTAAAGAGTACTTACTTATAATGTATGAAGTGAAATACCATTGTATGTTACTGCAAATTGCACAATAAAGAAAGGAATGGGTTAAAAAGACCCAGCAGCTCCTCAGCTGAAAAAAAAAATAAAAAAATCTTCTTTTCTGTTTTACTCAGTAGGGACATTTATGTTTAGGATTGCATGCGATGAATATGCATAATATTTAGTTTTATTCTTGTCATTGTTTACAGTGTATGCTGCCTCTGTGCTGGCAAACCATATTTCCCATTTGGGACAAAGCACAATGGATACCACAGAAAGAAGGGAGTCAGTCTGGGTTTACCATTACATTTAGATTGGGAAATCCCATGACCCAGTGCTTTTTTACAGCTTCTTTGGTTCTTCTACCAGGCAGCAAATTAAATTAAGCCAGGTAGAGATTTTGAAGGAAATCCACTGTTCCTCTGGCACCAAGCTCAAGTTGCTGGCTGGGTCTAGGGAATTGTATGGGGATTGAAAGGGAACTTCCTTTGGAAGCTTTCCATCTACTTGTGTATCTGCATGTGTACAGATGGTTGGAGCTCTGGAGCTCTCCAAATATTCGCTGAATCACACACACACTAAGGCAGCTCTACTGTGACTTGGCCCTCCTTCGGCTACAGCTGGAGAGGGCAAGGTATCTCTTATGCCTACATTTCAGTAGAATGGAAAAACTATGTCCCCAGATGAAGTCCAGTGATTTAGGTGGGGGAAGAGATGCTTTGGCAGAGGGAAGACTTCTAAGTAACCTCTTAGATTGTCGCAACCTCACTGCAAAACCTTGCAGGCTGGGGCATACCATCACACGGGCAAAACCACGCTAGCCCAGTGACTGTGCCACCCACTTCAGAGCACTGAAAACTTTACAAACCATACAGAGAAAGTGAATCTGTGCCTAAAAAACCTCTTATAATATAAACAGACAAAATGAACAGAGATAGGAGTGACCATGGAAGCAATTTAGTAAAAGTCACGTCACTGGTCTGTACACAGGCAGTGAGACTTTAGAGAGTGGCCAAGACAATCCTGCCCATTATGTCACACTGTGCAAGCAAACAGTGGCCACATTTCCAACACAGTCTATCAGAAGTATATAATTGTGCTTACACTATTTAAGTAATAATATTTTCCTACCCTTTAAGAAGCTGAGGAATTTGCAGCCAGATATTTTTCATATGGAAATGAAAAATTTTCCTAAATATTTAGATGAGAATTCTATCAGTTTTGATTTCAAAAGTATGGCTTTATCAAAGTTTTCAGAAGAGGTAATTGATATAGTTTGGCAATTTTTACTTGAGAGAGATGTATAGTGTGAAGAAACATGCCTTTCTTCTGATGGGATTATGCTATAAGGTACCAGTGCTCTTTGCAGCTCACTTGTGCACTTACACACTCACTGTTTCCACAAGTAGGGTGTCTGCAACCAAAGGCAAATAATGAATCCACAATTCCATTCTCATTAAACAATTGTATGTTTCTAATAGATAAAATTCACTTCTTGAGAAATTTTCCATACCTTCTAAAGAAAGGGAAAATGACCTTGTAAAACCACACAGATACATTATACAAAAGGGCTGAATTTTTCTCCCTTTTCCTCACATAATTCAGTGGAAAAATACAAACTGCTGTAATGAGGGTTATAAACTACCCTCGCTCAAATCTGACTTTAAAATTTGGTTTATTTAGAACATAGAAATACACATGAAATTTAATCAGCATCTCAAGTCACATTATGTACTCTCTGTTCAACGGGAACTGAGCACATAAATTAGCTGAACTGGGAGCTAGTCCCAGATCCATCCCTACTTGGCTACAGCACCTTTTGCTAGGAACTTCCAGCAGGGGAAGCTCTTAGCACATCAGTATCTTCACTCTTCTTTAGGAGAGAGCAAAGTTTAGTCAAGACGGAGAAGGGGGTGGCGTGGGGAGGGGAGAGAGAGGAGGGAGGAAAGAATCAACAGGGTCATAAACAGTCGTATTAGAAAATTAGAGAAAAAAGAGAAAAAGTATTCTGATCGGATGTCTTCGTTGCACTGCAGAAGTTTGAATCACATACAGCAGGGACAGGGAGTATTTTTGAATGAAACGTTGTGGCTCACAATACTCCTTCTGTGAGGGAACCGCATCCAGTTTGGGACTGACAGGCAGCCTACAAGCTTTGTGCTGGAACACTAATCCCTTGTCTGCGGGTTACTAAAAAACTACTTGCCTTTTTGTTCCCAATTCACCTTGGTGAAAAAACCCAATTCCACATATGATAAATCCAGTGTCTGCAGAAAGGCAGTCACCTAATTGCACAGTGAAGCAGAAGAAAGCTTTGCAAATGGTATACAATTTTCAAAGTGTTCCAAGCCTTAGGCAAAAGCCTTTCAACTGTGTCTAAAACTGAATGATAAAATATGTTGTACAAATTATCTGTGAACAGGAAACATGTGGTAGTGGCAGGGGACTGAAATGTAACACTTGTAAAGAAATGGGAACTGCCAGTCATTTATACCCTTTTACTTTTCTCTCAGTCACAAGTTCCATCATATTTTTTTTCACCATCAGTTGATGTTCAAGTTTATAATAAGACGTTTATCAGATCTCACTAGGCCAATTACAGCTTTGTAGCAAAAACAACAAAAAGTAATACCCCATATGAAGCTAAAGGTTTAGTTTGTCCCTTTCTTCATACTTTCATAGAGTTTCTGTTTTATCATTGCAAGGATGTGTGTGGATGGAATCTTGAAAGAGCTTCAATACTGCAGAAATGCCTGGGATGCCAGTCATCCACACTTTAGACTAAAGTAATCATAAGTTGAGAAAACTTTCTCAAGCCCTGTCTATAAACCTGTATTAAAAAATGAAATAGAGCAAGAGGAAGAAAAGGGAAATGCACAATTACTGTTCAGCAGGAATAAAAAAAAAAACCAAACACCTTCTATTCCAAAAGCTCATTTCTGCTTCCTTGCTCTTAAAGTTCCTGCAGTAATGGTGTATCTTATATCTTCTGTTTTTTAAAGATGTAATCTTTATCACCAATACCAACCACTGTGCACTGTGGTCCTCATTGATGGAATTTTTTATAGTTTACCTCCAAAAGAACACTCCAAGGGTAAGGGGGAGACAAAAACTTCTGTTTTTTTTGCCTCATCTTGCACAACAAAAAGCAAACGGTATTGCCAAGTCTCAAGAATTTTTTTGGCATTAGTGAAAAATGAGATTTAAATGTAGTGCTTAAAAACGCCTCCTGCAAGCAGCTAGAAAAAAGACAAAACCACAAAACAACAATAGGCTTTTTTTATCCATTATATTTTTTAGAATACTGGATATATTCAGCTCCTGCTTCTTCAAAACAGTAGAACACATAAAAACATAGAAAAGTGTGTGAAAGTCTGTCCAAAAAAGCAAAGTTCTTAACTGACTTGCTGAGTGACACCTCATTTAAGACTGTATAACTTCTCTGTGTACTGCTGTCCTAATTAGACCACATTAGGTGTCCTTGGTTTACTGTGGGGCCAGAACCATTCATGCTCCTTGTGATAACATGGCTGGTGTAATTTGGTGAACTGGCGAACATGCAACATTAGTGTCTGTCAAATCGATTTCCTGCTGATATTCCCCGTTACGTATGTGACACAGACAAGTACTTGAGAAAATAATTAAAATTTTGATCGTATCTGAGATAAAAAGTCTTGCTTTCCAGTTCTGCTAAGATAATCTTTCAGAGGCAAAAGAATTAAACGTTTCTCAGCATTCTGAGAGACTAATGAAGAGGTTGTGTGATTTAAAGGTTAGCTCATTGGGCTGGGACTCATTAACATACCTAAGCAAACAATAATGTGGGTTTTTTTTTGATTCAGTGATCAAGCATTGGGAAAAACCCCAAGCAGATTTTTAAAAACAGTTTTATAGTTAAAACAAAACCAAAGCAAAATGAAAACTTTTGTGCTTTGCTTCAAGCTCCTTTTTTTTTTTTTCTAAATTTTGGGTGATTTTTCTTCCAAGAATGGAAATGGAAAATAGAATTTTAAATTAAGAAGACAAAAAATTTTATTCTGAACTATTTTATCAATTTTCATAGGAAGTATTTCCTTTAAAAATATCACAATAAAATATTTGTAAACAATTTTATTGTTTCCCTTCCTATTTTTTGGCCACAAATATTTACTGCTGAGAATTTGAAACTGGTTTTGCTCCCTATAGCTGTGTCTATACTGCATACCAGTAAAAACTTCCTCAGCCTTCGTCTCCAGTAGTCCAGGCTAGGATTTGCTAGAGAACACAGTGGCTGCTTCCCATGTTGCGTGTCTGGATTTACTTTGAATGAAAACCAGGAGAGCATGAAGCAGTCATAATGTCTGTTCGGCTCTTGCATTGAAGTAGGCCCAGACAGATCTGGGAAGCATTCCTGTCTTCCTGACATAAGCTTTGAAATATTAGGATTTTTGTTTAGTTACTTTATTATTAATCTAAAAAATCCCACTTGTTGAGTTCTGAAATAAATGTCCAGTTCTATTATTTGATAGCTACATGACTTCTGGTCAGTATCTGTATATTTATGGGCTTCATTTTGCCTGTATGCACAGTGGGGATAATAATAACTGCTTCCTTTGAACAGAACTTTGAAATCTTTAGACGAAAAATGCAATATAACTATATTTGACTGTTCCAAATTATTTGTGCTTTTTCTCTTTCTCCTGTTAATTACCATTTAACTCAAGCTTTTTTACAAGAACAGAGACAAATCTCTGCTTCTATAAAACTTTCGTTTCTAGCTATTTCTTCCATTCCCTATACCTAAGTCCCTACCTTTATAGAAGAAAAATCCATTGATGGCTAGTAGATATAGAGATATCACCTTTAGCTGAATAAATGCTTGAGACATAAAGGGCATAGTCTAGCAGAATATTTGGACTTTGCTGTGAAGTTCATTCTGTTCTGGGTCTCCTCACCAGCATCTTTGCTTCTTTTATTTTTAAGATTTGAGTGAAGGTGCATTGCATTGCGATATCAGAGGCTGGAAACATCATGTGAGTTTTCTGAGTCAAATTTCACTCCCACCTCCTGAAACGGGTCCCCCATTTCCCTCCAAGGAATTCCTTTCTTGCTAGTTCCAGAGTCAGCCACTTGGGCAAAGAAGCAAGAGTACTAGAAGATGGTGGGATTTGGCCTCATGTTGGTGCTTCCTTGGACTAGTAGGCCTCTGAAGGCATGCTCTAGGCATCCAGGTACCAATCCATACACGTGGAGATGCACTTGTGCTCTAGCTGCCCAGCAGACCAGTGACTTCCCCTTGCAATTCCAAAACCACTTGTCCATTATTCTTTGCATGAACTGCTGTGCATTTGGCACAATGAACTGAACTTTCACCTGCCCACAATGAGCCCAGGGTCCAGTTTTAACCCCACATTAACATTCAAGGAACTGAAATACAAATTTGTCCTCCTGGAAAAATACTGTCTGCTTGTGGAGATGTGGTTTCGGACTTGTTGATTCTTGTCTCTGACCCTGTATGGATGTTCTTATGCTCCTTCCATGAGGTTTCTAAGTTACTGGTGAGTCCTCTGGGGAATGGAGACAAAGAAGAACATGTTTCACTTCATAGTTTTAAGTCTAACTTCATCCCTCAAAACACATGAACACACAAAAGAACAGGTACCCTAGTCATATTCTTTCCTTGCAGGCCATCTTAACTTTAAGACTAAAGCTCCTAACTATTGTAATAACTAATTTTTTTAACTAATTAATTTTTACTTTAAGACTAAAGCACCTAAAGCTCCTAACTAATAATCACAAAGAAATAACATCAGCAGGTGGCAGATTGCCTTTTCTTTCTACTGAGAAAGAAACTGCTTTCTTTTTTGGAAAAGGTCTGTTTTCAAGAGGAAAAACAGCTTTCTGTTGTATGGGGATAAGCAGCAGAAAAACTGCATATGCAGTGCAATTGCTAGTGGTTGGTTGTTAGAGTCTTTTTAGAGGCCACAAACATCTTGCTTGCCTTCTCATTGCTTCTACAGAAGAGTGTGGTATGCCTCTTTCTACCATAGCTACCAACCCCATTAGGATGCTTCAAGTATCCTGGGAGAGGATATTGATTTTTTTATTCTTTGAAATCTTTTGTTTTGGAATAAAATATTTTAGTATTAATTGTCTGGTTTGGCTTTTCTATTTCAAATCAGAACTCTCAAACTGTGACACGTGGACCAGTTGTGGTCTACAAATCACTTTTCAGTTATTACAGTGGGCCAAAGGACTATATTCTTGTAATCTCTTGACCTTGGTTCCAGATGGCAAGTGTCACTAAAAAAAGATCTTAAAACTCTGAATACTTGCCTAGTACTGCAATTGCTTCTGTTGCCAGTGAGATGCTATGTGATCACAAATGGGAAGGGAGCTGGTTCATGAGTCAGCCTCTCTAATAAGATGTGTCATCATGATGATAAATCCCTTCATGGAGTGTCATGTGTCTGGTGAAGTGAAAAATATTATTAATCTATTTTATGGGGTCTGCAGGTGTGAGGAATTTCCGCCTACCTTGGTACTGGTGAAGATGGGCTAATGCAAAGTTGCCAGAGATAAAAAAAATATCTTAAAAGAGCTACTTGGACTGGGGTTCTCTGAACAGACAGATGAATTCTGTCTCATACAGACTCTGCTGAAGAAGAGTTGAGCAAAGCATGTATGTCACTGGAAGGGCACATCACTATAAAACAAAGACAAAGAGTTTTTGTAAGGATGTGTTATTGCTCTAACTTGTCTCCTTGTCAAAGTAAAAAGAAGTCCCGTGGACCCCTGTGGGAGCTGCGCTAGGCATCTGTTGTATATATCAGCCTATCCTAATAACGAACAGCCTACACTGCCATTAGATAGTTCATCAACAGAGAATTTCCTTTAGCAAGGTGACAAATTGTCACCTTTCACATGCACTGCAAATACCTGAAATTTTGAGCCAAACTATCCCAGCAATCTGAAACAGAGCTGTAGTTGGTTTTAAGTGGAAAACTACTCTCCCAAAGAGTACTCCAACCAAAATCACTTATCAGCTGAATTAACAGGCCAAAGTATTGCTAATTCACTGTCTCAGAGAGCAAATAAATTCAGACCCAGTGAGGCAGATGTCTCATGCTGTGGATGCTATTTACTTTTCCTGGGTGCTCCTCGCAGTGCCTGGAATACCCTACTCTAACTTCTTTAAGCAGCCTCTGTTGGCTGGTTCACACATTGTAGCTAGGAAAAAAAGCCTTGCTTCAAACTCAATAGGTGGCTGAAGCATTACAGACCTTTGAGAGGAAAAGGGAAATAAAAATTGGGGAAAAAAGAGTATTGCTGCATAACCAGGAACCCCCGCATGAATAAGATTAACTAATGTTTTCCCCAACTTCTTCCAAGTGGCTTTGATAAATGACTAAATACATAACTCCATTTGATTCACGTTAAATTCTGTGCTGGTTTTCAAATCCCAGTTTGAAAGAATGCTGCTCCTGAGAATGCTACATGGCACAGTGGGCCAATATGTTTTTACAATAATAATACTTTGCATTTTTATTAAGAATTTCATTTTGAAGTATACCAAAATACTACATAAAAGCCAGACGTGACAGATTGTGGCAGATTTCCTGTCAATGGGAGCAAGGCAGAGAAAGGAGGGAAAACTGTGAATAGGAGATTTTAGCAACCCCTATTTTATGGGAAGTATATGTGGTTTCTGTTGTTTGCATAGGCAAAATGGGCGTCTGTTCTTTAACGATCTAGTCCAAGAGAGTCCAATGAAAGAGAGAAAACTAAACCAAATCTATCTATTGGGAAAGGAGGGGACTCCTTCAGAATAACTGCTTAGAGACCAGGAACTTGTGGTTTTGAAGGAATATATATATTCAAGCTTGAAACAGAAGCTTCTGAGCTATTTTTAACCAAATTTTTCCTGATGCGAATAGGTGAATTCTCAGTCCTTTTGATCTGCAATGTGAAGGGAGAAAAAAACCAGGTGTTTTTAGTCTTGGATGAAACACTGGGGAGCAGACACATGCTTAGCTACTGCTGCTGGTTTAAGACTAGGCCTTCAGCTTCTTGCTGAACCTGTAGAGGGTGAAGTGAGTGGATATAAAAAAATAGATATTCACAGTATCTAGCAACTTTGGCAGGAAAAGACCCTATTTCTGTACCTTTTGCATCATTCCTCCAATTCTCCAGAAGCACCCTGTGCTGTTCTGTTCTTTATCCACCATGTAAGTGACCCAGGATGCCTGGCACATGCTCCTACACAAACACAGAGCCCTCATTTCAGCTAATTTTGCCAATTTGATTTCCTCTGCATTGAGACATAAATCTCACTGAAGTCAGAACTTACATAAGAACCAAATACAAATTGATAGCAAGATAATAAACTTGCTAAGAAACAAAGTTTTTAGAGTCCTGAAGGAAACGATGATCAGTGTAGCACCTTGTAGATTCCTTGAGCCATCTGTACACCAGGAAAAGAGAAGAAAGTGCTGGCCTACGTGTAGGATTCACCTAGCTTGACCTAGACCTATTCCCACTGCTTGGCTCCAGAGTTTTACAGCTCCAACAGCATAGTTGTCCTGCCAGGGATTTCCAAGGGGCTGAATGGAGAAAGTAACAGAGGCCTTCTCCTGCCGACACTAACACCTGTGTGGAAACCCAAGCTGCAAGGTTACATTGGCATAACACGCTTGCATTTCCAGCCAAAACCACCATTTCTTGCTTGCCTGTATTTTAAGTACAGGTAGTGCAGTGCAGCGGATGGAGCAAGCCTGCTGTGCTCTGCCCCAGCAGTGGCTGCATGGCAGTCCCCTCTGAGTGACCCTGCTCTTTGCATCACTGTTATAACTGGTGCTATTTCTATTATGATGCTTTCCCTCATTTCTCCTGAGAGAGTTTATCAGAGTTTCCTTCAGAGTAAATCATTCCTCTGTAACCTGGTGAGGTTTTAAAAATATAATTTAAAGGTAAACCTAGAATCGTACTGCTGCCTCCATCTTCTGCAAAGAAGCTGTCAATTAGAGACACCAGGTGGGAGCAAAGATCACTGAAACCAAAACTGAATCAAAGCATGGATTTTTCTGCCTGCTGAGGAGTTGGAGACTATGCTTCTCTTGGCATAACTGATTTAGTGTGAGGGACAAACTATTCCACTCTTAGAAACTGAGAAAATTTATGTACTAGATTGCCATACAATGCTATCCCAGAGAACCAAAGTGAAGGCGTGAGGAAAACTGTACTGACAGTTTTCCAGTTTTCTGAGCAGAATGGTTTAATGCCTGAAACAGCTACCAGAAGGCTCTGGTAACCTGAGAAAACCAGTTCTCCTCTTAGTGTCTCTATATGTCCTTTCCAGGCTTCTGTTTACCATTGGTTGCACTGGGACAGCCCCAGTTTTGGTCGCTGTCACAAAAAGTCCAGAGCTATGGGCCTTGGTAATACCTCTGTAAAGGTTTTCAAACTCTCTTCCCAACTCCTTTCTCCTGATAGGGAGAAGAAACCTGCTCTGATCACATTTATCTTCTTTCTTGGCTATATCTCCACTCTTTTTCTCACGTGTTTACTAACACTAGGTAAAAATCCAGTGTGCTCAAACTTAACTCACCTAAATTGCTTCTCTAGAAATTCTAATCCCCTTTTGTATAGGCTGTAGCTTTCTGAAAACTAAACTATTCTAATCTAGATAGAGACTCATTCATTGCCCAGCCATTATCTGAATTCCATTGTTACTTGTCATTTTCTATTTTACAGCTTCCTTTGGATATTACTGAAAATGTAGGAAGACTAATGTCATTTACATAAACTGAAGGAAATTCATATTATTCAGATGCATGCAAGGTATATGTAATATTTATATAAAAATAATGCAAGCGTTTCCTAGATGTTGCCAATTTGTTTGCTGCAAAGTTAAAGTTTCTTTTCCCGAGAAGTGTACTGATAGAGCTGTGCTAGGGCTTAAAGGCTTTGTCTGTAGAAGAGTATCGAATAGAATAGGTAGACAGACAGACAGACAGACTGACTGAACTAAGCTATCCAAGGGGTATAGATAAAACAGCAGCATTAACAAGCAGCAGAGGCAAGACTCTAAATTTTTAGGCTCTAAATTATTAGACTTAAATTGGAGGATAAATCAGCAATTAAAGAGGAAAAAGAAGCCTCAGAGTATAAAGTCCTGAACCAAGCAATAAGTCGCCAGGACCAACAGCTATCAGTGAAAGTGATGGTTTGTGTAAACTTGAAGGAGATGTCCCAGTACCCTTTGTGGAATGTCTTAACTTTCGAGGAAGAATAAAATTTTGGAGGCCTTTCTTATACTGGGAGAGAGAAAGGAATAACTACACCTACCACTGCTAATGATGCACTGTTGTCAGAATGAGAAGAACCCTAAATATAAGGTATTCAGTGGGCTCCAGTGGCAAAAAGAATTTTTCACTTTCTTACGAACAGTAAAGGGCTGGTAAGCAGTTACACCTCTGAATAAGTATTTGAATAGTTCCACTTGCTATATTGGGATGAATCATGTGAGTGATGTTACCCACAGGCACATTTAAAAGTATTGATCCTAAGCGTATGTCATGAATTATTCCACTAATTCCTAAACTGTTCATTAGGATGTAAGTTTCTTGCAGACATTCAAGCATAAGGGTTTTAAAGCATAGCTTATTAGTGAACCTTAAAGCAAACCAGTCTTTAATTTGAAATCCACCTTTTTAAAAAAACAAAACAAAACAAAACAAAAAACCATGCACAAAAGAACCCGAGAAAAAGTACTGATTGCCCATCAGGCTTCCCCTTCCTTTCCTTTCTGTACTGGAAAAACCTTACAAGTTCATCAGAGCACCTGAAGATTGATGATATAACCCCAGAAAAGCTATGACTAGACTTGCAGCTCTTCCCTAAGCAAAATGGAGAGGCCTGCCACTACATACATTATTTAGTATGGATGAAACGTGCTGGACATTACTTAGACTGATCTAGCGTTCATCCAGAGTCACAACGTTGGAGAAGTAGTAATCATGAGCATTGGTGCATGGAGAACTCGTTTATCACTACAGAACCACAAAAGAAAGAGCCCATTTGAATCTTATTTTCAAGTGTGCTTTGAAGCGCTAAGGTTAACAAATCCTTTAGTCACATACTGTACAGCCCTAATCGAACCTTTTTCTACTTGGTCCTGCAGAGTGTGTCTTTTTGAAAGAACCCCCTACAGAAATAAAAGGGACAGTGGTAACTCTGAAACCGCACTTCTGTTTGAAACTGTTCTACCTGCTTTTGTGACAAGTAGTTCTATGATGACCGTAAATGATACAGATAATTTTCCTGTTTGTTCAATATGTGTGTTTGATGGCTCTTTCTATATAGATGATATCACCATCTGCCTTGTTAGTGTATGTCTTTTGCTCAGCAACCACCAAGAGCAAACCTATTAAAAAAAACCCCAGCAATTCAGGAACACATTGACAGAAAGACAGCAGGGAAGACACAAATCTACCTGAAATGATTCTGTTATTATTCACACAAATGTTTATCTGAAACCAAACCCAAACCTCAAAAGATTTGTCAGACTAAATATTTAAAACAATATTCAGTTGAATCTTTTTTATATGCTTTGCCTCAGACAGGACAGAGATAGTATTGCAAGAACTCAAAAATAAAACTTTCATATTTAAATTCCTTAAATTCAGTTTATTGAGATCAAGAGGCTTGGACTAACATCAAAATGTTTGGGATTGAAATCACAGCAAACCTCTCACTCATCCTCCAGATTTGTTCCACTTTTAGTACTTAAAAAGTCATTTGACCTCAATGATTTATTTTCTTCCCTTTTCTCCTGTAACTAGGAACCTTTTGCAGAGCAAATATTTTTAGGAAAAAAGACAACTCCTAACTGTGCATTGGTCAAATTTTACATGTAATTGAAAATACTAGCTGAGAGTATCAACAGTCCTTGTCTGGAATTCTGTTATATATCTTGTGCCTGAAGACAACCTCACAGTGATTTTATATCAAAGAAAATTTCATTTGATTAGCCATCCAGAGATACAGCACCGTGGTCTTCCTTTCCTTTGATTTCATTCTTGCCATTCCTTTCTCCCATATCATTATTTCTTTTTTCTTTTTTCTTTTTCTTTTCTTCTTCATAACAATTTTCCTTCCTTTTAATCACATTCTGTCATTATTTCATATGTTTCATGTTATTCAGCACTGATGCAATAGCTGTCTTTGAACTATTTCTAGATCAATTCAGCAGGTAGGTCAGGTGAATCCCTGGGTGCAATTCTGGCAAGGTGAGTGCACATGTGCACATTCAGAAGCTTTTGGTCAGATTCTCCATGTTTGTGAGATGACGTGATGCCAACCAAGATAATAACCTCTACAGAAACACTCGAGTTGAGGGCTGATTCATGTACCGATTTTGAGATCATAGAATCATAGAATGGTTAGAGTTGGAAGGACCTTAAAGATCATCGAGTTCCAACCCTCCTGTCATGGGCAGGGACAACTCCCACTAGAGCAGGTTGCTCAAAGCCCTATCTAGCCTGGCCTTGAAGACTTCCAGGGATGAGGCATTCACAACTTCTCTGGGCAACCTGTTCCAGTGTCTCACCACCCTCACAGTAAAAAAATTCTCGTGTCTTGTCCTATCACTGCATTGCCTGACAAAGAGTCCCTCCCCATCTCTCCTCTAGGTCCCGCCTCTCCAGTAGGCCCCATCTCTCCACTACCTGTAGGTACTAGAAGGCCATTATAAGGTCTCCCCAGAGCCTTCTCTTCTCCAGGCTGAACAGAATCACAGAATCACAGAATCTTCTAGGTTGGAAGGGACCTTAAAGATCATCTTGTCCAACCGTCAACCTAACT
>JAOQGH010000001.1:140415994-140440001 GCA_025769975.1 Gallinago jamesoni
GTCCTCTTTTTGCTATTAATATATTTATAGAAATTCTTTTTATTGTTTTTAACATCCAAAGCCAGGTTGAGTTCTAGAACAATCCCAACTCACTCAGCCTATGAGATAATGGCTGTGTTATCTGGGGAACAGAAAGACCCACTTCCATTACAGGTTTGCAAATCACATGGAAAAGAGATTGTATGAGCTTTGCAGCATGAAGTGGTGCTGCTTTACAAGTAGTAATATGATTAATGTTAACTGTGAGTGTTTAGGCTGTGCTCTGAAAACGTAAAAATCAATATATATGGTAAGTATCATTAAGTGCTTTTGGATGCATTTGTTCCTCCTGGGATTGTCTTTTACCATTACTTTCTTGGGGCACATTTTCAAAACACACATTTTTGGACAGCTTGTTCAGAAACAACAGAAAGAATGTTCAAAGAAACTGATTCTAAGCTTCAGAGAAACCTATCCTGAAGAGGAGCTTGTTGTTTCTTGAAGATCAAAATAGCATGTCTAGCCATGTCCTGGGAAGGACTGTAATGGCAGCTTCTCTAAATAATTTACAATAATTTTCAAGGCAGCAATACCTTTGACAAGAAGGGGCGTTGCCAACCCTGCATTTCAGGGTTGAACAACCTTCATAATACTTAAAGCCAGAAGAGATCATTTAGTCTTATCGCTTATGTATTACACACCATTAAATTTCACAGAGTTGTACTGCCCCTTCACTGAGTCCAACAGCTTGGGTTTCACTGAAATCCTGAACCATTCTATGTCTCCAGAAGAAAACAGGATCCTCCCAATGCTCAGAGCCCTGCAATGTCAGATGATTACAGGCATGTGCAGTCCTACCAAAGGTGGGGTTAAATTCCACACTCTAGACAATTAAATGCTGTTATCTCCATGTGAGCTAAGTATGACAGTTTCCACAAGAATGTGGGTGTAATCTGTACAGTTGAAGGTGTCCAGGGAGCTATTCAGTTCACTGTCTATAGGAGGCATCTACCCACATTTGGTTAGCTCAGCTAAACCCTAACCTTCCTGAACTGTCTAGGTTGGTTCTCTATTAAGTATAGTGGAAAGTACTAGCTTACATGTATACACATATATTTAAACTCCTAACCCTTGTAACAATCTGAAGACAATACCCTGGGAATTACAGCTCCTGGGCTGCAGAGAGTAGTAAAATATCCTAAAAAGTCAGCTAATACACATTTGTAAAGAAATTATTTCCTTATACCAACCCTAGCAATCACCTAAGCATGGGAATGTATCTCATCGATTGGTTAGTCCTTCTAGGCTTTTGTAGATGACTGCTTGTGCTTCCCAGCATGAGATTTCATTGTAGCTTAGGTAAAGTTGAAAATGTCCTGATGATAATGCAAGCTTCCTGATCTTCTGAAAAAGAAAAGAATGAAGAAAGAGTTTCACAGGTATCTGTTGACAGATACCAAAGGTGAGAGCATAAAACCACAGCCATGTCACCAGAAAACCCAGGCAGCTATTCTTGTGGAAACATTATTCAACATCAGTGTTTTGAAGGGTCTAATTTGAAAGATTCCAGGCAACGGTGACTCTACTTACACCTGCTAAGCCATTCCAGTGTTTTATTACCTTCTCCACTAGGATTCTTAGTTTTATTTCAAGGCTGAAGCTAATATCGTCTTTCCACTATTATATCTTCTAATATCTCTATTAGTTAGATTGAAATGGCACTCACCCGCCCCAATATTGTTTCTGCCTTTCTATACACAGTGTTCAAATTCTTTCTTATCTGCCTTTTTGATAAATTGAGTAGGTTGAGCTGCTTGGCTTCTTATTGTGTGAGATGTGTTTCAGCTCCTGTCTGGGTAAAGGAACCATTCTTTTTTTTTTCCTTTACTTGGTAATTTTACTTCATTTTCCCTTTTTCATGCAATCAAATATTTATTTAACTGTTTTTACAAAGAATTGCAATAAGTGTGTTAGTGACATTTTCAGGATCCAGGGCAGCTGGTATTGCTAGCATTTGCGTTTTTATATGCCTGTGGTATTTATTAAATTTACCTATACATATGATAACATATACTATGAAACAATACATGATGAATTGCTGCTATGGTTTTCACATTTATATTTTCATTGTGTAATAAAGCACTTGTATCATGTGTATAAGAGTCTGGTAAGCTCATTGTAGAACTGTGCACTGCTGCAGTCTATGTATGGACTCTCTAGTAGTTCTGTGTGAAATACAAAATACTCAGTCATTGCCTTCTACTAAAGAATAATTTCCATATGTATTTTAAAGGATTTGAAATCATAAATAAAAGTCAGTAAGTAGACTACATGGTATATTTAAAAATCTATTATGTTTATAATTTCAGCTGCAGCAGCCAAGATCCTGGAGATGTTTCAAATTATTCAGGTGAGTAGAAAAGTAATTCAAAATGAATTATTTTTGTTAACATTTTGTAAACATTTGTAAACATTTATTTGCTGTCAGAGAAGACCCATAATATCTGTGTCTTCCCAAATAAAATATCAATTAGTTCCCACTTCTATTAATTATTTCTTTCATTTTTTCTCAGGTATACAAATGATTGAGTACTTCAAACATTTGGGAAGCTTTAGAGATGTGTCACTCTCACAATCTATATGTGAATTTCATTAATTCAATGAACTGAGTGCAAATAAGATAAACTGCCTTTTAAGATCTCTAAAATAAGTAGCTGGATCTATTTTCATCAGGCTATTGTTAGTAAGAGAAAGTTATTGGTCTGGGTCTGGCCATTCTGTAGAATAACGAGATGGATATTTCCTTTTAATTTTGCATCTATCTAGAAAGAATGTAGGGGATAGTCAATTAAAAATTAAAGGAAAACATAGTGGACAACTGAGTAGTAATTCAGCCATGAAGTTGTTAACTGACTATATATTATAAACATATTATTAAAGCAGAAGACAAGTTTTAGTCACCTTCTCTTTCACACTTCAAGCAACTAGAAGCTCTTCCATGTAAAGAACAGGCTACCAGCTCAGGACTAGAACACAAGAACTTTATCCATCAGTTTTCTTCATAGTCAAGAATTTATGAAAGCTACATTTTCAACTAGGTTACATATCAGTCTCAATTTATCAGTATCAGGAAGAATCGTCTGCAATGTATAAGAAAAAAAAGATCAATATTAATCTCCATTATTAATCTTCCAGGAGATTAATAGCAGCAACGACACCACCATGAGTACTAATAACAAACACTTTAGATTAAGCCTAAACTAGCAGGCTTGGTATACAATTGTTATTTCCAGTGGTGAATATTTAAAGCTAATGGTGGAAACAAATATAATTTTTTTTGCTTTTATTTTGCTTATAAAAACGAGGAGTTTGCTCATTAAGACAATATGGAAAAAGAAAACAACTTGATAAAATGCCCAGGGACACAGAAATATACAACATGAGATCCCTCATATGAAGAGGATATTGTACTATTGCTATTTTCCATGGGAAAAGGAAAAGCACTTAAATATACATATACAAGATTAGAAATGCACATGAAATTTTTAGGGAGGGTAAATTGCTCTGTTGTGCCGCAGAAATTAATCTCTGCTTTGCAGATGGCATGCCTTGGGATAAGTTAAACTCAGAGCTCTGGCTGGTATAAATGACACCATTGCAGGAGTATCAGCCTCTAAGTCCTCTCATAGAGGACAGCACTAAGTACAACAACACATTGTGTGGTCAGAAAAATATAATATTGCTGAGCCTGTGCAAATGAGAACAAGATTACACACAGCTTCATAGTGTAAAACAATCACAAGGGAAGGATAAAAAAATAATTCTGGCCTCAGCTCAACAGAAATTTTATTCAAAAACCTGTCTAAGTGCAATAAACATAAGTCTTGTCTCCAGCTTCCCAGTAATTAACTATTCAAAAGTAAAAAAAAACTTTTAAGGCAGAAATTTATAGAGATTTTTTTTAAAAAAGAAATATTTCAAGTTTCTTAGACTAATGACAAAATGTGCCAACCAAGGTTGAACACTTGATGGGACCTGGTGAGATCAGAGAACTGGAAAGAAAAAAACTATGCTGCATAAATAGGAATGAATTCCAATTACGAGCTGGACAGTCCTTAAGCTTAACACAGTTTAAGCACGGCTGGAGGCAGACTTGCTGCTCCTTCCTTTAGGATAAACGCCATCAAGATGGCTTGAACTACAGGCACGGGGTTTGGGTTCAGCTCCTTAGGCCTGACAGCACACAGTCTGTCAGCCGATGGAAGTGCCACAAAGTGAGAACTTGATTAACCAATGTCATGCTGCGGCCAGTGCATCCTTCTGCTCTAAACCTGATTTTACCAACTTGTGTCAGAAGGCCTTGACAGGCCTGCAGTTACCCATGTCTGGTTCCTTAACTTCCATTCAAAACACAGTTGAACTATGCACAATTATGTCCCTGCATTAGGAAGGAGCTGGAAGTTATGAAATTTGACCCCTTGGAAATCAGTTTCTGGAGCAAATAAAGATATTTCTCATGCTAAGGCTTGCAGTCTCCTCTGACATCAATAAGCATCCAAAACCCAAAGGTTTCAGGGTAATAACATGTATCTCGGTACCATAAATAATAATGTCTGTGGGCTCAAAAGGTTTGTGGTGTTTCTGTTGCCTTACTGCTCTTCATCAGCAGAAAGACAAAAGCTCTCAAAAAAATCTAAGATTACTTTAAAGAAAAAATAATTTAAAAGTGTTTCTAATACAGATTAAAATACACAGACCCTCAAAATAAAACTGGTCTAGCTGAAAATGATAAAGAACATTGTGCTGAATATTGCAAAATTATTATTTTTTTCTTCCAGGAAAGCAATTACCTTTGGATGCTGGCTGACATTAGACGACCTGATTATGTTCCATTTTATAAAATGCAAGGAATTTACATAGTTGGAAGGTTGAGCATAGAACTCAATATTATGTAATCTTGAAATGTTAACTTTTTCAAGCCATGTAGTCACTCTGTATGGAAGGGTAGGTGATATTTCTGCTCCAGTAACCTTCTCAAGACTCAGCAAATAGACTCGGCAGGGGTTAACCTGCAGGATGTCCATAACCGAGCGGAATTTCTCCTCATCTGTAGTGATAAAAAATCAGCAGAATTTTCCTCTTTTCATATGTAAGGGAGAGTGCGAAGCCTTTAAAAAAATGCATAAGGACAGAAGAAGCTGGAGTGCAATAGACTTTGTTATAATTTGTCCTCCTGTGCTGGATGAATATAGTGCTGAGTGACTGGCAGATATTTTAAGTTCCACTGCTTCCATTTCTTTTGATTAGAAGAAATTGTTCATGGCCTTCCTTGGTATACAGCCCTTGATTTCTATCTGCTTAGGGACTCTGGATCAGAGAATAACTTCTTTTTAATAAAGGCTTTAGGGATACCTCACTTGTAAGTGGGCTAACTGTAACCTCTATTCTAAAGTTATCTTATAAGCACATTTTCATTTCTTTTATTTTGTTCGACTTTCAGTTCAAATTTCCTGAGATTTTTGTCTAGCTTAAAATGCTAGGTGACATGTATATCTGTATATGCATGCACTTATACTATAATTTATACTGCTTCTGAAGAAACTCTTAATTCTCAACTTTGATGTGGAATAGGAAACTTTGATCAGGAATGTTGGAGAGAACATGCATTTGTAAGTAACCATGCTTATCCCAGTTAACAGTAAACAGGTCTACTGTGAAGTTTTGCCTATACTATTCTATTAGATTATCATTATATTTACTGTTTCTGATACAGCTGCATTCCAGGTTTGGATTCGATTACTACAAATACAGAGACAGTCACAATGATAGTCCTATTCACTGAATACGCTTGGTTAGATTTAAACTATTACATAGTGGCAGTGCAAAATGAAGACTAGATTCACTGGCATATTCACGAATTTCTTACTTCTCTGTAATTTCTATTTGCTAATCTCAAAAGTCTCATAAATGGTTATGAGCCAGAAAACTCCCTCCAGGTGTGGATTATTTGCTAGTTAGCACTTTTCACTTACTTTTTTGTTTTAAATTTAGGGTCTACCAACAAGAACAGAGAAAGCACCGCATCTGCTTTTGATGGTCAGTCATACATTATAATTGTCTGAAGAAATCAATTATGAACCAGTGTTTTTCTAGGCCAAAAAAGCTTTGACCAAGTATTTGTTGAATACTTATAAGTAATGAATATATTTGCAGAATTCAGGGTTGCCTCTTGAATTATTTGTAAGCAAAATTTAAAAAAAAAGGCTAAATTCACAATGAATATTATTTGCAATGAATAATTCAACCAGTACTAATTATTTAGCACCTGTAGAGGAAAGAGAGGGAAATAGATATGCTAATATGATGTTGCCTCTTTTCTGCCTAACTATCAGGTATTGATGTAGAGAAGGGCAAATGTCTGTCACACAGCACACTTGCTGGCAGATGTGTTATCAGCAAAGGAAGAGGTTTTAATTTGCCCTAATTATGCATCTATCTGTCTATCTAACCATTTATACAGACAGACTCACATAGAAGTAGCTATTATCCCTATATATTTAATAATTCTGTTGTACATGAACTTTTTAGCATTGCTCGACAGCTCCAAAATACACGTTGACTGTGACATGCAGGACACAAATATATAAAAACCATGTGCAGACATACCTTGTGTACACAAGAGATTAAGGGCCACATTTCTTCTGAAATGGTAAACCCAGCAATTTTTACACATGTAACTTACAGAGCTGAATGCTTATTTGCTTGAGTTGTCATGTTGTATGTATCCAATATGTGTTTGAATGTAAAACTATTATGTTTATTTTAAATACTGGGCTTTATAGTACAATAAGAAGAAGAATATGAAAGACAAAGATCCCAAAGATCTTATGAAATAAGGACTAAGGAGAATCTCTGTCCTTTATTAGATGAAGGTGATAACATGGTGACAAAGGATAAAGAGAAGGCTGAGGTACTCAGTGTCTTCTTTCTCTCAGCCTTTAATAGTAGAATTGGTTGTTCCCTGAGTATCCAGACCCCTGAACTAGTAGAAAGGAGCGGAGAGGAAAATGAGGCCCCCGTGATCCAAAGGGAGATGGTGAAGGACCTGCACCTGGACATACACAAGTCTATGGGACCAGATGGGGTCCACCCGAGAGTACTGAGGGAACTGGCAGAAGTGCTTACCAAGCTACTTTCCATCATTTACTGGCAGTCCTGGCAAACCAGGGAGGTCTGGTTGACTGGCATCTAGCAAATGTGATGCCCATCCACAAGAAGGACCAGAAAGATGATCCACAGGACTACAAGCCTGTTAGTCTGACCTCAGTGTCTGGAAAGATTATGCAACAGATCATCCTGGGTGCTGTTATAGAGCACATGAAGGACAACCAGGTAATCAGGCCCAGTCATCATGGATTCATGAAAAGCAGGTCCTGCTTGACAAACCTGATGACAAAATGACCCACTTGGTGGATGAGGGAAAGGCTGTGGATGTTGTTTAGCTGGACTTTAGTAAGTTCTTTGAAATGGTTTTCTACAGCATTCTTCTGGAGAAACTGGCTGCCCAGGACTTAGACGGGAGTACTCTTCACTGGGTAAAAAAATGGCTGGAGGGCTGGGCAGAGGGAGTGTTGGTGAATGGAGCTAAATCCAGTTCCAGTCATGAGTGGTGTTCCCAAGGACTTGGTGTTGGGACCAGTCCTCTTTAATACCTTTATCAATGATCTGGACAATGGGATTGAATGCATCATCAGTAAGTTTGCAGACACCAAGTCAGATGGTATTGTTGATCTGTTTGAGGGTGGGAAGGCTCTACAGAGGGATCTGGGCAGGCTGGCTGGATGGGCTGAGGCTAATGGGATGAGCTTCAACAAAGCCAAGTGCTGGGTCCTGCTCTTGGATCACAACAACCCCATGCAGTGCTAAAGGCTTGGGGAAGAGTGGCTGGAGAGCTGCCCAGTGGAAAAGGACCGGAGGGTGTTGGTGGACAGCCAGCTGAATATGAGCCAACAGTGTGCTCAGGTGGTCAAGAAGGCCAAAAGTACCCTGGCTTGTGTCAGGAACAGTGTGGAAAATAGGACTAGGGAAGTGATCGTCCCCCTGTACCCAGCACTGGTGAGGCTGTACCTCGAGTGCTGTGTCCAGTTTTGGGCCCCGTGCTACAGGAAGGACATTGAGGTACTGGAGTGGGTCTAGAGAAGGGCAATGAAGCTGGTGAGGGATCTGGAGAACAAATCTTATGAGGAGCAGCTGAAGCAACTAGGCTTGTTTAGCCTGGAGAAAAGGAGGCTGAGGGGAAACCTTATCACTCTCTACAGCTACCTGAAAGAAGACTGTAGGGATGTGGGGGTTGATCTCTTCTCCCAAGTCACAGGTGATAGGACATTAGGGGAAGTTTAGATTATGAAAAATTTTTACACTGAAAGAGTTGTTAACTATTGGAACAGGCTGCCCAGGGAAGTGGTTGAGTCACCATCTCTAGATGTGTTTAAAAGATGGGTAGACATAGTGCCTAGTGATATGATTTAGTGATTTTATTTGTCAGTGTTAGGTTGATGGTCTGAAAGCTCCCTTTCAACCTAGGCAGTTCCATGATTCTATGATAATAAGGAATAGTTTGCTTTTCTATTCCTTTATAATGCCCCCTTAAAATATGTGTGTAAATACCTGACAGCATATGCATATATTCTAATTCTTTAGGTGCAAGTCTCTTCTGTGGTATAGTAGTGTATTTTGTAGAATGAGACAAAGTGTCAATAGTTTATTTGAAAATTGCTAACTGTGTTGTGATAGACAATTAATCAGTGGGCCACATGCTGTTCACATTAGGGCTGGCATAGCTATGGATTAGTCCCTGATGTTTCTCAACATTTTGCATTCACAAAGACTTGTGTCATGCATTATCACTAAAGTGTCAGACAAAGTGTAGCATGATTTTATTCTCTTTTATTAATAAGAGAATTATTATTTTATCATTTTCATCTAAAATAAGAGTTCTGCCCCGGCACCCTGTTTTGAGATGTTATAGAGAGACACTTAGGTTATATTCAAAAAGAGACTTGACTGTTTGCATTGCAATAAATATACAATTTTTATAGTATGGAGTAGCACATATCTTTATTTGCTCTGGACATCCCAGGAATTAATGTGTTATGAGTCCCTCAGGTAGACCAATGCACTGGGGTTTTTCTTCTAAGCAGAGAAGAGCTCAGTGCAATATTAGGATGCAGCCGCTAGGATTGGATATTCTAAACGAGAAGAGGATTAATTTTAACAGCACCAAGAAGCTAAATAACCTAACCAGATTTAGAACTTTTGCTAACTGGAGGTGAGATTTTGAAAATGGATGTGTGGTATTGAAAAATTGATTATAGAGAGGGGAAAATCTGGATGTTATTAGGAAACACATGAAAACTATAGAAATGGATTATCAATTTCTAGGTAGGTCTACAGGACTGTATTCCCACAGTTCCAATATCAACAAATTAGGTGTAAACTGCAGCTAAGAAAACTTAATCTCTTCTAACATAATTTGCAGTGTGTTTACATTTTTCCTCTCTGAGATGTGAATCATTGAGAAGAAAAACTGGCCCAGGTTCTCATCTTTTTCCAACACAGGCTGAGTTATAGATAGAAGGCTATAAATGCACCACTTGTAGTTCAGTGATCCTGTGTGGTTGTTCACCAGTCCTTAGCAACTTCTGAGCTTCTCTAAATTAAACTGGATGGTTACGATTCCAAAGGGAAGATGTAATGCTTGACGACTGTTGAAAAGCAGAGCATGCCAGCCATGTCCCTGCTACGTTTGTTTTCCAAATAGAAACTCCTAGGGAAATAGGATTGGAGAATATTCATCCAGTCTGACCCACTGGACATGACAATTTTACCTTTCTGAAACTAATGGCATAGCATCCATTGATACTGTGTTGTAGCTCCCTTGGGCCAACAACCTAAGTGCCTGGAGGAGATTCTGGCCCTGAATGTTTGGTTTTGATTGTTTATTTTTCTTTTCATTATTCTATTGCCACTATTTTAATATATACTATGGTAGTTTCTTTTTTCATCAGTACAGAACTGAACTTTCCCAGATGCAAAGCAAGACCTGGGAAAGGAAGTTCTTACAGTATTGCTATATTTATATGAAACCAAGGATAACCTCATGGCTATTTTGTTTTTGTCTTTAAATGCAACAACAATTAAAGTTGTGAAGTAAGACAGAAAGCACATGAAAATAATATTATGCACTCCCTTGCACTGCGCACTTTTCTTGCTTGTCCAGGTGCTTTACCTATAGACATGGATAAAAAAGGGCTTGATACAAAATAGATTTTCATGTAACTCTCCCTTTTCTGTTTTTGTTTTTCTCTGGCATATCATAACTGTGGACCATCAGGGAAGCTTTCCTATGACTTCAGATTTCAAAGCTACAGGTGGTCTGCAAGCATGGCACTTCAAAGAGTGTTTTGATTAAATGAAACAATGTTTGTGTAATATGGATCCCAGATCTTTGAACTTTTTTCAGATCAATTCAGCCAACAAAGATTCAATTAGGTGAGATCAGAAGACCCGCTTCCATCCTTTGTTTTCATCTGTCATTCAGCCTTGTCTTTTCAAATAGCCTTAATACAAAACCAGGGCCAATCATTTATTTTAATGAGGACCACAATCATAATGGTGGTGGTGGTGACGATGGTCCTTGTACTAACAGTAATAAAACACATTTGCAGCTGGCAATACTGTTTGCTTAAAAAAAAAGCCCCAAACCAACTAGTATAGCCTAAGTAGTATTTTAACTAAATTAGCACATGTTGGCACAAGCTGGGTCTGTATCCGCCACCGAAGCTTATTTAACTGTACGTATCTTGTGGATTATTTTTTTTTGCCTTCAGTGAAAGAAAAACTGATCCTAACAGTTTTAAACTTGTTAATTCAAACCATATGTCATAGAGCCAGTCTCCATATGGTGCAACACCACCTTATATTTACAGGGTGCTGCTTTTCCAAACATTATTCTAAAAGCTTTATTTGCCCCAAATGTAATAGGTGGTACTGAGCTCCTGAATACAGCTTTAAAAATACCTCAAGTGTCTAAATCACATGCTGATATAGCAAAAACACACTGATTATTAAAAGCTAATTACAGCCCATTTTATTGGCAAAAATGTGCTAATCAACTCCTTGACTGAAAGTGTATACTTAAGAGAAAGAAAAGCATGCTGTCAGTCCCCGGTCTCCACACATGGTAACAAAATATAGGTGTAGAAAAAAAATCCACCACCTTGTAGAAAGACTTTTACAATTTGTTCTTCCATGGTTGGTTGTCCAAAACTATGCTGAAGTTAGAGACAAGAGGTACTTTCTACCCTTTCTGTCCTTAGGAAAGAAAAAAAACCAACCCCTCTGGATTTCTGAAGCGAAATTGCAATGGAAAGAATGAAGGAGGTTAAAGAGACTGCTGAATTTGACTTTTTTTTGTTTGCTTTTGTCTAAAATTATGTGGAAATATCTCTGAAATGTCTGTCTTCAGAATGGAAAAATGCTGAAGAATACTGCAGGATGCTTTTTGGGGTCCGTTTCTTGTGTAGCTCTTCAGTCTGTTTACTTGATTTCACTCTTCTTTCTGGGGCACGAGAAGATAGTTACTTTCTTAACCCAACTATTTTAGTACCAACCCACTCTCCAACCTGATAAACCCTAGGGATGGGCAAACGGATCATGGCTTATTCCTCATTAAGCTTTCTTGGAAGAGCAAGGTGGAATTTAGGCAGGCTTGCCTTACAGATAATCTGAAAATGGAGCATTAGGCAGATGGCATGTTATTATCCATTGTTTGACCTATGTAGGGAAGAGTTACTATGTTGAAACATGTGCCACCCACAACTCATTCTAGATCTGCTCTTTGTATCCAGTGACAAAAAATAGACTGTTTTACTGAGTCTTATGGAGGAATGGTGTACAATTTCCATTTTTTCCCACCTTGCTCCATACAGACCCTTTGTAAACTGTAAAATTTTGTATTGGAAAACATCACCCAGCATGTACATGGTCTGAAAGGAAACCTGCAGCCAGGGTCGGGATGGTAGATTGAAACCATTATTATCCATCATTCTTCACATGTGTAAGCCTGCCTTACAGTCAGCCTCTCTTGGCTTGCTCTTCTCTTTTTATACTTTATGGTTAAAGTGGGACTTCCTTGCTCCTGTTAGGAAGGTTCTCGGCTGTGTGATTTCTAAAGCTGTACAGTATACCATCTTCTTTTTCAAAGGACCCACAAACCACAAACAAGCCTTAAACTATTGACACATGTGAAGTCAAATTCTCTGATGATTTATACCACAGTAACTAAATCTACCATAGTGAACCCAGAATAGCTCAACTGGCATCAAGGGAGTTACTTCTGGTTTCTTACTTGTGCAGCTGGAGGCAGAATTTGACCATAGAGAGAAACATTATTATTTAGTTCATTAATCACCAAGGAAACTTGCTAGCAGAACAATCCTACTGGTTTTCATTATTTCCTTGATAATCTTATTAGAAACAGAATTCTAAATTGCATGCAAAGAATTTAGTGGAAAGAAAACAGACAGCTTTTAGCAAGCAGTCCAACCTATTTCCAGTCTAATAAGTTAATAGCAACATTCTTACAGAAGCCCATGCAAATAAAAGCAAAATACGTTCTGAAATAGCGTTCTGAAATGAAAAAGAGGCAGAGAAGTGCATACACAAATGAAGGAAATAGTTCAGTGTATAATGCCACTGGTTAAAAAAAATGCTTATTGCCTTCAACAGTCTCCCACTTGGATTAAGCTTCCAACCAATTAACCTATTCAGAGTACACAATGCTTTCTTAATACAATAGTCATGAACGGATCAGTATAAGAATGATGCATTGTCTATTGTTTGAATACAACCTGAAGAGAATGAACTTAAATACATAAACTAAGCTCCAGATATTAACAAAAGATAAATGTTAAGATGTGCCTACTTTTTCAAAAGAAAACCAAAGAATCCACCATATGATGTAGTGCCACGGTTACTTGAAGATGACCTCTTGTGAAGACCAAGAAATAATAATATGCTATGATTTATGATGGTAGATTAGCTAAGCGATTATTTCAGTCAGGAAAGGTGTCCTTTCTGATAACAGCTCAGTCAAGTTTCTCCTTGTGCAGTACATGTTTTGTATGTAAGTTTTGTTATTCTTGTTAGCAGTGAAATTAAAGGTTTGTTCCTTATGCCACTACCAATATAGAACAAATCAGCACAGTAATCTCCTACAAACTGCTCTGAATTGTTTGAAATACCTACTTCAGACTGTTTCAGATTTTTTGTATTTTCTTTTCTAGTCCTTCACTAATTTCAAGAATCTGTGGTGTCTACTAAGCTACCACGAATATATCTCGATTCTAAACCCTGATGCTTTTTTAATGGATTTTTTTAAAGAAAGGAGTATTTTTTTATATCACCCTCAGGCTTTACACCATATCAGTTCTCTGCATGATACTGAGTACTCCTATAAACAAGCTTTTGTCCTTGAGAATGAGTGTTAAAAGGGCCAAAACCAAGCTAAATGATCTTGGATTACAGACCACAAAGTGCGACATGAGAAAGCTGTGGTAACTTACTGTCTTTACCACAGGCTTCCTTTGTGCACTTCAGCAAGTCACTTGTTTTTTCAGACCTTGGCTATACATTTATGGACCAGGAACAATAATATCTCTTTTATTGCATGTTTTGTTTATCTCCTCTATATAGTTGAAAGTCTTACAGGATAGGAGCCGAGTCTGCTATGTGTCTGTTACAATGGAGGCTCAACTTACCTGGACCTAGTAAGAGCTACTGGAATGCAAATAGTAGCTGTAGCAGCAGAAATAATAATAAACTGGGGGGCAGGACATTATCAGCGTGATTTACAAATGGACTGTTCTGTTTATCCCTAACAGTTACACATCCCATATGCCTTTTGCTTTGTCACAGCATGATGTTTCCTGAGATCTGCATTCTTCAATCGTGGTTGTACTTTGAGTTGAGGTATCTGATTGCTAGTCTGCAGGAAAAAACCTCACCTTGCCAAATGACTGGTATAAGGAAAGAAAGGCCATTTCCCTCCTCTTCCGTTTAAGTAACCAAGCTTATACATCTGTGGGGGAAGAGAGATCAGTTTGTTTAGGTTAGTTGTAATATCTACTTAAGACTCTGGAAAGATTAATGATAGACTGCACAACTGCCTGTTGTATTTGCCATTGTAGCTGTATAAATTATATCCTTAATGAAAACCAGCAACTTTGACGTTTTATAAGGTAGTTATTGCAAGGGAAATGTGCAACTAGAGGGAGATGGTTTTGTCTCTCAGTTTGGCAAATGAGGGACTGGGGACAAGAAAACCTATGGGATGTTATTGATGGATTTGGCTGGGGTTACTGCAGTCTCCTCAATAAGCAGAATTCCTGAAATTTGGTGGGATAGCTCTTTCTGTCAGGTTACAGTGCCCAACACCCTCTGCAGTTGACTCTCCCTGCCCAAACAACGCTGCTCTCCCTGTGCCTCTGGAGTAGGAGCCCCTGGCAGGGACCGAGCACCCTGACAGTGTCCTCTGTGTGGTGTCCGACGCAGCTGGCCCACACCACCACCACTTTCTGCATGGGACTCCCAGGCAGATCAGGGTTTCATCTCTGCGAGACACAGCAGGACTTAAGGGTTTGAGCTGCAGGCTTCTGAGACAATTCAGCTCTTGCTGCAAAATTGATAAATTTTCTCATAATAAGCTGAATCATTTAGGTCATATTAGGTTAACTGACCATCAGCCCTTATTTTATAATATAAATTAGTTGTATTGAACTGGCCCAGAGGCTTTGGCATCCAGTAAATAATTAATAATAGAACACAAATGAAATGGAAAGGTCATAGATGACTTTTTTTTTATTTTTTTATCTTGGAATTTCAAATACTTCCTGGGTTTATTTGAGTTTTTTGTTTGTTTGTTTGTTTTTTAAATGCAAATCCTCAGAAGTTGCAGTTATAGTTATTAACGATAGGGATAATAAAACATTAATCAAATCTTTACAACTTTAAATAAGAAACTGTGTCTCATTAAAGTATATAACAATCTTAAATGCAATCTTACTTGCACAGCTTTTCTTTTTTATTACTTCTTTAATTTTAATTATATTTGTCTTTTAAGAATTTAAAATTTCATTATATATAAATGAACACACTTTCATACCCTTGCTCCAGCTTAGACTTTAGCTTAAAAGGTGATTGTCCTGATGTGTACTTTTTAAAAAAAAGAGAGAAACAGATAGGTGTGATAAATGCTACAATGACCTGTACAGCAGCATTCCTCTTTACCAACAGAGAAATCATTCTACATAGTCCGTCAAGTAAAACTATGGTTATATGTAAGGATAAACAAGACGTTTGTTTATTCATTTTTAAAATAACACGATTTTTAAATAATCAAGATAAAAAGGTCACATATTTATTAATATGTAACACACTTCTTGTTACCCTGGTAATATTATGCAACTCTTGCCTTTCAGCTGCCAGTTTTTTGCATTCATTTAGTGTGCTCCTATATCCTTGTATGTATCAAATGTTACTATGCTTTTTGTTTTATTCAAGATGAATATATTACTAACCTCTTCAGCACTTATTAGAAGGCAATGCTTTTCCTCCAGGGTCCAGAATGAAGAAGAATTTAAAAGGAAAAAAACCCAACCCCCAAATATACATGGCCAGATCAGAAGCTTCTTTTTAACCTGACTTTCAAAGTGGTAAATTTTACATTGGAATACTAATAGTTATTAACTTAAATGCTTAAAGGCCCAGAAAAAGTTTATTTTTGAGTCATTATTACTCATTCAGAGACCAGCTTCTTTCTCAAGAGACTATACGTTTTTGACAAGGGATACACATGCAAACACTATATTTCCTTTAGGAACAAGAACATTCCCTGACAACATTTTGGGTAGCCTTAATAAGCTAATGATTATGCTATTTTATTACTAGTTTGTTTCCAGCAGGGATGTTTATATTTCAGTAAGTCAAATATCTCAGCACTCAATGTTTCTGGTTTGGCATTATTCTAAATCCAAAGGAAAGGGCTTACATATGGACAGGCCAGTTAGAAAGAAGTGATGTTTGCATTTCTGGAGTCATGACCTGCTCATGGATACACAAGGAGGGAAATGTGTTGTATGTGTGTTTTCAGATGCAGTGACGTTGATGGACCTGTAGAAAAAGATGCTGAAGGTGAAGCATATCATTCAGGTAGAGTAGTTCAGTATTGTAATGCAGGTGTAATTCATTGAAGTGATTAATTATATAATTTTCCATACTAAAATGTGAGATAAAACAACAACAGTTTGGTTTGCTGCGATTCAACTGCAAAATGTTTGTTAAAAATATTTTTTAATCAACCATCTTAAAAGACACAGGCTTTGTAAACAGTTGGTAATGATACAAATTAAGGAGGTTAATAACCTAATTCACGCTGGAGCTGATGTTGTCACAGACATATTAAGACTTTCTGGACTCATGGTGAATATTGCCAAGGTCACTGAAAGATAAGATATTTCTTCAGTTTTGGAAGGGCTGTTGACTATACAAGTAAATATTTTTGACTGTTTTCATAGAAGTAGTTGAACATCTCTTCAATGTATCTCCCCTCTCATGATCTTTGCCATCTTGTTTAAATACAAATTAGTGTTACTGCAATTTGAATATCAGGTACTAAACTGGAATAGCCAAGAATATATGGTTATGAGGTGCTTCTATTTTGGGGTTTAGGCAGAAACAGTGCAAAAATCTTCTTAAACTCTTATGTGAATGCTACAGAATTTAACACCATGATTTTGCACTAGGTCCAATATCTGACATCTTCTGGAAAAATGCCACAAGCAGTCTGGGAGATATTTGGAGTGCATTGAGGATAACTTCCTAATCCAGGTGACAGAAAGCCCGATCAGAGGAAATGTGTTACTGGACCTGTTGCTCACCAACTGAGAAGAACTCAAAGGTGAGGTCAAGACTGGTCGTAACCTGGTCTCCAGTGATCATGCCCTGGTAGAATTCATGATCTCGAAGGATATAGGCCAGGTGAAAAGTAAAGACTTAAAACTTATGAGAGCAAACTTTCACTTGTTTAAGGGACTAGTGCTTGGGAACCCCAGGAATAAAGGAGCAGAAGAGAACTGTCAAGTGTTTAAAGATATTTTTCTTACAGTACAAGAGCTCTCAATTTCCATTTGCAAGGAATTCAGGCAAGGAAGGCACAACACCAGTATGCCTGTGTAAGATCCACCTGGTCAAACTGAATCACAGGAGGGAAATGTATACACAGTGGAAGCAAGGACACACATATTGGGAAGGATACAGGGATATAGCCCAGGAGTGTAGAGTTGTGATCAGAAAACCTAAGGCACAGCTGGAGCTAAATTTGGCAAGGGATGTGAAGAATAATAAGCAGGCCTTCTATAAGTACGTTAGTTAGAAAAGGAGAACAAAAGAAATTGTACATCTCTGGTAAATGAGGCAGGGGATCTGGTGACATGACATGGAGAAGGCTGAGCTATACTCAACAACTTTTTTGCCTCAGTTTCCACTGACAATTACTCTTCCCACATCTCTTGAGTCCCTGAATCTCAAGGCAGGGACTAGGCGAATGAAGTCCCACTCATCACAGGAAAAGATCAGGTTTGTGACCATCTTAGACACCTAAACATGCTCAAGTCCATAAGACCCAATGAGATAACATCCCAGGGTCCTGAAGAAACTAGCAGGTGTAGTCACTAAGCCACTTTCCATAATATTTGAAAGTCATGGCCGTCAAGTGAAGTCCCCAGTTACTGGACAAAGGGAAACATCACACTCATTTTTAAAAAGGGTATAAAGGAGAACTCTGGGAATACCCACAAGTCAGCCTCACCTCTGTGCCCACTAAGATCACAGAACAGATCCTCCTGGAAGTTATGTTAAGGCATAGGGATGACAGGGATGTCATTAGAAATAGCCAACATAGCTTCACAAAGGGCAAATAGAGCCTGACTAACCTGGTGGCCTTCTCTGATCAAGTGACTGCATTAGTGGGTAAGGGAAGAGCCACTTATATCACCTATCTTGAATTCTGTAAGGCCTTTGCTACTCCCACACAACATTCTTGTCACTAAATTGGAGAGGTATGTGCTCAATGGATAAGGAATTGTCTGGATGAATGCATCCAAAGAGTTGCAGTCCACAGCTCAATGTCCAAATGGAGATCAGTAACAAGTAGTATCTTTCAGGGTTCTGTACTGGAACTGGTACTGTTCTGTATATTAATGACATAAACAGTGGGATGGAGTGCACCCTGAGCAAGTTTGCAGATGATATGGAGCTGAGTGGTGCAGTTGATATACTTGAGGAACAGGATGTCATTCAGTGGGCAGACTTGACGAGTTGACCAAAGTGAATATCATGAAACTCAACAAGGCTAAATGCAGGGTTCTGCACCTGGATTGGGGCAATCATTAGTAGCGGATCTAGGGATATTGGACATGAGCCAGCCATGTATGCTTGCAGCCCAGAAAGCCAATCATATCCTCGACTGCATAAGAAGAATTATGGCCAGCAGGTCAAGGGAGGTGATTCTCACCTCTATTCTAATCCACCTGGAGTACTGCATTCAGCTCCAGGGTCCCCAGTACAAGAAAGACATGGTCGTGCTGGAGCAGGTCCAGAGGAGGTCCACAAAAATGGTCAGAGGGTTGAAACACCTCTCCTGTGAAGAAATGTTGAAAGAGTCAGAGAAGGGTCTGGGAGATCTTATTGTGGCTTTCCATACTTACAGGAGGCTTATAAGAAAGATGGACAGAGACTTTTTACCAGGACCTGTAGTGAAAAGATGAAAAGTAATGGTTTAAAACTGAAAGAGGGGAGATTTAGATTAGATACAAGAAATAAGTTCTTTACTATTAAGGTGGTGAGACACTGGAAAACGTTACCCAGGGAAGCTGTGGATGCCTCATCATTGGAAGTGTTCAAGGTCAGGTTGGATGGGTCTTTGAGTCTCTGCCCATGGCAAAGAGGTTGGAAATAAGTGATCTTTAAATATCCCTTCCAAATCAAACCATTCTCTGATTCTAAGATTCTATGATTCTGTGATACTATGATGTTCTTGAAATGTGTAATATACTTTTGGAAACAATCAGACTTAACTGAAAGCTGTAAAGTACAGCAGAATCCACCTCACCCTTTGTACTTTGTTCCAGTGATAAATTAATCTCATTGATAAGAAATTTTCTTTCTTATCCACTTGAACTCAGAGGAATTTAACTTCTAGTGCCTAAAGTTTCCCTTGCCTTTTGATGACAATTCTTCAAGAAATGCAGAGATTTATTTCCAGACAGATGGCAAGAAGTCTCCAGACATTGATTTTGATGTATGTTTAGATACATAAGAAAAAGTATGTATTTAGTAGGTGTCTTTCTTTTTCAGAAGGCAGATTGCAACCACAGTCATACAGGGGCTGAAACCTGGTTAAGCAGCAGCAGGCAGAAATTGCTGATAGTATAGATAACTGTGATTTTCTCCGTAGATATGAAGTTATCTATTTTGGTGCTTGAACAAACTGTGTACTCTAATGGACCAGACTGTGCAGGCAGACAGTATCAATACCTGCCCGAGCTGCTTTTTTGATGAAAAATGTTTATTAAAATACAATAGTTAGTAGGTAAAAGAAATGTTTTAAATATTATAATAAATGAAAATAATTTATCTTCATTAAGAAGAAAAGTAACAGGCAAATTGGTTCTTAATTATTAATAATAAATAGATGCATTAGTTATAAGGAACAAAACTTTTCTGATTATATCAATATAAAAAGAATTAGAATTAGCCAGAAGGTCAATAATGAATATTTCAAAAGCTAGTAGTGTTCAAAATAAAATTGTTTATATTTCTATTAAGAACAAATTTCAGAAGTGTACTAATGGTACAAAGGAAGAGAACTAACATTAAAACTACTAAAAGGGATTACAAAAAAGCAGCATCTTGATATCTTATATTTCATTAGAGCAAAGAAAATAAATTAAAATAAACATTAAAATTAGTAGAATCTCTTCTTTTGTTTTTCTAGGACTTACACATGTTATTGTTTTTACTTGTTAAAGAAGTGACACTAAATATTACTTTATATTAGCACTGTCTGAGATATACCAAAACTAATTTAGTGAGTTTACCAATTAAGAGAGATTATTTCTAACTTCTACAAGGCCGTTATAAGTCTGATGTTTAAGCTATTCTGTTTCTTACATACATTTACATATGTAAATCTTACATACGTTTATAAAAACACTAAAGCAAAAAAAGCCACAATCAGAATTTGGTTTAGATTTAGGCAGAGGTACCTTATCACCTATTTTGGAGAGAAAAATGAAATAAAAATGGTAATTTGTATGGTAGCATAAAATATGCAAGGAAACAACATGTAGAGGAAGACAGTGTTGTTATGGCTTTTTAAATTACTACTTTACTCAGAAAAAATGGCATTTCCAGTGGTTTAAAAATTAGTAGCTCTGGTGATGACATTACTCCAGAAATAGTGTGGACCAAAGCTTATTGTGACTTTCACCTTGGCCTGTGATTATTTCTCTTCTCTATATGGCAGAAGGTAGCCTTTAAAGCCTTTTGGAGGCAAACACTGCCTGTATAGTCCAGGAACAAAAATGAGCTGGTCAGGAACTCCTTCAGAAGCCTTTGTGAGTACTTACCTCTCTCAGACGCCCGTGGGAGTTACACAGAGTGCTAAATATAGAAAGACTGATTTTACCAAATGACTAATTTTAAGTACAAACCAGGCAGCTTCATCATCTTGTCTGATCCCATCTCCCATCACGGTTTCCAAAGCAGTTGTTAATCTATGTGCATTTAATTTGGTTGCCTGGAGATTTTGTGATACCTACAAAATGTGCATGGAGAGAGATCCACAGATTCCTTTTCCTTTAGATTTGAATAATCTACGGGCTGCAGAAAGAAAAAAAAAAAAAAAAAAGCCGTTAGGGTATGCCTACTCCTTACTACTTTCTCTTAAGCACTCTTGGTAAATTAGAGGGCAATACTGATGAGCACCAAAAATTAATTAGAGCAGAAGGCTAATTGAGCATTATCAAATTCTGCTAAAAGTAAATCAAGTACCAACATTGTTGTCATCTTGAAAATTAAGTGAGGTGGCTGTACAGTGGATGTAAAGTCTAAGTGTATGAGACAAAAGGATCATTAGTATTAATGCCTATCATTTATTTTGCATATGCAGTGAAATATCACAGTCAGGATGAGGGTTCCATTTACTTAGCAAGGTACAGATACAAGTGAAAATGTAATTGCTGGTCTAAAGACATTTTGGATTTAGGCCAGCAGGAATCCTGAAAAAACTCCATCATGTCCTAAAAATTTTACTCATGTGAGTAGTCCTAGAGATGTTGAAGAGGTAATTCATCTACAGAGGAACGAAGACAAAAGTATGTGCAGAGCTGAAGTATAATATAAAGCAATAGACAATATGCAGGAAGAAGAGACTCAGGGTAATGACACAGAAGGCTTATTCCAGAAAGACTAAGCCTTGTAAAGGATTCAGTATCAGCCCTTTTCCTTATGTACCCTACACTCAAATCCTGAACTGAAATATAATTTATGGCCTGAAGTTGGTCTGTCCCAAGGGCAAGTTCCTTTGAGAAGAACAGACTGATCTTCCAAACCATTCAGGTCTTCACTGGGTTATGAACAAGACTGAAACCCCAGAATAACACAAACTAAAAGGTACCCTTGTGGGTCACCTGGTCCAACATTCTACTCAAAGTAGTGATAGTTTCAAAGGCAGAGCAGGTTGATAGACCCTTGTCCAGCTGAGTTGTAGTATCTGTAAACTTGTGTCTTTTTCACCACACTCTTTGGAAAAGGCTTTTTCTTATAAACAGTGGGAAACTCCCTTCCTGCAGCATGTGACCTTTGTTTTTTTTCTTTTAGCTGTGCAACTACAAGAAGCACCTGGATTCCTTTCTTCTATTTTGATAGCTGAAGACAGTAAAGAATCATAGAGTTATGGAATCATAGAATGATTTGGGTTGGAAGGGACCTTAAAAATAATTGAGTTCCAACCCCTCTGCCACGGGCAGGGACACCTCCCACTAGACCAGGTTGCTCAAAGCCCCATCCAGCCTGGCCTTGAACGCTTCCAGGGATGGGGCATCCACAACTTCTCTGGGCAACCTGTTCCAGTGCCTCACCACCTTCACAGTAAAGAATTTCTTTCTAGTATCTAAATCTCCCCTCTTTCAATTTAAAAGCACGACCACTCATTCTGTCACTACACTTCCTGACAAAGACTCCTTTTCCAGCTCTCCTGTAGGCTCCTTTCAGACCTGCTAAAGGTCTCCCCAAGTCTTCTCTTCTCTTCTCCAGGCTGAACAACCTCAACTCTCTCACGCTGTCCTCATAGGAGAGGTGCTCCATCATTTTTGTGGCTCTCCCCTAGAACCGTTCCAAGAGTTTCATGTCCTTCCTGTGCTGAGGACTCCAGAGCTGGACACAATGCTCCAGGTGGGATCTCACAAGAGCAGAGCAGAGGGGTAGAATTACCTCCCTTGACCTGCTGGACATGCTTCTTTTGATGAAGCCCAGGAAGTGGTTGGCTTTCTTGGGCTGCCAGAACATATTGCCAGCTCATGTTGGATTTCCATCAACACCCACAAGTCCTTTTCCTCAGGGCTGCTCTCAATCCATTCTCCATTCAACCTGTATTTGTCCTTGGGATTGCCATGACCCAGGTGTAGGACGTTATACTTGGCCTGGTTGAACTTCATGAGGTTTGCAAGAGCCTACCTGTCAAGGCATCCCTTCCCTCCAGCATGTTGACTGCACCACATAGCTTGGTGTTATTGGAAAACTTGCTGAGGGTGCACTCAGTCCCACTGTCCATGGCTCCGACAAAGATGTTAAGCAGCACTAGTTCCAGTACTGACCCCTGAGGAATGTCACTCCTCACTGGTTTCCACTTCGACATTGATCTGTTTACCACAACCCTTTGAGTACAGCCATCTAGCTAGTTCCTTTTCCACCAAGTGGTCCATCAATCAAATCCATGACTTTCCAATTTAGAGACCAGTATGCCATAGAGGAGAGAGTCAAACATTTTGCGCAAGTCCAGTAGGTAAGTCTGGTAGATGATGTCTCTTGCTCTCCCCTTAACTACCAATGCTGTAACAACAGCATGAAGTGCCCCTAAAGCTGCCCCTTCTTCAGGTCAACCAAGCCCAGATCCCACAGACTCTTCTTTTTTTCCACAAAAAGTTGGACCGGATGATCTTTTAAGGTGCCTTCCAACCTGGGCAGTTCTATGATTTCTTATGGTATAGGTGTCCAGTCCCACCACTGAACTCACTCTGGTATATCCAAGTCTTTTTTTTCACTCTCTGAAAATACCCTTCAGTGCAGTTGTTTATATCTAACTGCTTGCAACAAAAGGGTGTGCAAGATTGAAGGCGTACAGAAGACCATCTGGAATTGAAAATGCAGTAATATTTTTATATCATAAATCTGAGTGACATTCAGCAGACATATGGCAACACAAAAAAAGGTTGGGTCACCTTTATTTAGCATGAAAACATAAACCTCTGAAGAGAGAACATTCCTCAGACAGTAAAAGATGTAAATAAACCCTGGTATGGAATTGGTACCTCCAGAAGTCACTTCCTGACTCTTTGCTTAAGTGGGTGTCCCCTGCTGCTTATATCCAACCAAATGCTACTGGGTCCTCACAGATAACGAGAGTGCAATTGAATACATAAAAAACATGTGTTGGGAAGGTTACAATTTCAAGCACTTGGGAGTCAGGAAATAACATTTCCTGTAGTAACATTATGCCCAAGATTATTGGTTTGTCGTGGGCTGCTGTGTGGGTGGGTGATGGTTTGTTTTTTTTTTTTTGTTTTTTTTTTGTTTTTGTTTTTGTTTTTGTTTTTTTGTTTGTTTTTTTTTTTTTTTTTTTTTTTTTTGT
>JAOQGH010000001.1:140440101-140543464 GCA_025769975.1 Gallinago jamesoni
TTGTGGTTGGACTCGATGATCTCTGAGGTCCCTTCCAACCACCACAATTCTGTGATTCTGTGATTCTGTGATTATCTCAGACATACTGTATATTTTATGACATACCTTATATTTTACCACACTTAAAGGTAAGACATATACTTACAAAGAAAAGCAGAAATATAAAAGACTGCACTAAGAAGGTAACCTTTTCAATATCCAAGTTCTTAAAAGCTAAAAAAGCTAACCTTATTGGGCAACTTATTTAAGTTTTTGTCCTTAGTATCCATTAAAAAATTAAAAAGAAAAAGAAAGTGAGAGACTAATTTCCAAAGTTTCAAAAATTTCTGCTGCAGATATAGGTGGCAACTGCCATCCTGTAAGTACAGTTTTTGAAATTTTATTTTAAAAAAGTATTTTCAGAAAAATTTTCAGAAACTGAATCCCTATTGGGTGAAAAAAGTGTACCAAAATTTATAAAACCATATAGATTATATTGAGAAATACTAAAATACTAGCCAAGTATTTTTCTGAAATAGTGGCACTGAAAACAATTTGGAATGGTGGAGGAAGTTCAGAGGAGTGTTGTGTCAGTAGCTTAAAAATTAAGCAGAACAATCTAAATCACTACTGATTGCAAGCTAAGTCATGAATGAGATAAGACAGAGATGCAATTAGGAAAGAGGTAAAAGGTAGTAGCCTTACTAATGAGAGTCAACATGTCTTTATATAAAAAAGGTCATGTCACATGCAAATTTGATACAATTGTCTGATGAGATTTCAATCTTGTTTGACCAACATTATTGCATTTTCAAAATGGACCTCTCTAAAATATTTGCCTTTGTGCACTATACAAAGTAAATTCATTAAACACTTACCAAGTGAGAGATCAGGAAAAGTAATTGTTGATGGAGAATAAATCATCTCGTAATTCAAATCCTGAAAGGAGCTGTAACAGGACTATCCTTGACCCAGGCCTATTCAGTGTCTTTGCTAGTTATCTGGAAATAAATAAAAAGCTCTTGCTGGTGAAGTCTGCAGATAATCTGAGCATCTGTGGCATGTAAAATAACAAAGAGAAATTCTAGTAAGTGATCCGTATTGTACAATCAGACAGGCTCACTGACACTGCATTAGAGCCTTTTGGTTAATCATAGAATCACAGAATCATAGAATGGTTTGGGTTGGAAGGGACCTTACAGATCATCCTGTATGGTTGCCTTGGGCAGGGACACCTCCCACTAGACCAGGTTGCTCAAAGCCCCATTCAGCCTGGCCTTGAACACCTCCAGGGATGGGGTATCCACAACTGGGAGAAGTCCACAACTTCTCTTAAATAAAAGGTCACACATTTGGGAAAACAAAAAGGTAGGTCACTTTTTCAAGATGAGGGAGTCTTTTTTTAAAAATTAAAAAAAAAATCATCAAAAAAAAGTGTATTGAAAAAGAACATAGTTGGCAAGGTAAAGAACCGAATAAATTCAAAGTCTTACAGGACTAATACAGTTCTAAGAACTGAAAGCAGAGGAATCTCGTGCAATTTTCCTCAGTTGTAGGTTAAATATTGGAAATACTGACTCCGGTATGTACTTTCCACTTAAGAAAGAGGAGAAAATATAAAGAAAGCAGCAAGAATGACTGGCAGTCTAGAAAATCTGATACACAATTGTTGCCTTAAGAAGCCCAGAAAAAAGGGGGCTTAACCTAACTGTTCAATGATTAGGTTTTTAGACATCTAATACATATGCTTAGATTAGGTGAGATTAAGCTTTGTAAATATTTTTTCAAAGCTTTTATTCCATGCATTAAAAATTTCAGTAGTGTTGCCATGCACTAGATTGTGGGTTTTTTGTAAGTATAAATTTGTAATTTGAATATTGGACTTCCATTCTTGGGGTCTGACAAACCAGCCAGCTACTTTCCACCATGTGCCGTCAAAGCCTGAGATTAGAATGACAAAGAATGGTTTCAAAAGGAAGACTAGATGAGACCACTTGTAGTCAGGGGGGTTAGATTTGTGTGGAGTTTTTTTCTCACTCTTTCTCAGTTTCTCTGGTTTTATGCTTTTTCTAGTCATCATACTACCTAAAAAACTTCTGTATAAGAACAAGAGCTGCTAGCGGACTTTACAGAATGATTTATATTCCTTCTTTTCCTTGGAGCAGGTTGCATTTTCCTTCTTGGTTTTCTCATCATTGTTGCCTATTAGCTGTTATCAGTCATAAAAGAGTTCTACGTGTTTTGGTCATGAGAGTCCATCTAATGTCTGGAAGAAGCCAGCATTTAGAGAAATGAAATATTTTTGTCACCCTTGCCATTTCTAAGTGTCAGTGTTTCAATTCTTGAAATCCAGGAGAGGTACATTAGGATTAAACAGTAGAGGAAGGGATACATTTAAAATGTACATTTGATTATATTTTCCAGTTCTTGTTCCTCTGTAACAGATTTGTACAAACTTACAGCCACTATATTTGGATATATTTTTCCTAGTTCAGAATTTTCTATTTAAATTTTTGTCTTTCAAATGGTTTTGCTAGCTCGGGAGACACTCTTTAATACAAAGAAAACTACAAAAATGACTGAACACTCTTATGGAATAAAATGAAAGGAAGAAAGTATTAAGGGGTGAAGGAGGTGTTATTGATGTGGAAAATGAAATGGAGACCCTTTTCCAAAGACTTCTTAAAAGAACTGTCCTTACAGCACCTTCCTGCCATTTTCTCCCTTTCCCCAAAGATTTTGTAGGTAAAACCCTGTAACGTTGGTGTTTTTCTACCCATGAAATATTCATCAGCTCTGCAGTCTTCACTTAAAGGAAGGAGCCAATAAAAGAAAAATACTTTAGATATTCTTGGAAGAAGAAATTCAGTGCTGCTTAACTTCAAAAATTAGGTGCATTTGAGAAAGAGAACTATGTCACAATCTTCAATATATTAGCTCTCTCCCTATAAATCTGTAGCTAATGATGTAATGTGTAACATGAAAATCATATTCCATTTATATTCAGTTCCATTAGGAATATGACCTTTTCTCATTTGGAGCAACATGGGTACTATTTTTTTTCCTGAAATGGGGCAATCTAAACAGAGTAGCTTCTGTATCATAGGGACAATGACTGATGACAATTTTAGAAATAGTCTGTCAGGAGATTGGTGCTTATTTGGAACGGATTAAAATTTTGTGTGAAAAGTCTTGCATGAAACCTTTGTCTACTGAAGAAATATGAAGTCAGAAAGGGTGAAATGTATGAAATGTCTTCATTTCACCTTCATCATTGCTAAAATAATAATGATAAATCCTCCAAATAAAGCAATTGCTATCATATTTATAAAATGTGTTTTTTAATTGAAAATTATTGTTTTCTGAAATATCTCTAAAAGATATTTAAAAAAATGAAGCAAAACACTGTTATTTCTGCTCAAAGTGTGTGATACTCAGTCCAACTTTTATTCAATTTCCAAAAAATACCCCCTCTGAGATCACACAAGCCATGAAATTTTTCTACCTTTTAAATTTTTTTTCAGGACCACTAGTAAGCCAAAACATTCATTATTCACAAAACTGTGCTGAGTACCTCTCATTTCCTTGGGTTTCAGTGTCAAGAGTGCAATCCAACTTAGAAATGAATACATGAAAGCTATAACCACATTTTCTCTGGTCATCTCAGCTCCTCCAAGAACTTTTCAACCCCAGTGGAAAGAATGTTCATAGGGAATATCACTGTGGCCCAAGTCAAGTCAGGTTGTCAGGGCATGGGTGTTGACTAAGAAGCAGAACTACAAAGCCTGTATAGAGGTGGTCATCCCTCACAGGTAAATCTATGAAAGACCTTTCTAAGATTGCATGAGAGCAGGATGAAAGACTCCTCACCTGAAGAAAAATGAGTGATGTGGAGAAGAGCTCTGCAGGGGCTACTTCTTCAGAACCTTTGTTTTTACCTCAGATTAGACAGCACAAAACATTCAAGATTGGCATGTGAAGAAAGCATTCAGGGAAATCAAAGTCACATATCCCACTGAATTTTCTGGGATTGCTTCCTCATTATTTCTTTCACCAAGCTCTTTTGAGAAAGGCTAGGTGATCAAGTACAGATTATCACAGATCATTTATGAATGCATATATGTTTTCTTCCTAAACTAAAAATGAAAGAGAATCATGAAAGCTATCAGTCCAAAATTGATTTCTTATCAAAGTACAAATACATGAAAATGGGAAAAAAGAGAAAAGCTTGGTTAAAGAAGAAAAAAAATAATTTAAACCCCAGGCTAATTTTGAAACTACTTTTGGTTATTCTTGAAATTACTTTTGTTGTCTAACACTCTAAACTGCAGCCAATGGGTCGGGCTGAGCTATCTGTTGCATGATGCTTTTTGGTGATTGGTTCTGATGTTTCACTGCAGATCAGGCAGAAAATCATCTCATAGAGACAAATGAAGGCATGAGGCATTTGAACTGCAGTTCCCCTTGAAACACCTCAATGACTTCTTAAATCACTCTCTGGGTTTTGATCATAATATTTAAGGTTTCTTTATGCTGTTTGTGGCAAGAAATAAAAGTATCTACCTGAAAAAAAATAATCTAATGTCATCAGTCATGTAGTATGATTCTTAGGTAACCTGTGTGATGATGTTTTATATCTGTTTTTAGACTGCCCTTCCTGTGCTGTTGAATGCCTCAGTTTATTTTAAAGGAAAGGCTTGCCTGGAGGAAAATTAGACTTAATTTAGTCAGAAGATGACTAAGGTGGAGAGTAACATCAAGATAGCATGTTCTGCCAAAATGCGTGTGACCGCTGTGCACGTGCTATGTTTACAAACTCCATTTGGGGCTACCATTAAGACAAGAAACTTTTCTTCACCAGATGTTGGTCAGCTTAAGTACGAGAAATCCTTGGCTTGACATGACTCTCCCACTCTTCTCACTAAATATAGAGAAAACCTCAAGGACTTATTTTTATTGGACATTTGTCTTCAGAAGTTTTCAGTTCAGTGCAGGGAATCCTACCTATTCTTCTGTGAATTTTAAACTTCAGGAGAACTTTTCATTTTCAAGATATAAGGAATATTTCATTTTAGAAAGGTGGTTTAATGTATGTTTTTGTAAAAGATGGAAATGAAAACCACTTTGACTTGAGTGAGACATTTGATTCAATCTTAAATATTGTTTATGGATTTAGATACTTAGCTTTGGTAAAAGATACTTTTTCATAAACCAAGGAAATTTTGATGGAATAGCCTGAATCTTTCCAGTTTCTTCTTTCAGATTGCTTAGAAGTAACGGAGACATCCTTGCCATCTTTCCTGCAATGTATTCAAATCTTCAGCCAAGAAATGGTATGCATTGCCATGACTTCTACTGAGTCATAGAGGACAGAAAACTCATGTGTCAGAGCCTGGGAAAGGCATTCTTACACAAGGGCTTGTAGTTATCTTGAAAAAGGAAAATAAAACCCTTGCCATATGGTTTGCAGAAATTCTACTATTTAGCCATGACACTTGTCTTCCCCAATTCCTCAACTCCTCACTGGAGATAGTACTTTGGGCCCTCACCATGGCACCACCTGATGGCTGATATTTGGTGGCAATGTAGCATCTACCACAGACAATTCTTGGCCAGTTGTTGTGAAGCCCAAGTCTCTTCTGCCCTGGTGCAGTGGTTAGCCCCTCAAGGAGACGGGAAGTTGGTCTTGGGACGAGGGGATGGTCCCAGTTTGGCAATTAGGAACAGAGAGGATTAGGGAATAGATTAACCATTAGGCTGCCTGAACCCAGGTAACGTTTTGGCTTGGAGCAAAAGCTTTTGAACACTGCAGTGAAGGTGCTCCCCCAGATATTTTTGCCATGCATAGCCTGAATAAGTTTTAGTCTTGCCATAAGTCTACCTACTAGACCAAGAATAGCACACTAAGTCTGTTATTTGCAAATCCTCCTAAAGTGACAGAAGAAGTCTTAGATGGAATTTATTCTAAATTGCTGAAGAAAAATAAAGAAACCTAGATTTGTGAAAATTTACTGCTGTGAGAAAACTACAGGATTTTTAAAAAGCAAAAAAAAAGAACAAAATCAATAAACCTTCTTTTGCTCGTGTAATGCTCATTGAAAGAAAAATACCCCACTGATTAAGATTTTGCCCTTCAACCAATACCATTATGCTTTCAATAGAAGTGTTCTTAACTACATAACTTGGCAATAACTACTTTAGGAAAATGAAGTCTGTTACTAAAATATGTTCCACATTAAAAAAAAAAAAAGTGGACTTTTTCTTCCCTGTTCCTTTTTTATGTGTTCTTCTATATTTTTTATCAAGGTAAGCTGTCCCCTGAACTCACTGTGCGGGATGTGTTCCATTTCAGAAGAACAGCATTTGTATGTAGTAGATGATAAGGCAGAACACATGCAGCTATTTCATATCCCTAAAAAAAATCATGATTGTATAGCACCACGATAGGCTTCTTAGTATACAAAGGGTTAGCATGCATCATTAAAAGAATGAGCAAGCTTTTGATTTTAATTGTAATTGTAATCCTCTCCACTGAAGCCTCAAATGCATCGTTTGAAATCTAGTGGAGATGTGAGTTTTCACTGCAGCCACTTTACGTTTGTGAAACATTAAAAGGTGTAATCCAACTGAAATGTAAATCACTGTCCTTGAAAACAAATTACAAATGAAGATAACAGGGCAGCATACTAGCACTAAAGCATCCGAGAGCCCATCTGAGGCGGTTTTCTTTCAGACCCAAATTGCAGCAGCCCTGTTATCATGGGTAATAGGGTGCTGCTAAGGCAGGTTGATTACAAGGCTGTGGTAAACAATCCTTTTAAATTTGGTGCCTCAATAGACGTGCACATACATACAACATTAATCAACTGAATTCAAACAGAGCCACAAAGGGAAGTGGTAGGACAGCCCCTGTTGCTTTAACTCACACAGTAAGTGGCCGAAGTTCAGTGATCACTTGCCACAGAGGTGTTTTCCATCTCTTCGTAATCAGCATTAACTTGTATGAAGTCTTAATTGTGAGCCCTGTGGAAAACAAGAAAATGAACACTTGAGGTTTCCTCTCGGAAAGGGCTGCTTTTTCATGCTGCAAGGTGTAGCAATTTTGCTTTGCTTAGGCGGTGGCCTCCCTGGGACAGGGCTGGCTTCTGTTTTGTGTGTTTTCTCAGCCCCCCAGGCTGGGTGAAGCCACAGGATAGGTTGGTGGGGTGAGCTCTGCCCAATGGTGTGGCCTCACTCTTGGACCACCATGCAGCCCTAATCCAGGGAAAGATCAACCTTCTCCTTGCTGAGGCCCTTCTCCTGCAATAAATCTGCCTTTCCAAATAAACCCCCAGCCAGACAGCCCTATTGCATTAACAGCAGCTGGATTGGTTTTTTTTTATATTGCCTGCCCCCTTTTGAAACTTGTCATAACTCAGTTTATTGCACCGCTCAACCTGCTTAAAAGGTTCATGCATTTATAGCATGTATTGCCAAGAAATCTCTATAATTGGAGATTTGCTTTAGAAAAGCTGCTGTAATGGGGTGAGGAGAATAAGCATCTCTTGGAAGGATGCTGGTGCAACATGGAAAAGCAGGTAAGCTATAGAAAGAGCAAAGTGCAATAAATAGCTCCTATTTAAAAAATAAATACAGTAATTTAAGTCTGCCTGAAGATAGCTTTACATAATTCAGTAAATAATAATAACAACATTCACTAAATGACAACTAAAGAATACCTGATAGAATAACTTACAGAAATTCTATGAAAGGCCAACTACGTGTAATCATCAAGCATGGCCATACTAAGGAATTCAATTTATTTTGGAAAATTTAAATTGAATACTTTAATTAGAACATCTGTAATTCTTTAGGACAAGGAATATCTGCTGTCAGCTCATTAAATATAAAGAGAATATATAAATGTAGGAGTTGCACAGAAGTCAGCATAAAAAGCATTTTAAATTGGTGATACTAAGAAAATGCTTGAAACCTAGGTGCTGGACACCACAGAATACTTCTAATGGGATTTGGAGACTTTCACATCTAGGTTTCTGGCTAAAATCCATTCCCAAATGAGTGACATAAAATGTTTCCTCAGAATGGGATGGTAAATGAGCTATTAACCTTCAGACTTGGTTCCCAGGAGGTGTATGTATCATTAAAACCTCAGGGACTTATTAGGTATCTTTCTGGAATTTTGGAAGATTGGATGGCAATGGATAATACTTTGCACAAGAGTTTGACCCTCCAGGAGAGGATATTTCCAGCACTCTCAGAGCAACAGTGGTTGTATATTGAACCCTTTGAAGAAGAACAGAAGGCATGTATATGTGACCATATTACAATCAATTCCTTTTTCCCATTTTGCTTTTCATCACATATTTTAATGTTTTTCATGGATCAGGCCTGGTTTAGAATAATATTCCACAAGGATTTGCACAAGTTTGCAGATTTCAAATAAGCATGGGATTACAACTGCAGTGCAAATGGCACACACAAACTAGTGGAAAATGCAGTAAGTGAGTAAATGATTATTAAAACTCATTAGCATGAATAGACTGAGAGACCTTTACTAAAAAACTTCTCTATTTGGTATACAGGCACAGTATGGGCATCAGTACAGCCATTTTCCCTGGGCTGCTTTGCCAATGTAATATGATCACCATTACTTACAGGGAATAGCTCTAGGAACATAAAGGTAATTCACATCACTTAGTTCTTGGATTTAATTCAACCTGTTCAAAGAAGGTGACAAGATTTTTTTTAGGGGGGAATGATAGTTCTCAGGAGGAATATGACAGGAATATTAATTCTCCCATATTAACTTGTAGTGCATTCCCTTTAAGATAGTCATCTAAACTGTGCTAGCTTAAATATTTTTCAGTACTCGCCAATGCAGCCTAAATTTAAGTGGTGACCTAGTCTGAAGAACTCTAGAGTTACAGACGGTACCCACCACTTTAAATCAAAATAGTAGCCCGATGGCACAAAACCTGAAATTTCTCTTTCAGACATTGTAGGTACTGGTTTCTCGAATAAAATATTGGGTTCCTCATTTGGAACTTTCATTCTTATGAGATGTTATTGTATTAATTGGGAGAGACTATGCTAGCAGAAGTATCAGCTTCTGACCATCCTTCAGAGGACCCGGACATATCTGGAAGGTGGAGAAGAAACAGTCTGAACTTAATGCTTCTGACTTGAGAGGAAGGCTAGGAGAAGCACTAGCCCCTCAAGACCCTGAATATACATACCAAGAAGAGAAATACTAGTCTCCTTTTCCTTGAACTCCAAGGTCAACAAATGAAGGGGTTTGCTGCCACTATGCAACACTGTTATTAAAAAAAGCAGTAGGGAGTAAGGAAAATGAGTAGTTCACATCCCTTTTACCTCCTGGACCTTTTGGTTACTTTCATATCTCTTCTTGCAGCTATCATAAAAAGCCTGTTTTCTTGACTTCCAACCATGGTTTTCCCTTGGCAGGGTGTTGCATAAGAAATATTTACTAGTCAACTGGATTAAGGGTCCAATGTCCAGACAAGTATATACTCTAATAAATAGTAGATGTACCAGATGTACCTTTAAGGTTTTAACTGGAATAATAAAAATAGAGATTTCATCATTCATATTAAGCACAATTTTAAGGAGCTTCTGTATTAATATGACTTATCATAAAATAATCATTAAGTTTCATTAAACAATAGTAGAGATAGGAAGAATGGAAATATCACAAAATTGGTTCCATTCATTATAAAATTACATACTTTCCCTGCCACTATTTAAAAAAATATATTGAAAATTCTTAAGACTAGAGTAACTTTTAAATATTTTTAGAAATTTCTTTAAGAAAATAAAATGCTGAGAATTGTAGACAGAAGGCCATGTACCTGACTGTGAGTTAAGCTCAACTATACAAAGGCAGCTCACAGTACAGACTTGTAACAAATTGGGCAATCCAAGATGCTGTAGTTAAGAACTATATGAAACACAGGGATCATTTGTACACATGGAGCTGAAAAATACGGCTGTTGTTTTCACTTAGAGATAATAATCATATCCCTGGGCCACAGGATAAGGCCCGCTTTCTTGGTTCATAAGCACTAAGAAACAACTCTCCCATTGTTAACCTTCCTGAGGAGAGGCTGCAAATGCAGGGTCGTATAGGAAACAAAGATGTGGGAATCATTTAGTGCAACCCTACACTTAGACAGGTGCCACTCTTAGTCTTTTTAATTGATCTCATTTGTTACTTATACCTGTAAATCACACTGTTATCATCTCTGAACAAGCAATGGAAACCAGAATTTGTCACTGACTGAAGATAGGAGACCAAGTCCTGAAATGGGTTGGTTATATAGACTTACTGGTTTAATTACACAACAGTACATTAGATTGAAATGAGATACTTAGAAAAATCCAAATTACATGCGGGCGTCTTGTTTCTTTATCCCACGTTGACACAAAACACAGTTTGAATGCAACTGCTAAGAGCGTAACTTATAGTTTTCTGAGAGATGCAGAGCCAGACAGAGAGCCAGGCCTGATATTGTCAAAGATTTTTGCAGCGAGATTAATCTTATGTTCATCTATAGGCCTACTATGCTGACAGCATGACACCACTCACATACCAGAGCTGCTGCAGTGTCATGATGGGAACAGGAGCATCATGAAGGCAAACAGCTGGGAGCCTTCTCAGGGGGACAAATTCAGTTATTTAGGAATGAATAACACTAATAGGATTTAATTTGCTCTCATTGGAATTACTCAGTCCTTAATGAAGTCCCATGTAAAGACTACAGAGCATAAAAAGAGAGAGACAAATTCTCCACACTGAAAGAGTAGTACAAATATTCAGATGTGTCTCTAGCTACTATTGCACATGCCTCTTAAATGCAAATGAAGCCCAAGGAGAAACCAGTGCTGAAGTGTCATGAAATCCAGTGGATGAAACCCAACCCCATATTCTGTCATACAACTGTATGACATACAACTGAGAGCAAAGAAAGCCTTCCCCTTCCTCAACTTTATTCACATTTTATGATACACCTTTCTGCCTGCTGAGAGAAGACTCATGCTGGCAGGCACACCAAAATTGGCAGACATGTTTAAACCTGTGATTGCAAAATGAAATGTATGAAGCATAGCTAGGCAAGAAAACTAGAGTTATACTAGAAGTCTGAAGGAAATAAACTGTTTTCCAAAACTGTCATGCATTGCAAAATAGGCAAACCCCCTGCATTTCTATTGGTAACTCTCCCCAGTTTGATTAGCTACAGTTTGGAAGAAAACAGCAGTAATTGTTCAAACCTGTTCAAACCTACATGTTTTTATGAAGTAGATGTGTGCCATGGTTCAGTTTTTCCTTTGTGATACAGCACTGAGCCTATGTTGAGTGAAATAGATCAGCATTACATCTTATCCTCATTTCACTAGCTTTCTCAAAGACCTGTCTTAAAGAAAGGAGTACCTTTCCCCAAAGGAATGGAGAGGCTTCTTTGAGTTTGGCCCACAGAAAGGATACCAAAGGCTGGGAATTAGCGTGGGAAGGATAGGGGAGCCTGAGGAGAAAAAAACACAGAGATAAAGCAGGTGCAAAAGCTGCTTTAGTAAACCCCACAACTTAATTTCTAGTTCTTCATGCAAGTTACCCAAAGTCCAGATCACACTTAGATTCCTTACAGCAAGTTCTTAAAAGTAGTAGTGTGGAGAAACCACATTTCTTTGATTGTTTCCACCTTCTTCCAAACCCAGGGAGACTTAATCTCCTTTTGTTTTTCTAGCTACCTGTGGCAAAGCTAGTGGGCAGGCACTAACTCAATGAGACACACTCCTCACTTTGTGAACTCTGAAACCAAGGACTTCCATTTCCCTCCTTGTCTTAAAACTGCTCTAAGAGGTCTTTGAATAATCTGGGAGTAAGCATTCAGTTGTCCTAACCTTTGATGCTGTGTTATCATTTCAGCCACAAAACTCCTAGATGCTGGTGATGCCCCCCATGCTCTCATGCTTACAGTATGGAGAAATGGTCAGCTTCACCTCTGACAGGCCCACAGTTCCCAGCAGCAGCAAAGGTAGCAGAGGGAAGGTAAGGAAGATGTGACATTATCTCATTCCTGGCACCAACCTCATACAGGTAAGGGACATGATTGCCCAAATACTTCTTACAGCGTGGCTGACTGATTGATAGAAAAGAGTCTTTTTCATAGCCAGCCATACTGTTTCCTCTTGGGTATAGAGCTGATGGGGCTCAGAGCACAAGTTGTTCCTTGCAGTATTGTTTACCTCTCAGTCTTGAAAGCACTGTTAATTAAGCCACTAAAAAAGCAGTTAATTAAAATTATTTCATTTTATCCTGAAACCCCAAACCTTTGAGATATTGAAAGAACATGGGTATTGATGGTGAGAAGATATTCATGAAGTTTGCAAGGACTGCACAGACACTATTACTGTCTAATCTATTTCACAACAATATGTATTTTTCTCAAGCCTATGTCATGGTGGGATGTAGCCTTCAGATTTTGACAGAGTTGATAAAATAGTTTACCATCTTAGAATCAGAAAAAGAGATGGTTCATCTGTAATTTTTTTCTTAACTAATTTTTGACCTTTTGTTTTTTCCAAATAAACTCGAAATGAATCAATGTGAAACAGAACCACATGATTCTGTGATTCTGTGAAAGGTTTCTGAACTTTTCTTTCTAACTTCTTGAAGAAGTTAGTTCAGATAAGACAGACACATGAGTTTAGAAAGAATTTAAAGTTAAGTTACAGTAAATTGTGGATACTCTTATTCAAATACAGTCTTCATTCAGTTTACTCTAATTCATGAAGCTACGTCATGTTAAAGATACCTTAAAATTCTGGAACAGAATTTCATGAGGATTTGATGTAGTTTCAGTAACACATTTAAAAAGTCAATTCAGGTTAACTTTTCTCAGGTCTCCCCACAAAAATAAACTAGTACTCGTGGTGTGCAGTTAAGACTGGATCAGATATGAAATGTTCTAATATTTGTCTAACAGACGTAACAGTGAATGCCATTTTTATTTCTTTTTTGGAACACAGGAAAAGTTTAATTGCTGTTGCTTTTCAACCATAATGAAGTTTGCATATTATTATTTGAAAGTCCTGTTTCTTAATCTGCATAGAAAATTCAGTTTCTGGAAATTTGTAGAATGTAAGGACAAATGGCCACATCGTTGTTTTAGCAATAGAATAGAAATTGATCACATGAAACATAAATTTATCTCCCCATGCTACTTTCATTTTCAGTTTTATTTGGACAATATTGTGGCAGTTTGTTTTTTTTTAATTCAGTAATTTCAGCTGGGTTAATAGTTGAACTTGCAGAAAAAAACAGTTGGATGTTGATTGGCATTGATAGGAGCAAAACAACAAGAATTATAACAGGACAGATGTTTATTTCCAAGAGAGAGTGACCAAATATATGTCTTGTAAGGAAAGAAAGCATTGCTATGACATGAATTCATAACAACAAAATAAATGTTTATACCAGGCAGCAAAGGGATGTTAAAGATATGATTTTTTAATATGTAATTGTACTCTGCAGCATAAAATAGCAAGCAGTATGTGATTCAGCTTCTAAAATAGTTACCAGAGCACAGATTTGGAAGCTCAAAACATCAAAAAGTGAACTAGAAAGGCGATACCTAGCAAGAGGGCCGAACACTTTTACAGATTCCAGTTACAAGTCTATTTTTATGTTGAATTTTGATTTAAACACATATGCATCTCAGTTTCATAACTTTAGATCTTTTATCCCACTAAAGTATTTAAAGAAATGCATGTATTATAGGGTTTTATTAGCCAGAGAAGCAACAGTTGGTTTAATGGGCCCTGTTTAATTCTACTCTTTCCTTTTCTTGTACAAGAGTAACAACAAGAACTCAAATACAGGTCTCAATATTTTATTCGCTTGAAGTAGAAGAATGGGCAAGGCTTTTTCTGCATTAAGCAGCTGCATAAGTTAGAGTTGTCTCTATCTTTCTTTGCTTTAAGATCTCATTGTGAAAACTGAGGTGGAAATTATTGTTGCCTGGCATTGCACTTCTGACTCCACAGCTACATTTTATGAGGCTTGTGTGCAATTAGCCAGTTCGTTATTTTATCCTAATTTTATAATAAATCACTTCACTCTTTTTCTCTCATCCATCATCAACTTATCTGCCCGCAAGTCAAAATGGTACCAATTATTAATCAAGGCCAGAGGCATCCGCTCTTGCATAGGGGCACCATGTTTCAACTGTCAGGTGGCATCCATCCCAGCCTCTCTTTGTTGGCAATAAAGAAAATGAAATTGGACTAATATGAATCTCATTTCTGCCCTGATTAAAGGCCTACATTTTCCCTAGGCATTGCCTGACCAGGTCCTGACTTGTGAGATATTCAATGTTCTTGTAATGTCATTCGGACAGAGCGCGCCTGTCTCCTTAGGTCATTGTTCTTCAGATTCACTTGTTTTACATGGAATATAGGCTAGAAAATCTAGACTTCCTTTGGGGTGTTAATTAAGAGGAGCATCCAAAATTAATCAGCAAATTCACTAGGGCGAAGGGGAGCTGTCTGAAGGCCTCGATATAAAATGCACTTCTAGTACAGAGAAATGAGCCTTCGGCTATTGACAAAGAGAAAACAAGTGCACAGACGGCAATCTGACATAAAAATTCATATACGTATACAATTTTACATTCATTTTCCTTGTCAGCTTGTCACCTTTAATTATAAAGGTTGATTCGCTATTTGGCAGATCTGGAAATTGTAAACGCTTGGCCATTTGAATATCATCATATGGTCAATGTCTTCAAAAAAGAATGACACAGGAGGATACCAGGAAAGGAACATTGTAAAATCCAAACTGAACTTCTCTGATGATCACCTTGAAGCATCTTGCAGGTCTTAGGGACAACTGTGAACTTGGCTGCAAAAGCACACAAGTTATGACTATCCACAGAGAAAGCATTGTATTGATGAGTTGCTAGCCCTCACCCCTCTTCACTTAAGGTAGTTTCTAATCTTCATTTCTTTTATCACTCATTCCATTCCAACATTATTAGTGTTTGGTGTGAAGGATTTGCATAGACCTTCAGGCTACTAATGACCTTTATGTGGAAACAGCAAATTCTCTGTTTTGCCCAGCGAAAAAGAGACTTAAAAAAAAAAAATGCTAAGCCCATATCATGCAGACACTTCACACAGAAGCTTCTTAGTCAGTTAAAAATTTAAGTCAGATAAGTTTGCCTATTTTTCAGTGAATTAGAACTGAGATTTTGTAACTGGTTATAGGACTTTTTATTCATACCTTGAAGGAAGTCCATGACCTCAGGTTTCAGAGGCTACCTGTTGTAGGGATTTTTGTAGTTCCACTTTTCTTATTTACCAGCTGTCTCTGGTTTTGTGCAATTTTTCAGAAGTTTGGAAAGACTGGAGCTATAGTCTTTTTAATATTACAGCATGTCATGGTTTCAAACTAAGGACAGCCATATTTGCTTATGTTTTGGGCATCACTATTATTCCTGTCATGTGATCCTGTAGTCCTATAAACAACATAAAAATAGGCCTCAAAAATGCTACTAGACCCATGCAGCAGCACACACTGAAGAATACAGCTCTCCAAACGTGTTCTTAAGAGTCTGGACCAGCTATTGACTCATGGTAAACTTAATAATGCAGGCAGGCAAGTTGAAGACTTCAGAGAAGGAGGGGTTTTGTACTGTTTTGTGAGCACTTCCCTAATGCTATGGAACAGAAAACAACTCAGTGTACAGCTCACTATATTGAAAATTGGCACTGTCATGTTTACTTCAAATAACTGCTGCACAAGAAATAAGATATTCTGAACTGGAATATTCTACACTGCATCACATAGTAACTAATTCCTTAATTTCACTGATTTAAGATTCTCATTGTATATTTTTAATTAGACACTTTTGTCTCTAAATAAATGTATTAAGTTAACTTTATATCACTGACTTTACAGCTGCTGTTTTTTTAAGCTTTTTCTATTGATGAATGAAGATTATCGAGGGTACTGAATCCATCTAAGGAACTTTCTTCCTTACTTGTTTTTATATGGTAGTAAAAAGGGAATCTTCATTGGTCACCTGTATTGAGCTGTCAGACAGTTGTGTAAATGCATAAGAGAATTCTCATGCTGAGACTTACTAGCCGTTGTACCTGTGATTGTGAAATACGGAGTTAGGTCAAAACTTGGAATAGCGAGTGTTGGTATTTATACTTTTGTATCTACAGGAAAGCAGTCAGAACACACCAGAATATTTATTATTCTTTGTTTTAGTTAATCCGGGTTGTCATCTTGACTAATTTTATTAGGACTAGTGGGACCTATTGTAGACACCTGTTAAGTGGTTTTAGGTTGCTTAATGGTTGATAAACTACTAAGCAATACTAAAAAAATCATATCTGATAATCGCAGCTAGTTTTTTTAGTACAGAACATTAATGCATTCAAGGATGCCTATACCCTCTATATGCCGTACTGCCTGTATATATTTTACAGAGAGTCCTTATGTATATATATGTATCTTAGAAACAGAGATTTTAAAAAATGAAAAATTATATCCCGTATTTATTTCCCATGTATTTTCTAAACTAATACCGAAGGAGTATACTAAGACTGCTTTTGAAGCTTGTAAAAATATAAAAATGAGGAAAAAAACCCAACATAAAAATGTAGGATTATAGGAGGTCATCTCCATTTTGTCATTGTCCAATTAATTCCTTACTCTGTGGGTTCGTGTTTTTTTCCAATTTTATACGTAATTTAAAAACTTAGACTATAACCTGTAAACCTTATCTGCATGATTACAATGACTGTTTGGAAAACAGGATTTCCTTTGATATTTATTTTTCAAGGTTAAATGTGAACACAAACCAGGCTTCTCTACTCATGTATTTCCCTTCCCCATGTGTAAATACACCTTCTTTCAGTTCTAGAAAAGTTCATTCACAGAGGCTATATCTATACTGCAGTGTAGGAATGGTACGAAGCCTGAAGCCAAATTCCCTAGTTGTTTCCTATCTCTTACATACATTTGGTCAACTCTTGATGTGACCCAGCAGATCTGACTCAAGGATCTCTGAACTTCTCTGAGGTGTATCCTGAGACTCACTATGCACCGAAGGAAAAACTTCCCCATTGTCCTGACATTGTGCCTATAGATCTCTGTGCCCTTGCAGAAAATTACTTGAAGCAAGCACATAAAGTGGCCCAGTGCTCTTCCTGAAGACAACTCATCTTGGGTGGTGAAAGGAAGGCTGGGATCTGTAGTCAGCCCTGTTGAAATCAATGGATACACGTGAATCCACCTTAGTAGCTGTACGATGCCTGCCATGTCTGACAAGCTGAGACACAATCATAGTTGTGTGAACTGTTATTCCATTTCTCCGACTGATTATTTTTTCTAACTATAAGCACTGACTTTTATCTAGATTTTCTACACCTCTGTTTCTGAGAAGAAAGAGTTATTCCTTAGGATCCTATCAGGCAATCAGAAAGTCAGTAGATTTTCTAGCATTAGGTGGATATAATTGTGCCCTTGGCATGCCATTTGTGCTCACTAAATATAAATATAAAAAGAAACAAATAGAAATAGAGATAAACTATTTACAAATATAGCATCTTCATTCATTAAAGAATAAATTACTGACCAGAAAATAAATCTCTTGACAAACCTTAAGTTTCCACTAAATAAGCCAAAATTCCAGTGGGAGTTTTTTTATTTTATACCTATAAATAATCTATGGTACAAGTGTTGCCCTTTGTCTTCCAAAATACCCCTGTCCTGTCAATTAAGAAAAGCAAATAAAACATGAAAGATCTGAATGCCAGTAAAACTTGGAGATACTGAACTTAATTAACCAATAATTAATGCATACTAAATTAAAATTTTTAGTAACTCAGTACATTTCCCTAGCTATTTTTCCCTTACCTTTTCTCAGGACTTCACAGGGTAATTTTGTTATGGTTTCACATAATCAGATTCCCCAAGCTGGTACTGAGGAGATCTGTTCTGCAAGGACTGCAGTAATTCCTATTCTCCCTACAGTTGGGTGCCTCAAACTCTCAAGAGCAAGGGCTAGCAAGGGATACACCTACATCTACACAGCGTGGCGGTGGGTGGACTGTAATCACAGGGGATATATGTTATTCTTTCATTATCCACCTTTACATTTAAAATTTTTAATACCGTAAGGTTGACACATCATTCAAATCTTCTGCTAAAGAAATGTGAAGCCAGCCAATATTTGCATCTCTCAGGATCTGTTTACAGTGCATTATTTACTCAGAAACAGGGCATTAGCTTTCTTCATTCTTTAATAGCAACTGATTGCTGGATTATTAAAATAATATGAATCAATAGGAAATGATTTTATGCACTACTTAAAGTGGTGTTCCCTTTGGAGTTGCAACAGTTTCATTCCTGTTGTATCAGAGACTGCTTCTAAATGAGGGAAACTCTGCATGTCCTTCTTCATGGGGAAGACTATAATGCTGCAGGAAAGACTTGTCAGTTCATCCTGTAGACCTGTGAGTGGAGGCCAAGAGAAAAAAGGGCATTTCCCACCTGAAAATATAAGTTTTAGGACTATATCTCCACATATCAGGAAGGAAAACCTGATCAGTAGCAATGGCAGAGCCTTCCACATGTTTGAGTTCTGGGTTTGCGCTTAGCAGCTTGCCAGAGGTAGTTTGGGTCCATACTGACATTCAAGAAGTGTCCGCAGGTTGCACGTATCCTTAAATGTCAGAGGAGTTCCTCTGGTGAAGACCTGCCCTGTAACATACGGGAACAACACAGCAGCTTGGCTAATGCAGAAGGGAGCATTGAATGTCTAGTGCTGCCTCTCTGCCAGCCCCCTAAAACACAGGAGGTGTGCAGCGTACAGGGATGGCAAAACGGGACAGGTGAGTTCTCCTTCCCTCCCTGAGGGGGGCAGTGAAAGGGTGTGTTCCTGCATCTGTGCCATTAGCCCGCCCTGCATCAGGGCCATGCCAGCCCAGCAGGGAGAAGGACACCTTATCACAGTCAGAGACTCACCCTGGCTCACCGTGATCATTCCTGGCTCCTTCAAGTGCAGACTTCAATGTCAGAACAGCCACTGCAGTATTTTCTCCAAACTCTTGCCATAAGACAGGAAATAAAGGATGGGCCTTCCTAAACAGAAGGTGTCTAGCAGAGCAGTTGCCTCAGAGCTGCTTTCAGTTGCTAAAGAAGTGGCACCTCATTACATTACAGCACCTTAAGTATGTAGGAAGTTTCAGTCTCATCTGCCCTGGGTTCCCCTGTGTGGTGGCTGCTCTATTACTCCCCTGCTCAGCAGGATCTGAGGGGAGAAAATAAGATGGAAAAAACCTCATGGGCCAAGATAAAGTAAAGCAAAAGCAAAGGCTGCACTTGGAAGCAAAGTAAAACCAAAGATTTGTTCTCTACTTCCCATCAGCAGGTGACGTCCAGACCCTTTCTGGAAAGTAGAGTTTCAGTACACGCAGTGGTTGCTCCGGAAGACAAATGTCTTAATAATAAATTCTTCCTTTCCCTCTCCTTTCTCTTAGCTTTTATTGCTATGCAAATGTAATATGGTATGGAATATCCCTTTGGTCAGTTTGGGTCACCTGTCCTGGCTATGTCCCCTTCCAAGATCTTGCTCACCCCCAGCCTGCTGGTGAGGTGGGAATGTTGGAGAGAGAGCCGTGATGCTGTGCCAGCTCTGATCAGCAGCAGCCAAACTACTGGTGGGTTATTAACACCTTTCTAGCTACTAATGCAAAGCACAGCACTATGAGGGATGCTATGGGGAAAAATAACTCCATCTCAGCCAGACTCAATACATCCTGTATATTTTTGGGGTGTTGAGCTCAGGATTATATTGGTGCTCTGTTGTGATTATCAGCAAGAGGCTTAATTTTGCTTTGGTTCGACTCCAGTCTTAAGTTCGCTTTCTGCAGTAAGCAAGGAACAGAGGGGAAAAAACAGATCCAGAGTACATCTGGTCTTTCAGAGCGTAACTTTGTGACAGGACTGTGCTAAGCAGCCTCTGGTTCAACTATCAAAGTGCATCCGTGAGAGGGGTGATAGCAAAAGCTTTCACTCAAACAACTGCAAGAGAGCTTTGGGTTTCTGTGTGCAATTCATCAGCCCTCCTCCACTGACAGACCTTCAGATAGATTTCAGGGATACAGCTTTAAAAATATATAGACAAAATTATCTTCATCCTTTTTAAAAATTATTTTATAAAAACAAGTCTTTTTCAGCATTCATTTTAAATGCAATTTATTTTGTTTTAAAACTAAAGGCTTGATACATTTTTAAAGAAAGATCAGATGATTTTATTTGGAGCTTGGTTTGAACCCTGATTTTGTTCCCTTCATTCTGTTTTCTGCTTATGAAAATTGACTGGCATCAAATGAATGAGCAACTGAAAAACTGTGGACTAGTATATTACACTATGTGCAGCAGTTGGATAAAATACCTGCCAATCCCACTTCATTCTTAAAAGATATGCAGAATGATATGGTTTTATTTAGGTAATACTTATAACACAGTGAGACTCAACTTTTAAATTTCACTCTTAAGCAATCAATGCTAAAGCAAACAGAAGACGACTGCAAGGAGGAGTGCAGCTCTGATTTACACGTGCTTTGTTGCAATTGTTTTCATCACACAAACTAGTTGCCAATACTGAGTGACAGATGTGAGACCTTGGGATTCTGGAAACATCAAAATATGTCAGATCTTACGAGCTCTTGGAAAATGCAAAAAGCACCGCATCGACGTTATTAAGTATTATAGGGGGTTGTGTTTTTGGAAAGGAATCAACAAAAAAAAAATTCCTGTAGGAGCTGAACTGCGATTCAAACATAGCTAATGCCAATCCTTACGTAGTTAGAAAACTGCTTTACTCTCTTACAAGGAGCAACAGCAGATCGAAGGAGGCCTCCAACAAAAGAGCAGAGAACAGGATAATCCCTTTGGCCTAGGGATTCGGAGAAGGCTCAATTCAAGCACTGTTAGGAAGCTGCTGACATATTTTCAACACAGAAGAAAAGACAGCCAAGATGACTGCTGGTCAATCAGCTCAGGTCTAGAAGCAGTATATCTAAGTCTGAGGGGCATCAGGCCTGAGCTAATAATCACTGCCGATTTATAAACTCCTTGACAGGGCTGATCAGCTTGTCACAGGACGGCAATAACTCAGCTAGACTGCCTTTGTGCAGAATCTGCATGGCTTCATGCTACATGGACTCATGAAGGATCCTCACTGCATTGGAATTCTCTCTTGAAATGCCTCTGTAAAGTAACAAAACACTGCCAACCTCTCTAATTTAACTCCATGTATCCAAGACATAATGTCCAGTAAGCTTAACATGCCTGCAGACTTTAACCTATATTTTGATATGTTTTCCCTGGAATGTTTCTGAAGGAGCAGAGATGCAAGCACTGCAATTACTGAAGTGTCCACAGTCCTCAGTGCAATACAGAGGGTTTTCAGCCTGACTCCTTGGTCTGGAGTAGGATGAGCTGCAGGACTTAATTTCAAGAAAGTTAATGGCTGAATGCTACACGCTGGAGGAGTTGCACAAGGGTCAGAGAGTCACTTAAATTCCAAGAATTTGGAGAACACAATATCCTGTGTTCATGTATCTAGGAGGCATTTTTAGGTTGCTCATACTAACATTTTGCTTTATAGTGCCTCAGTTTCCTCATGTTACTGTGCTTTGTTTTGTTGAACAGTGTGATTTTGTGCCTGCAAAATAGATGCCCACAAACTGGATTTCAGAAAAAAATAAATGAGGATCTCCACTTCAGAGGTGCATTAGGTACTCTCCCTAATGCAGCCAGAAGCATTTGGACATTGAGTGGATGACTTTGAACCATACATGCAATGAGGTCATTCAAAGCAGATCATACTACACCTGGTCTGAACTGAAAACTTTCCATATAGCAAGATGTAGGGTTTCGGCATCAACTGCTTTGATCTACTGATTCACTCTCATCATACTGAATTATTTGCTAACGTAGACATAGCCTTAATCCTCCTTTTCTAATCACATACTAAGTTAACCACACACTGAAATGCAGATGAAAATACTTCCTTACGTAATGCTAATAAACCTGGTTCCACTATAATCAGTAAGAGTTCAGACTTGTATTGCAGGGTGCTGTGATTTTCCCACAGCAAGCTGTTACTTTGCAAAAAAATCCCAAGAGTCTGAAAAATCTTGAAGTCCATGCAATTTCAAAGAGCCACCTCCTGAAAAACAATGATGAAGTGGAGATCTACTTTTCCCCACCAATCAGGGAACAGATTTGACCTGGTTTTAATAAGTTGGATTCACTAACATCTGAAGCCTTTTTTCAAATTTAAGCTCATGGAAAGGCTCTGTGATGTAGATGACAAATCCAACATTGGTTTGGGGTATTTCCATACAGGTTTTTAAAGTAATACCACATACTGCCTTTTACTGAACTAGACAGAAAGGAAATGTGCTCCCTTTTCCCATTTGTGATTGTTTTTTTGAGAATATGCTTATCGTGCAGTGATTTGTGAAATAAAAAGGAGTTTAGGAACATAAAAATCCCATCAGTACATGGCAATATATAGTTACTCCTGAAGAATAACTAGTATTAAATATCATCCTATCCTCTTTTCTGTCAAAGCCTGGGAAAGGCGGAAGAAAATGCCAGTTTACTGAGGTTTAATACCTTTTTAGACCGATTCCATGAATTTCCACTGATTCCAGTGAACTTGTGTCAGAGCACATAGGACTGATCCAAAGCTCCCAAAACAGAAGATTTTATGACCCTCAAAAATAGAAGATGAATTTAGAAATTTTGATCACCCTACTGAATTCAACCGGGATGGTGAGATTATAAGCATTTGTACATCCTGGGTCAGAGTCTTCAGCTAATGGAATCAACCTTGTAAATCATTTAGTGACCAAATAAACATGCCAGCAGTAAAACAACATCACATATCTAAGAACTTAGCTCAAGCCAGGATCCCACTGGACATATGAATATCTCACTCACCATCTTTATGAATGCTAAACATTACATTTATAAGACATCAGTTGAGACTGGCAAAAATATAAATGGCTTTGTTTCTAACTAAGAAAAATACTCTACCTTTTTTAGAAGGAATTTGCTCTTAGTTCTCTGTCCACATGGACATTTGTATGTCAAAGTAAACAGTCCAATATTACAGACTGCCCCTAAGCTTACGAGCTGATTCCTTGGTGACAGGTGGGAAAAACTAAGCTAATGTAGTTAATGTGCATTTTTGTTAAGCAACAAAACCAGAGCATATATTTTAATTAGTTACTGCCTTAAATATTCTGCTATACATAGAGGAAGTATATGTACACTTTTATATATGTGTATATAACAGAGTAGAACTCTGAAACTTTCTTTTCCCTTACTGCAGAGAAAAGCAGTCTTCCTGAAATGCTGCCTGTTTTCAAATTTGGCTTTTTTTTCGATCTAAACAATATTTGGAAAATGTTCGGTTGTACAAATTAACACCATCAAGATTTTTTTTTTTAAACCGAAGGTCTAATTTTAATGGTAATATTTCACCTATAAAAAGTGAGGATAACAAGTTTGTATTCATACAAAGGTGTTAATTAATGAAAGACAAACCTTTGCCAATTATTGACACATTCCTCTGTAATCCTGTTATGTGGGACATTCTAATGAAGTCATAGTTTATTACTAATGATCTAGCTTTGTTCAAAAAAAAAAGCTGTGAGGGGGAGGGGGGTTGAAATAATTTATTTGCTTTGGTGTATTTTTTATCACAGCAGGTAAGAATGCTGCATTTTGACTGCCACATTGTATGCAGGATGAGGGGGTATGACCTCAGAAGCAGCAACGGAGAGCTGGCTCTTTCACACTTCAGCACACACTGCTGTGAACCAGCACTTTGGTCATATTATCCGCCGCACCACAAAGCTGTCCGCTAATTATCTCTGAATACGAATTTTATTGAACCTTAATTTTCAGTAATGGGGCCTGATAGTTTGTGAAGAAAGACAAAAGAAGGGTCTCTTTGTTTTTCCCTCACAATAACCTTCTAGTGCTGGAGCTATGGCAGAACTCATTAAACTTGAACAATGAGTTGAAATATGATCGTGTGATTTTTGTCCCTGCCCCCAAACTAGGCTAGTCCTGTCTGCCAGCCTGTCCATCTGTCTAATGATGTGGGAAGAGACATTGATTTTGTAGTGGACACTGTTACAACACATTCCCAAACTCCTACCGAATCAGCGGGAACATGAAGCTGAGCAGAAATTTGATTCTTTTGTACACGTTTGGCAAGATCTCATGGCAAATTTAGCAGTGATCCGAGCACTGTGAAGTGGAGATCTGAAAACCCTGATTAAATCAGGTTAAATGAAAGCTGATTTGTGTTTGATGTGCAGTGCAGGAAGAGATTTCCACTAGCTAGAAATACCTGCTATTCATTCAAATGTTGAGTTAAAAGAAACTAATGCTAAAATAAATGTGCAGTTAATTTGTGAAAGGACTGTAGGTTTCTGCTCAGCTGAGGGATGGTAGATGTTTTTGTACTTTCTTCAAAGCCCAGCCTTCTCAAGACATCTTCCACTAAGCAGTGGAGCTCTTAAAAGCTTATTGCCTTCTAATTTGTGTTTTTCACTCAAATTTTTTAGTCTCTGAACAGAGGGCTGAGATGTTGTGCTGTAGTGTGTATAGTCAAATACCTCAGAATATACACGAATGCAGTCAAAATCACTGGATTACTCAAAACACAAATATCCCATTATACTGAAAACAAGTTAATTGTTTGTTTTCATGTGAAAAAAAGAGAGTTAGGTACCTTCTCCTTCCAGGACTGTCTTATTAACTCATTGCAACAGCAGTTTGCATTGCTCATCAACACTTTTGTCCCTCCTAAAGAGAGTTTATTTTCTGCGAGAACCATCAAAGTGTTGGAAGAAGATAGCTTCTGCCAAAAGCTTCAAGTATGTTCACTATCCAAAAATATTGCTTCAGGTGTATTTGATACAGTTCTGTGAGTGATACATTTGTAGACAATTTACACCCAAAAAGAAGGTCAACACTTGGTGTATCAAAGAAAAATCTTAATATTGTCCACTTTAAGATTCTCACATGTTCTTGAAAAGTCACATAGCCTTGCATTTAATTTTATATTTATTTTTGTAGGAGAATATGCCACAGACAAACAGGATATTGCAAGTTTTGTTTTATATTCAGCCTTAATTTTCTTTCTGCTAGGTGCTCTTCAATTATTCCTAAGCTAAAATGACCATTATAAAACCGTCTTGTATGTACAAACCAATTAAAAAATAAGTTTTTAAACAAAGTAATAGAAAGTCAGGCCCTTCTCTGTGTCCTAGCAGGGAATGGATGCACACACAGGCACACACTGCTATCTGGCTAGGATTGGGAGTCTGCTGAACAAATTCTAGTTTTGGAGAGTGGGGAAACAGGAGATTATTTCAGAGGCATTATAAATACATATATATTTATACTTTTATAAATCTATGCACATATATACATATACACATGCACATGCACACACATATACATACTTATAAGAAGCCCCCAAAGCACAAACTCATTTCATTTTGACTTAAGCTATTCCATGAATTTTATTTTAACATTCCAGATCAAAAAAAATGATCTATTCTGGGAATGTTATTGCTATTTTTATTGTCCTGAGTATTTAAAGGCTGAAATGATGACTAGCTTTACATTAACTCCATTAATAAAATGGAACATCTAGTTAACATACTGTGACTAAAGATTTTGTGTTTTCAGTCTATGAAAAGATGTTCATACTGTAAGTGTTGTGTACTAGACTAGTCTGCATTTGATTTGGAAACAAATCAAAATAAAATCTGAAAGGGAAAAATATTTATTAACAGACAGCAATTGAATGCCCTTCAGTGATACAACTTTCACAGGCTTTTTCCATCATATAAAAAGTCTGATTCTTCTGCCATTTCTACAATTGTCAGTTAGAAGTAATTACACTAAGGTCAGCAAAGAGACCTGCATTAAAAGTGGCATAAGAAGATGAACATCAGGAACATAAAACTTTAAAATGTAAAATTTGGTTATACTTTCAAGCTGCTTTGGGGGAATTTTGAAGATTTTTAATGAGCTTGCATTTTATTTCACTGATGTAGAAATATTTGCTTGGTCTGCTCACTGAACATCAGTTTGATTAAGGAGCTGTATTTCGTCTGTTAATTATACCTTTCTTTTAATTTTGACAGACTAAGTGTACCATACGCGAAAATATCAGTGTGGTACTTGAAAAAGAGTGAACTAAGAAATAAAAAATGGCCTTGACCTATGATAAATATGCACTGAAGAAAGTAATCCAAGCAACGAAACCCAGATTCATCATGGCTCCTTTAAAAGATTCAAATCGTGTTTCATCTTTCAATTATACAAAGTAGTGAGCAGAGGGTGTGCGTGAGCCTACACATCTGCTCTCAGGGATGGACGTATGACCCAATTTGCTTGCTGGTGTGATACCCGGTAGAAACAGTGCCCCTGACAGCTTATACCAGCAACGTAATCTTCTTACTGTAACAGGTTCTGGTCTTCCACTGGGAATCCCTGGATGCAACTGGGAACGAGTGAGACAGCAGAGGAATGTACTATGTATTCAAGTAGATCCATAGTGGATACCATATGCTCCTTTCCAACAACTGCTACACCACTGTATTCCAGTTCAAATTCCAAGTATTCAGGGATGTAAATATATTAAACAATGCATCTATTTGTGCAAAGCATTCTTTATGAGGGGCATCCATGTGCTTTTAATCAGTTTCACGCTGAGTGAAAGAAAATTGTAAACTATGCATTAAAAGAAGGTTTAGTGAAAGTTATTTTTCCTCTATCTTCTGCATCCTAATTCAATGCTTCCCCTTGCTTTCAGTGATAATATAAGTAATCTTCTAGCAACATTCATGAGGAAAGTTTGATGTGGATTTACACTAGTGGAGCTACATTACAATGGGTAGATTTAAGGTATTATAAAATGAGTTTTTGGATTTGTTACAGAGGTATGAAACCCCTAAGACACAGACAGATAGGACTTCCAACATATGGCAACCACTCTTATTATAAAACAAAACAGTGTTAAGTCAAAGTACCTGATTACAATTCGCTAGTGCTATGTAGCTCTGATAGCAGGCTTATATTTAATGCCACAGAAACAATATCATTTATTTTTCTGTCTTCCCTTATCCCTTCGTTATTGGGTTTGTAGGCTTTGAAACCTTAAGCAAGAGGACAAAATATAAATTATAGAAAACATCAAAGTACAGTGAAATCAAATGACATTCCATACAATCCTTACAGAGATATCTAACACATTTCTTATGTGCAGTTTGGTTGAATTGCTATCACTGCAGAGCTTTAGTGGTTATAATTAGTAATCTTTTGGGAGCTACCGTAGCACACTTATAATGTCAAAAGTATTTAATTGAATGCAATAGTTAATTTGGCAATGTAAAATTTCATTTGATAATGATTTAAGCTGGCCGAGATTTTAACCTGTTATCAAAGCCACTGTTAGGAAAAAGCATTGCTATATAATTTTACTATATGCTGTTTCTTCAGCTAAGTCTGTTTATAGATTTTTTTAAATTACCTTCTTTGAGATGTAGGTTTTGGAGTTAGAGCATCTAACACCACATCTACTTGGATTTACACATACACTATTAAATACAATTTTTGGTGAACATCATATCATCTAAAGTATGTAAATTAAGAAAAATGTGACTGTGATGGACATGTTAAAAGAAAAATCACTAAGCCTGGTAGCCTAATAAACAAAATTCCGTTTGGGAAATGAATTGACTGACAAGCAGTTCCTAACAAATAAATGCATGTTAGATGCAGATGCATACTGGGGTATCAAATAACTAGATAATTTATCACCAGTCAAATTTAAAACCACATTTGCTTGTCTTGGTCTATGGTTCCCATGCACTGCTATCTTATTAACAAGACTTTAATTCTCGTACTGACACACAGAAGTGTTGTACTCTAATGAACTGTCTGCTTCTTGCAGAAATCTGGTGGTAATGTAGGATGTTAGTTACAATAATGATAATCTTTAGTATTTTTAGCCTGTCAGAACCTGCACAGCCAACAACAACCAGTCTTTTACTAAAACTCTACCTCATCAAACTAACTTAATTAGCAATTCAACTCCTTATTTTTGTTTTGGATTCCCCTCTGGCTACTAATTAAAGCTTAATCGAAACTGCTGAACTGAGGTTGTAAAGAATTCATTAATATTAAAATTAGCCCCAACAATTTTTTTGGGCTGGTGCAATTTGTATTTGTTACTGTCAGGGTTTGAAATTCAGTTGAATTGTTAAGAAAGCTGTACCAGAAATTTGCTGTATATTCATATTATAAGCAGAACAAATATGATGAATACCAATAGTTGAACAAGTAATTCATGTTTTGACCACGCACAGTTCACATTACTTGTGTCACTGTTTAATACCAACAGACAAAATACATTTTCAGATCATTTTTCCAAAGTCATCCACATTGCTTTATCCTCCTAAGTGCTTTCATATTTTGGATAAAAGGGAATAAAAGGCTCTGAAAAAAAAAAAAAAAAAGGAAAGATTGATTTTATGTATTATCTTGACAAGATTAATATGTTTGAAAAATGAACAGATTTACCACTTCACTTTGATTTTTCCACTTTTCTTAACATCAAAGATTACTCCAGCTGCAATAATGGTCATTCTGAAAACTAAGATCAACCAAACTCTGAGCTTCTGTAAAGGACATATTTTTGCTGGTAACATAGCTCTCATAATTTTTTTTTTAATAGGAGAGTAATACATTATTTTCTAAATTAAAGTGAGCATCTCAGTGCTCTATAAATTATTTAAATATATTCTTTTCTGAACTCAGTTAATTCTTTGTAATGAGTTTAAATGTATTTTTAATTAAATTGCTTAGTTTACAATAAGAAATCAACTTATATTTGAGTATTACTAAATACTCTCAACAATATGAGTGAAACATACTTGTGTTTGGTTTTTGCAAATTTCATGAAAACTGTAAATAAGAAAGGCAGTCTTTTTATAGCAGATAAAAACAATTTTCATAATTCAAGTTAACTTTTCATTTTAACTTTTATGCTTTAATATTTTTATCGGAACATGTATATTTATTTTACCCTACAGGAAATTTTTTCAAGAATGTTTATAGGAAACAAACTTGTTAAGACTAAAATATACAGCAACTAATACTGTTTAACATATTTTATTAAATATAAACATTAAGATTATTTATATAATGCAAAACTTTACAAAAATATACATGAAAAATTACATATGCATCTAGGTTTCATTTAAATAACATTTATAACAAAAAAATCATGCACATATTTAAAAATCAACATATGTCCATTTTTTACTCACTGACTAAATCAGCAATGGCATACAAGGCACACAATTTAAAATCTTGGTGACAATTTCCGTGAAGTTATTCAAATACAATTTGACTTCTGACAAGAGGATGTAATTTATAAAACAGAACATGCCTATCAGTGGAACCTAAATTTGCATAATGAGGATACTTTCATTTCTGCAAGCACAGTTTTTGACATCCCAACTTGGAGTGCTGGAAGAATCTGGTGAAAAATGTCAATATACATAAGCAGAAAAATGATGAATAAAATACCCGTAACATTTATCTGATTTGAGTAAACAAAATAAATTTTGCTTGCAAAAAGTAATGATTTTCAAAACTATAATAATGTGTTTCCTAAATGTATAAAAGTCTAGTGCTGCCTTTAGCTGCAATCAGCCTTGTAAACTAAGGGAGGTGTTCTGAGTTTATCGTTAGATGATAAAAACACTGTTGTGACATTAATGTTATGCATTTTTTAATCAGTGTTTTGATTTAATTCTCTGCTGCGTTTCGTATAAATACACTGCAGTAGTAACAGTAGAGTGAAAAGAAGAAAAAAAGCCTTTACCCTTTCCTTTAGTAGTTAAACTTGAAATTGGTTGTTAACTTGGTCAGCTGGATGAGAGCATCCATCATTCTTAAACTGGAGAGAAAATAGCTGTTTGCCCTCCCCACATTTTTTGGAGTTGTCATTTCAGGTAAACATATGTTCGGAGTTTTCATTCAACAAATGCTGGAATAAATTTGCTTTAATTCAGCATCTCTTACTCACCTCACCAAAACTGGATAGCATCAGATGACAATTAAAACCAAGTTACCGTTATGTTTCAAAGCCAGACAGAACACGGGCAGATAGTAATATCTATTTCAGGTTTGCTAAAGAAAACCTGGAATGTAAAGAGGAAGCAATAAAATAACATCTTCAACTAAAAAAAATAAAATAAGGAACACTTATTTTTAAAAACTATGACACTGAAAATTGTTACTTTCCTTGATACTAATAGCACCTTCCAAAATTAGAACTAAAAGAAATGTAGTTTATTTTTCATTAGTCTTGCTGCTTATTTATATTTTCCTAACTCACTAAATTTTGTAATTATGCCTGATTTAGTTTTGTTTATGGTGAGCTTCACTTTTATAGTTTCTCTGATACTCCTATTGAACTGTAAATATTCCGAGGGGAATTACTTCAAAAACAGCTGTTTCAGTTACAAAAACTATAACATGTATATAAAATATATGTTGTTAAAGATTCTGAGGCAGAGAAACATTTTTGCTGGCCTTAATTGCTATAAAATATAAGTACAGAAGATTAAAACAGAAGAATAAGGAAAAAATTAAAATGCAGAACAAAGCAAGGAGGCAATACTCAGTGGAGAGTATCCCTTTAATTCTAAATAAGACTTGTTTATATTCAATTTAAATAACTAGATCATGGCTTTGAAAACAAGTGTTCATCATATCCTTTATTCAGGCTGGTACTTGTCACACACAGCCACCATTTATTGAAGTGAAAGAAGAGTATTCCACCCTTATTTGTTTAAGATATCACGCTGACAAATAAATACCTCTATCAGGTGATTGATAAATATGGCTATAAACCCAGCACTTTTACAATTAAACCTGCTCTGAAGATTTCTTCTTACAATGTCTACATTGAAGATGTTGGCTGGTATGGTTTCAAGCAGAACTTGGAGGGGACTGTGACTGCCAGCCCCAAAAAGCTTGATGTACAGATAATACAAATAAAGATGATTCCATTTCTGTCAAATACTGTGAAACTAAAGTAATAAATAAAATCATGGAACCAGATCACTGGCAGCATATCCAAGCAAATAGTAATTGCTCTTACCTGTTCTCATCATTATCATTTTGAGATAAGTAGCTATTTTATAAACATTTTCAGCTAGGAAACTTCACCACTTCTCCTTAAAAATTCCCTTTTATTATCAGTGTAGATTCACAGGAAAGAAATAAGAAGCTTTCTGTTCAAACAGCTGAAAAGGGGAAAAAAAATGGGTTGTTTTAACATTTCTTTTGCATCTTTAATTTCTTTCAATGCTCTGTACATTGTGAATATGTCAACTGAACACACATCTCATTTTCAATTGCTGACATTTCAGGTACGATAGGAACCCAGAGAGTGACTTGATGCAGGAGAGCATTTGTGAGGTTGGGATGGGAGCTTTCTGCAATGTGCTGTGATGCCTCTGCATCCACGGCAAATGTGATTGGCTGAAGCTAAGCTGTTAAATCCTCTCCTTCTCTGGGTCAGTGTACGTTTACCCTATGTTTATCCCACAACCCCCTCTACATAGAGATACACCTAATTTTGTATCGTACATGTTTAAAAATTACTTCTGCTATGAAATCCCATTTTTTTTTGTAATGAATACCTTACTCGGATATGAACTCTTTTGATTCTGAATTTTTCTAATGTGGAACAATCACAAATGGAGCTCTCTAACAGCAGATCACCTGTAAAAACAAAATCTCAGCAGCTCTCCCCTTCCCCAACTTTTAACAAGGACCAATGTCCTCCCCCCCAGCTTACTCCACACTCAGAAGCAGAATCAGACATAACTGCGTATTGCTTTTGGTCTAATTTCTGCAACTGAAAAAAACCTTCCAACATGCTGGCATATGTCTCAGATATATTCATCTTGGGGAAGGCTGGGAAAGACCTACAGATTTTTCATTGAAAAAGAAGTTCAAAACATTTTAAAATAGACTCTTGTTACACATCAGCTGGTAAATTCAGCAGAACAGGAGGGGGCAGCTACATTTCAGTACATAAATCTTCTTCAAAACTGAGAGAGAATGCAGACAAGGTGCTGGAACAGAAGGGAAATCGGTGCCCTCTCTAATCCCTACTTACTCTGCCTGTTCTCTTAGAAAACCCACAAATGACAAACTGATGTAAAATTTGGTGGCTTATTAAAACTGGACAGAGAAAGTACCTCAGCCTCCTTGGGAAATATTCAGAGATTGCTGCTCCAGAAGAGTGGGAGTGGAACTCTTTAAGCAATAGTTAATAGAAAGATGCAGGCAAATCCAACGTGTTTGTTGCCAAAGGGTGGGAGTGAATGAGTGATAGCAAAAATAACTATATATTGGGATCAGTTTACCCATATAATATTTATTTTTTTAAATATAGCTAAACGCGAAGATTTTCAGTCTGATTTCAGGATTTTTATGCTTTTTATTATTCCTGTTGCTATTGTTTAATTGTTCTTTCAAATAATAAAGCAAACACTTCTGTTTCCAATTGTGGCATTTGTTATGTTCACAGACCTCTTACTGGATGCTCACAATGCCATCTCTTTCTAGTACTAATAAATAACTCTGCTTCACGCATTCATTGTCCTGCCAGCTGAAGGGTTAGCAACGGGTAAGTCCACGATGTTCTGAGTGAAATACATGACAATTTAAAATTAATTCCTGGTCTGAATAGTTTTACAGTTTTCTATACTTGAGCCTTGAAATAAACGGCACTCCTCTCCCCTCCGCACCCAAGCTGAAGTGCTTACGTGCCACTGCTGTTTATTAAGACAATCAACGTTAAGTGTTGTATTTGGCACTCCAGAGTACTTTCAAAAATACAGGGATGGAGCCATCTTTAAAGCTATCCTCATTGGTGGCAGCAATTTTGTTCACACACTACAAGCACATTGTGGTATTGTAAAAAAGATAGTCCTCTTGACTTAAATCCTAGATTACCAGACTGCGTGGAAGAGCAGTCCTGAGCGGTGGGAAGGAAAGCAGTGCACAATCAGGAGGAAAAGATTAATGAACCGCAGCGATCTGCCTTTCACGTTCCCTTCCCTTTTGGCAGCCAGTTTGCCTGAGCTGGATGATGCCCCTCACCAGTGTGGGGCTGGGGGGCGATGGGTGCCCCCCTCCACAGGTCCTTTGGACACCATGGCTGTGGGCTCCTCGCTGTGCTGTTACAAACATCACCTACACTCCTGCTCTCACATTTCAAGGATATGGTAGCACTGCCTCCACTCACACAGGTTTTGGTTTTTTTAAAGTGGAAGCCAAACTCAGATGTTTTGAGGGTAAATTATGCAGAAAAAATACTTTATGTTTCTGCTGAGACAAATGATTTTTAAGTAGGTCTCATAATTACTTTGGGTGGAGAATGTGCTTTTTCTCTTTGGTCTATTCATTTGCAGTTCATATGAGGAAGGATTATATTACTATCATTACACAAACACTTAAATGACTCCATTGATTTGTTTAGAAGTGAGGTATCAATGACAGTTAATTATTCAATAACTGATCATTAATTTTGGGCAAATGATCAGAGACCCTTAGGTCCTTCTAATTTTGCTTGGCTCAAAGGAGTAAATGAAATCTGTTTGTTAAAAGCATACAGCAGACTACTAAGCATTCATTTTCATTCTGATACAGTAAAGTAGTGTTTTAAACAGATTCATGAAATGTTTTAGCACTACTCAGGCAAACCTATCAATAGAAGAAAAGTTAAACACACAGTCAAGGGGATTATTATCTAGCTGTCTATATTTTTCATCTAACCTGACACCTTGCCATGTGTTTTTTTGTGGAAAACAATTTTTTACTTACTTAAACAGCCTGCTTTTAATTAATCCTTCCCTCTTTTCCTTGCATTTTAAGTTATCCTAAGGAGCTCATACCTACTGGACTACAGCAGTACCAGATGATATTCAAAAAGCATTGCTTACAGAATGAGGATATCATCAGCCTTTACATTTTTAATTAAAGTTCATTCAAAGTGTGCTTTCCAATACCTGTGTCATTACCCTATCGCCACATCTCAGAGATTTGCCAATGATTAATAAGCAACACAATATTTTCTCTCACTCCATCTGCATGGGATTGAGCTCTAAAGTCTCCAAAGAATAAATTAAAGTAGAATTAAGGTTACAAAATAAAGCAAATGTCAAGCCGAAATTCTTTTCATTACCTCAATGCTGACTTCTGCCAAGGTCTGCAGCACATATTTGATTCTGTAACATCAGTGTGCTGAGATCATTCCCATATCATAATAGAGCAGATTTAAAATGAGCAATTGAAAACTGCAGCCTTAGCCCTGGATTTATTTGCTTTTCTTGGCTACGTGGACAAAATCTAGCCTGGGTGGAGATCTGGTTTCCGTTCACTTCAGCGGAGTTAATGCCACATTTGACGAGTGCAAAGAGAAATCCCCGGGATGGCATGGTGTTGCGAGAAGCTGTACACTGTCACTTTTGCACGGGACACAGCCTTATTCTGAATTCCTTTTAGGAATTAAGGCACTGAGTCAGTCAGTTTTCAAGAAATAATGTGACAGTCAATAAACTTACCTATCCTGGGCATTATGTATTTTGAGAAATGTTGTGCAAAACTTATTGGAGTAACAGAAGGGCTGCAATAATACCCATGTCTAAAAACCAGAGAGGGAGCAAGCCTTGGGAGATGTACCCATGTCCGTCCATGTTTATGGTGCAAAACAGACTGGAAAATATAGTCTCATTAAAGGGGAGCCACTGCTCTGGCGAAAGAAAAAAATAATAAATAAATCCCCAAGCCCAATCTTGTTCAAAATTGCAGCTGTGTCGCTTCAGTGTGAGCATTACTTCTGTGATCGCCAGAGGTCAGTGTCACCACAGGCTGCAGCACAAACAGAGAGTGAGAGATGCTGTTTATAAAAGATGAAAACGAGCTCGCATGATGCCTCCAGAGTTTGCCTGTGCTCCAACACCAAGTACAAATTGACAAGCCTCCCTCTTCTTTGTGAGGTGGAGGGTGGATGACTAGGGGGAGCACTGAGGAAAGAAAAGGACCAGGGAAAAAAGAATCGGAGAGCTGGGAGGAAATGGGAGCAGGAATAAAAGCTCAACTTGGCCGGCTGCTTTGTAGCCATAAAAGATATTGCCTTCAGATTCTCAAGAAGACAAGTCCTACCTGTGTTAAAGCACGTACCCAGCAATATAAATTATTACCAGCTCCAAATGCTGAGAAATTATAAGGCTGGCTCACCACTTCTAAATAATTCAAAAAATACTGTTTTCTTTTCCTTTGTCCATGGGGTTGGCGTGGGATTTTTGACATCTTCTCAAGCTTTGCTCCACTAGCATAACACCTGGGAAAGTGTGTGTGTGTGTATGCATGTAATTTTAATGACGTGTGAAATCTTTGGGTTGTGTAGTTTGCCTCCAAGGGTTGCAGTTTAAGAAAAGCACATGATGCAGAATAAAACTCTGGGAGCTGAGAAGACTGCTTCCCCAGTCCCTCACTATCATTTGACAAACGCTCTTAAAGCTGTGGCCTTTATGCATGGGTCAGGGGTGATAGATAAGCGTGTGGACTGTTGTTGCTCTCTCACCTCGGTATGTCATGAGCACATCAACTTGGTATCCACGGTGTGTTCCTCCATGCTCTGGTACCACCCCTTCTGCAGATGTGTCAGGTTGTGAGCGTGCATGCAGGGAAGACCTAAAGCTATGGCAGGGAGCAATCATTCAAGCGCAGAAAGGGGAACCGAGAGGGTCCCACCCTCGCCTTCTCGGTGCACACCTGAGGTGTACAGACAGGTTTAACAACAAACGCTTTCTATTGCTTTGTCTACACTGGCATTTTTGGAAGTTAACCTCCTATCCATGCTCAAGTAAGTAGCAGCAATACAAACACTGGTACAGAGAAATCCTGGGGTCAGATGCCCTGTATTCTAGATGTCTTCTATTATTGTTGCTGCCGGGCATTATTACAGAAAAAAAAAATATGATGAAAACATTCAGAAAAAATATTCCTTTTGTAAGATCTATTGTTTGACAATGGTAGAATATTTCATTAGGAGAGCTACACACACATTAGGTGTGTTACAATCAATGAGTTTTTCCCTTACTGGAGCATGGGAGCTCTGTTTGGCCTTTGGTCTTTCATTTGAATGCTGGAGTCCAAACCTCAATCCACCCATGCAGCTCAGAAGTAGTGGTGTAACTGTTGTGGACAAAAGAAGCCTGTTTCCAAGCTCCCTTTGTACAGTCTTAACGGGAAGAGCTTCTTTTTCTGAATTAATGGCCAGATTTGGAAAAGAGCCAACTTTAAAATATCAGGTCTGGAGAATCATTTCTTGGGTAACCCGAGACATTTTTTACAATTGAGAGCATAGACCATCTTTCATATGGAAGGCATATACCTGATACCAGGCAGAACTTAAGTATTTATCCAACCATATCAGCTGCTCTCAATTCACTCCAGGGTAAAGTCCTCTTCAATACTGCTCCAGAAAAACGATACTGCTTATCAAAAGGCATTATCTAGATAATGTCATGACAGATACATGACAAACTTGCTTTCTCTGCACAAGTCTTAGGGCTAAGCAAATACAAATTGAGCCTCTTTCCCAAGGCAAAATGCAAGTTGACTTTTGCACAACCCAACAAAAGAAAAATAGGACAGTTCTCCACAGTGAACTTGAATGTAGCACAAGGTAAAAGTCCTAAAGCAGGCACTCTTTCATGAATACTCCATGTTACTAAAGTCTATAAATATCAGGCAGTTTATTATATTTGTTCCAATGCACTTGCCTGTGATGGGAAGTAGGTATTTGAATAGTATTTACTTGATCTTGATATAGTGCTTTTTCCAGCTGTATGATCTCTCTCAGCAACTTATATCATCCACCATGAGGATGCTATCACAGGTTGCACTGCAAAGGGCTGAACAGGTGCACGTTCCCATTTACAGTCGTAGTCTCTGAGATCCATCATCAGGCTAAAGCAGATCCTAGAAAGTTCACATTGCTGCGCTGAATTAATGGCATAAGGTTTAAATAACTGCAAAAAAAATATAATCATATAAGTCTAAGGCAAGAATTGGATAAATTTGCATATTTTCAACAGTCTGTTTTCCACTAAACACTTCAGAAATATTTTACCACACATTTTCTTATAGTAATCATTCCCTTTCCTTCTTCCCCCAAAATATGCCTCACCCTTTCAAAATGCAGACACAGGTCAGATCAAGGCATTCCTTGAGTCTAGTTAAGACAGAGCTGGGAAGAATAATTTCCCTAAAAAATTTAGCATAGGAAAAGTACTTTGACACCTAAAATAAATGTCTCTTCTATAATCCTCAGTGCTTTCTATAGTTTAGATTGGTCTTAAAGTATTAACTCAGAATCACTTTCCAGTCATATTTAATGCTGGTTAGGGAACAACACACTAATTGTAAAGTAATAATAATAATAATAATAATAGCCCATGTCAGTATGGGAGCTGGTAGGGATGAGTACATTTAATAAGTCTGGTGAAAAGCATGAAATTTAATTAATGCTATTTGGCAAACTTCCGAGTTGTGTCAAGACATGGCAGCAGCTCACTTCTGGGTTAACCCTGCGAGGGCTGCTGAGCCTCCAGCAACAGGCAGCTGAAAAACTTTCCCTGCCACTTAAGCTGCTGATCTCTCACCCTCTTTCTGCACTGTCTTCACCTCGTAAAGGGAGTTGAGCCATCAGGACACTGCTGACGGCAGATGCAATGAAAATTCTCCCCAGACGATGAGGAGGTATAAAAAAAGAGACACTGTTACCAAAACCTGGACCTCTGGGTTGCTAGGATGTGGTAGCAGTGCACTGCACCCTGTAATGAGTTCTGAATGCCATGGCACGCTTTCAGCTCAGAGAGAAAAAGGCACTGGTGAAGGCAGCAGCTACGCAAGAAAATCCCTTGTTATACCCGCTAATGTTTATGGGTGCCTGAGCTTCTATGGGATGTACGAAGAGTGAAAGAAGGCAGACGCGATATTCATACTGCTTAGCTGCAGGGACGTAATCCACACAGTTAGAACTGCAACCTTCCCCTAGTTTCCACATTTCAGTGAAGAGAAATAGGTTTTGCAAGGAACTGGGCTTAGGTGCCCTGAATCGCTCTCTGCAGGGACCTACTTCTCTCTCTGGCTAAATAAAAAGGATGGGAATGCTCCTAAACTCAGATACTTAATTATCATATCCTTCTCAATTTAGACAACTGAGGTGCCCTGAGATATTCATCAGCCCATCCAAGACATCTTGCATGTCTCTTCTTTCTGGATGCTCAGACTGATGCCAGTAAGGCTCGCCTGCTTATGCTGTATAGAAGAGGGGATAGACTTGAGGAAGAGGTGGCTTGAAACAATCCAGAGGTTCTTTTGGGGTTCTAGAAGACATGCGGTTGAGCAGGACACCTGGAGGACTTTAAAGTGCCAGCTGGCTCACTCACTATAATAAAGAAGAGAAAACTGTTGGGTAGAAATAGGTGATTAAAACAAAAACAAACAAAAAAAAAAAAAGAAAGAGTTTTTAAGAAGGAAATAGCTTGGCAAGACTTTGGTAACAGGACCAGGGATTAAACAAGGAGGTCGTGTTTCATTTTTTGCCTTGCTGTCGGCAATGTACATTCACAGGGTGCCAAAGAAGGATGAAGCAAAAGCCTGGAGACTTTTGTGTTCCTGAAACTCGCTCAGTTTCACCCAGCTCAGCTAGCTCCTGCTCCGAGACCTGATTATTTACCACCTCTTCTAAACTGCAGGGCTGTGCAGTGCATCCTGACCATCTGCTGCCTCACATCTTGGTCTTCTTCTCCTGGGACAGAAGCTATGGTCCCAAGCCTTACCCCCCAGACAGAGAGGTGTTCATAGGGGAAAGACAGGGAAGGGAAAGATGTTTGTAGGGGAACGACGCAATAGGGAAACAGAGAGCTAAGATGCTTTCTGGTGGGACCTACTGAAAGCCAGGTAACCTCTGGAGAAATTGAAAGGCAGCCCTAATGATCTGCAAGTGATCTTTAAAAATATAAAGTCATAGTTTTCGCAAGGGAAAAAAAAGTTTTCCTGATTCCTGCAAGGCTAGAATTTTTCTAGCTACACGTTTTGCTATAACCAATGGACAACTAATTGTGAATACATCTCCATGCCAGTTTAATCTGCTCTGTAACTCCACGATTATTTCTGCTGCCTGGTAAGTATACTAAAAATCTCCAGGTTTCTCAGTTCATAAATTTGATGCGTTACTTCTGGGCATGCAGCTTATAGCAATCCACACTGAAACTGTAGCAGCACCTGTAGTGCTGTGTGGAAAGAAGAGTCCTACCTTTGTTCACACAAAGCCCCATGGCTCCAGCTCTCACAGGCAGATAAACCACTTCCAGGTTGGACTCTCCTTCTCTTTTTCCAAGTCCTGTCCTCACGAGCCTGGGACTGTTGAGCGCAGTTAGGGGAAGTACTTGCGAACAGCACAATTTCATACCATTTGAAGCCATGTTCTGCTACGTATTTCAGATTCTGAGTGAGAGTTTGCTTTTTAGTTTGGAACAAGATATTGTAGTATATGTGGTGTACATTCATGTATGTGTGCATTCCTTTACTTTTAAAAGACCACCAGGGAGACTTGCTGGCAATTTTCTAGAGACATGGAAGTGGAAATGCATGTCAATTGTTAATACCAGGATATAACCTACTACCATCTGGATAGGCTTAAGGCGTGATAAACTGTTAGGTTTGGACACAGATTTGTGGTGCTTGAGGAGACTGCTTAAAAGCCTGTCTATGTTGGCCTGGCCCAACTCTCATCCTGTGGAGCCTTAGCCTGTTTCTTTTTACAAGGTGAACACAGAACAACAATTGAGAGATGTAGCGGCCTCAAATTTAGAACTATAAACCAGAAATGAGAGTGGTTTAGAGCTGTTCTACTCACTATTTTTAAATTCAGCTCTTGGAATTAAATTACAGAGCTGTAGATTCATAGATTATGAAACGATAGAGAGCAACTGGGTTCATCCATTTTTTTACCTCCCATTATCAAAGACCAAAAGCCTTGGTTTAAATCCAAATCTCAGCTCCTCTTGGATCTGCATAAATTACTAAAAATATCGAGACTTTTTTTATTATTATTTTTTTTCTGATGAGGAATCTGTCAAATATGTTAATACATTGTCTGGGACTTAATTGCTGTCACTGATAGATAGCAAACCTAGTTTTCATTCTGAATTTGTTCTAACTGTCCTTCCAGCCAGTGGAGTGTGTGTCTTTCTCCTTCATGTTGCTTCTCCTAGACTTGATCAAGTAACCTGTTACTTCAATTTCAGACTACAATAGGGTTGTTATAGTTATGATGGCTAGAGGGTATAAACAAAGCAGACTTCGTAAGGACCAGTAGTATTTTCTTTATAAGATAGATTGATGCAGTTGGGAAAAAAGGAGGAGATTTAAGGCTTGTGTACCAAAGACCTCTTCTGTTTTTTTCCAATGATACGAGTTAGACATAAGAAATAATACTTCTTCCTGCAAACATTGCCTGACTTATGAACTATACAGACATAATTTGTTGGGGTAGGTTATTGCAAGGGCAAATTATAAAGCACTGCAGCTATTCTGATGGCTTTTTTCTGGACTGGCAAGATGAGAATGGGTGACAGAGGTTCTGTGATGTACAGTGTTTACGTACAACTACGGGCTGGTAAGTTTTATGCTCTTTCTTCTCCCTTTCTTTGGTCCTCACTGCCCTCCTGTTGTGGCTAAGCTACAACACTGTGTTGCTTGCTTATACCTGAGTTATCGGGAGATCGATCCAGCTGGCATTGTGTCAGCAGCTTACCCTCTTTATTATTTATCATCGCTCCAATTTCCTTACCACTCTCAAATTTTGTCAGTGATCATTTTGTCTTTGAGTCATGCAGATGCAACTCTGGAGAGGTCTCAAAGGGTCATCTAGAGCATATTCTACCAGGAATCAGATGCCACTGAACTTACACAGCAGCTTTCCTAGGTATCTTTTTTGTATTGCTAACTGTACTATATTTTAAAAAGTTCTTCCGAACACCTATTCTGTCTTTTCCTCTGAACCAATACGAATATTTCACAGCATGGCATTAACAACTGATCCCTCAGGACCTGACTAGGAAAACATCATTTCTGTGAGAACTCCCAGTTTGCAATTACAAGAAAAAATTGCACTTTTTAAGCCATTCAACATACGCTATGTTGAGTTTATTATCATTTTACTTTCTTAATCAAAATTTTGTGAGGTACGAAGTCAAATGCCTTACAGTACTTGTGTGAACATTATTACCTTTATCAACCCAAAACATGCAATATTTGAAAGCTAATGAGCTATCCAAGATAGTTTCTTAATCATCCTTATTCCTTCTCACTAGAAATACCCAAATCTAATCTCTCTCCTGCCAAGTCTTTTCTTTACCTCATTTGAAATACCTGGGTTTTTTTGGAAACTGGGAGGGAATGGATTTTGTTTTGAGAAAGAGGGAGAAGCAAATCTGTTGTTTCCTGCTTCCTTCTTATCTCTTTCCATAGCCTACAAAAAACCCAAGCTGGCTAAGTGGTACATACACATAATTAAAGTGAAACCATTTTGGAAATAATTCCAACTTACTCTGAAAAAGTGACGTATTAGCTCGCAAATGATGTGTTTCAAAATTAGAGGTGTGCATAGGTTAAGTTCAAATTGATTGTTATAACATAAAAAATGTCAATTAAAAAAACTAACAACCCTACTAACTACTGTCATTTTCAGAACAAGTGAATGAGAACGTCAAGTAATGAACTGAAATTAAGTTGTTTCTCAGTAATCACAATCTATCTAATTTCTTATCTCTTAAACATCTGTTACTTACACATCAAAGGAAGGGCAGTTAGATTAAAAGTATCTGGCCAGTGTAGCTAGCTCCTGGAGGGCCTTCCTTGCCAAACAGAAAATTTCCCGTTACACCCAAAGGAAAATGGAACCTTGAGTTAACTTTTCCTAGATATATTTTAGTCATAAATTCAGTATTTCCACAGAGAAGCGATGCTCAATCAAATGCCTTGGGAGAAGAGAACAGCAAAACATTAAAGCGATTATTCATTATAGATATTTTCATTATGTTCATTATAAAGTCAGTTTCACTATATTCTACTCCGCAGTTCCTTTAACTGAAATCTGTCTGAAGTGAAGCATAAGATCAGTGCAATGTAATTTAATGTAAGGTTTAGCTAGGAAGAGGTAATGAACACCTGCATCAAAAGTGGCGGTTACCATAAAATTATATGTGTGTTAAATATTTACAAAATCGCAGTATTATTTTCTGCTCAAAGTTTAAGGAACTACTTAGTGTCTTAGGCTCGATGATGTGATAACCCTTGGTAAATATTGATTTTTAAATGGTGACCACTGTACAAATTTATACTTGTTAATGGGAAGGCCACAAAGCAAACAGTACTAATTGAGCAAAATCAAGGCCCTTCTTCAGCTCGTATGTTTGACTTGACATATTGTGACAGACACAATGCAGCTCCCAAGTTATTCCCACCAAAACAATGCTCATCGTGCCTCCCGGTAGCATGGAGACACTAAAGTAAAGAATAAAAGGTTTATGATCTTTCCTTGTGTAATGTACACTTTTGTAAGAAGCCAAACGAGGTATTAACTGCTCTCAAATCACTCACCATTGCATCTTCTCTTACCCCATGCTATTGTTCTTTCATACTTTCTTTCCTATTTTTTAACCTTTTTATGTTTGCACTTTCAAAATTCTGGGCAAAGCAGAGACATTGCTAATAGGTCTGATGGTAAAGCTTTTCCTCAGACCGTGATTCTAAGGTTCTATCTTGTCTTTCCTCACTTCAAAGACTCATTCAGAAGAGAGGTCAAAAAGTCACCCTGAGATCACCGAGCTATATTTTTGGGCTGCTTCTGCTTCCGCATTCAGGTGTTAAGACCCACAGAGCACAGATCTCGGCCACGCAGCTTGAAGAGGCTCCATGGCCACTGCACTCACTGAAGGCTGAGGAGACCTCAGCCTGACGTCCATGGGCTTGCCATCCTGTTAATCAGAACTTGCACTCAGTTATACTCTATTTTATGCAGAGTGGGAAAGAATTCACTGTGCGAGTGATGTAGAGTTACTTTCTGAGTGTAAATACTTTGCCCATGTTCCAAGAATACTTAACATGTTGCAGACTGCACACTGCAAGATTCTTCATTTTAAATGCATAGAATTGAAGAGATTGTGAGATTATTTGGAGAAACTGCTTATATATTGCTGGCCCTTAAATTTCACCCATTTACCCTCAGACTGAGCACCCCAATTAAGGCTGGAGCATATCTTCTGAAAAGACATACTGACTTGAGATGAGTTGAATTTTCAAAAAAATGGAAAATCCCCAGCTTCCTTGAAGAGAACTTTATCAGATTGTCCATTTCTCCCCTGGCATTTCAAGCATGGTGAGAATCAACACACAAAAATTTTCTTCTGCCATGATGCAGAGAAGAAGCAAATCTGTATATCATGAATATAAAAAAAATGAAAAAATTCATTGTCCACGTATAGAGACAATCTTTATCAAGAACTTTATGCCTAGAAATGAAATTATTTAGCAAATTATCATAGCTAGACAGAGCAGATCAGATTTATGTGCTCTGTTAGTGTTCACAAAACAGCGAAGAGCTGCTGAAAGACTTTTGGGAGCAAGGTACTAACAACCCTCCCAGACTTGCCTTTGTTTAGTCCACTGCAGTTTATATGTGTGGAAAGAATAAGTATAACCTAAGCCCACTGAGCTGATTAGTCAGATACCTTCTGGCCAGGTATATTTAAAGATTAAATTTTTCAAGAAGGGCTTGTCTCAATAAATTCCTGTTTTACCTCAGCCCTTCACCTTCTTCTGCAGGGCATCCTCTTCTAAAAGATGTAATGATTTTTGGAATGAATTTTGTGTTCCATGTAACTATCTACTACAGCTTGGCTCAATAGTTAAAGATCCCTCAGCATATTTCATTCATGATTTGACCTGTATTTCAAAGATGGCCTCCATAGACAAAAGCTGGTACTGGTAGCTGTTGTGTATGTACCAGTCAGCCATCTGGGCTCTTTTGTTTGAGCAGGATCTCTGCTAGACCTCTAACTTTTAACAGCACTACTAGCTTATGTCTGTAAGGAGAGTAGTTGTAGCAAATGATAAGTTAGCAATGGAGAACATTATTGGGGTGTTATAGATGTTTTTCCTGCTATAAATTACAGCCTATTGTTATATTTTTGTAACTACGGAGCAATTGTGTATTTGCATAAAAATATGGGTCACTGGTATGAGAACATTAACAGGTGCTTCCAACAATCTCATTATTTTCTTAGACAATAGTGATGTGTTATCAAAACCTATAGCATTGTCTTAGTGGTGATTTTACTTCAAAATGTTCAAACTGAAGAGAAAAAAAAAAGAGATACTTTTCCTTTTTCTAAATGGAAAAACTGAGAGACTTTTGCTTAAGCAAATATATTAGGTCTCACAGCCAGCAAGGCTGGCTAGTGAACAGAAAAGAGCCTTCTTCAGCTCGATAGTGGTGGGGGGCTCAGACCTTCTGTACCATTTCTGAGGACAGGCCTCCCACGAGTCACATGTGTTGCGGTGATACGTGAGAAGCCTCCCAGAAGCCTGGCTGACATAGTCACTGGAGGTTGTGACTGCTGGAAACCATACACTTCAGACTGCTTAAACTCACAGAAAATCCTTGGCAGAAAATCCTGTGGAGCTGAAGGCTTTCAAAAGCTCTACTAGTGTATTATTGGAGACACTTAAGTCTTTCCAGCTCAGCTCTGGCTTTCCCAAGGTTTCAGGACTGATCCATCTGGGGACCACCAGCTGTCAGATCTGGAGGGAACCACCCTTGTCGTCTACATGGTTTTGTGAGTCTTTGGAGTAGCTGAAGAAGACAACTCAGCCTGTGAACTTTACACACAGACAAAGCTTAAAAATTCCCGTGCAAAGTCATATAAAATCAACTGCAGTAGATGATGCCTAGAGCATTACAAATGCTGGACTACAGCAGACAAGTACAAGAACACAGAAACTATCATCTCATATCCAGGTTTATGTATTAATGGCACAGAAAATTGCTAATGCCAAAAGGGAAGAGAATCTCTACGTTTGCAAGTGAAAGCTTTATCAGCTCCTTACTAAACGGTGGACTGAAGCAGCTCCTGCATAAATGTGGGCTGGGCTATGTTGCAGAACTTCAGCTCTGAATCACATTTATTTGTACTAAACCTTTATTTACTATTAGCAAGTTTAAATCTAAAGCTTTTCATCAGATTGAATGTATATGCAAGGCAGAAACAGTACAGTGGATGTTAATATCACTTTGCCTTGTTTAAATGTGAAAAGTATTTTGCACATGAGCTTAGGTAATAAATGTTACATCTGCTGGATGATTATGTTTTTCTAAATTTTATCATTCTGTTCTTTTATTGTCTTATTTTTCTACATTTAGTCTGTGTTTTCTATGGAGAATACCTCGTGTATTCCTGGCATGCTCTCCTCCTTTTTCTCTGCTACAACCTTGATTCTACGCAAGGGAGACACATCAATGACTCTTATTCGTTAATATCATTTAATGGTTCTCTAGGTGATTTCTTTCATATTTTCTCCTTCTCTAAGTTACTTTACAATATATATAAATATATCTATCCATACATATAGAAAGGTTTACTACAAATAAGGAAAATATCTTACATGGCTCCAAAAATCTACGTACCAATGAAATTAGTCAGAAGGTTTTGTCATCAGTTACGATGAAATCCCTGCTGTACTGAAATCACCAAATAAATGCTATCTTGGACTTCAACTAAGATTTCAAGTACCCTTTTCCCCCCCATGTACCTTTAAATTTTGTCAGTTTGCAGTGCTCACTATGTGCAGCACTGTTAATGCAGGAATATTAGATGTACCCAGAATATTGACCAATGAAATATTCACAAACAGATAAAAGATAGGACATATATGTGGTATTTATTGTTTGGCTTTAAGAACAAGAGTATATCTTGATCTTTTTTGGCAAGGGGTGGGAGTGATTGGAAAAAAAAAATAGAAAAGAAGAAGTAGTAGGCAGAGGCTGAAGAAAAGCTGCCTTTTCCCACCAGTCACTTGGACAAGGCACCCTGACATGCTGCTCACGTAGGTGTTCGGATACTCTGCAGGTCACTTCCTGTGTGGCTGAAGGAGATCTGGATTTTTGTTTTTTGAAGGAAATGCTTCACGGTACATGTGGGCTTCTAAGAACAGTTAGGTGAATCTACTTTAAAATTAACATGGATGTGAGGAATCTTGGCTTCTATTTGAAAATACACGGTGTGTGTTCTCCTTACCTCATTTCCCCCCCCAAAAAAGAAATAGCTTGACAAAAAAATGTAATCAGCGGTATTATGAAAGAAGCAAAATGCAAAATGTGTTTAATACTAGAGTTTATAAATTTACACTAGAGTTTATATGCTAGTTACAATGCTGGAATTTATATATCCATTTATACTAACATATCTCTGACAAAATATATGCCTGTAGCTGAAGAACTTACTTTGTGTGATGCTCTCTCTACCCATGAGACTCTGAGTGCCCAAGTTTTAGAAATAATGACTCATCCAGGGTGTGTGCTTATTTCAGCTCCTGAAAGTTAGACCCTGAATATAGAGAAAATAAGTTCTAGCAATGAGAACACAAGAAGTTTTCCAGACATGCTACACAGCAGCTGTGGGGTATTGCATGGCTCCCAGACCTGTAAAGGTACAGGGAATCATGAAGGGGTTTTGTTGTACATTTTTTCAGATCCAACAAATGTATTACAGTAAAAAAATCTGAGTTTCATCATGTCAGCTTTCCTGTCCATGTTTGATAAATGCTTTGTGATACTCTATACCTCCTTCAAAGTCTTAACGGTAACACATGAACACAGCACACACTTCAGCATGCAGGAGCTGACTGGCCTGGAAACAAGCTCACAATTACTCCTGTGTACTCTTGTTGTCTTTAGATCAAAGACAACATAATATGAAGACTGCCATTTGGTGCTTAGTTCTGTCAACTGTTTATGGTGACTATTACTTATGGCTATGACAACTATAAGTTTGATGAGAAATCTCGTCTACCTCGTGAGAAATCTACAGTGGCTGGAATATTTAAAACTCTCTGGACATAACACATATTTTCTATTTTGAGACTATACTCTTCTTGAATATTTGCAGCTCCTGTAATTTTCCTAAACAGTCACAACAGCTTGCATCCAATGCCACAGTTTTTCTTCATTTTTTCCTTAGAAAGTTGCTTTCTAGATTCTTGTTAGGGCTACCCATTTTGTGAGATGATGAATTTTACAGTCAGGAAAAGCAAAAATATCTTTGGAGTAGCAGCACCGGATACTTCATCCTCATACATATATCATTAAACCAACATTTATGGCCCTTCTATTGCTGTGATAGTCAATGAAGAATGTTCAATCAGACTGAGCTCTTTAATTGGCTACTTGGATTACTTAAAGAACCTGGTTAGTTGCCATGGATTTAAACAGTTGGACAGAGCATGACAATTGGCAAGTAAGACTGGGCAACCCAGACTGTCTCTGATCTTATCTTCTTCCTAAAGAGGATGAATTTCTTCTTTTCAGGCTTTGGGTAAACCAGAGGAAGAAAATCAACACTATTTTTTTTTCCTTTTCTGATTCTACATTTTTATCTAATTTTGAAACATAAAAAAGTCAGAGATAAAGTAACAAGGAAATGAGGGGTGGGTTTTTTGCCATCTTGTTTTTCACCCAGCTCCGTTTTTCTGCCTTAAAGCTACTTCAGAGTTTTGCAGCACTTGTGTTGTTTGCCCAGACTGCTTTTAACTGGACGCTGTCAAGAGCATGTGTGTGTCTGTGACATGCATGTGTCAGACACAGCATGTACTACAGGACACCGTTTCTAACTGCTCAGGAGAAGCCCAGCAACCCACCAGAGCTCAGGTCAAGCCCAGCCAGGGTCTCTGGCTGGTGAATTCACCGTGCTGACTGACAGTGCCCCGCAGGTCTCAACTACTCAAGAGAAGGGTGAACTCTCTCTACAGGAAAAATAAGCTTCCATATTCACCTCCAGTTTTCACCTCCGCCTCCAAATTTTAAACAGAGACCAATGCAGACAGCAGCAGTTCTCAGCCTGAGCCACCCAAAATTGTCCCTCCTTCTTCAAAACAGTTCTTCCTCGCTCTTCAGCGGTAGGGCTCAGTTTTAATCCAATACTGACCTTGGACTGTCTAATGACTCTAATGACCTTCGCGTGCTACCCATCTCTGAAATACGCATCCAATTTTTCATTTCACTATACAAGACTAAATGTTTAGTTTAATTATTTGTGGGTGACCATCCATTCTTAATTAGCTAAGAAAATCAATATTTATTGTATTTGTGGAAAACAATATTTAAGGCTGGAGTATCTCATTAATGAAACAAAACCACATTTCCACATTTCTTCACATTTGTCCAGTTTTAGGACAACGTTATGATACCATTTAATCATTTTAAATTGCTGAACTGGAGATTTTCCAAATTTCCCTAATTTGAAGTCACAAAAATTTTAACCATGTCCCAGAGCACCCTCTTCATATATTCTCTCTCTGAATATATATGTTAATGTGCATTAATTATACTCTTTCTAAGTACTGTACATGTTTCTGACACGAGGATTCTACATTACAGTGAAGGATTATTGTACTTTCTAGGCCCACTGCAGCTACAGCAGCTTCAATCACTTTAATATATTTTATTACAAGTAGCATTTAATTAGCAGTACATCTACTGTCCGTGTGAATGATCCGATCCTGCACAGGGTTAGGCACATGCTTAATTTTGTGCACCATGAATAGTCCTGTGGAACTGGCTGTTTTGTTGAAAGAATGAGATTCTAACCCCCAAAAAACACTTGGATTTTCACTGCTGTGTGAAGTGACTGGCACTGCAGAGACATGAAAGAGGAATGAGAACTATGGCTGAAAAAAATAAGGTATTTCGGATGGGATCTGGAGACTAACTTAATTTCTGCCTATTTTATTTTTTAAATTGAATGGATTTGCTGGTACCAAAGGATTTAATTTCTCTGTGTACCTAAAGCCTTTTTTTATATGCTTCAGATAGCTCTTGCAGGAATGGTTTACGGTGCCTATATGGGACAATATACAACTGCGTTGGCACTGCAGCTTTTTTCAGCAATTCAATACCCTATATTCCAAAGAAGAATATTTAAAAGGTATTCTTCATAATTTTTTTTAGAACATTTGGAGAAAGAATCTTTTGAAGAGTCGAGAAAAGGCAATATTAAGCTTTTTGTGAAAGGACAGAACAGCTTTTAAAAATCTTTCTTGCTCTAGGACCAAAGCCACACACTTCGTGCATGCCTGTTGCTTCATGGATTTCCTGAAAATCCCTCACATTAGATATAAAGTATCCTAAACCAGAGGGTTATAAAAAGCATCACTGTAGACACAGCCTAGAGCATTTTCAAATTTTTGCTAATTGTTTTGTGCTTACTTTGGAGCTTTGGTCACACTGTGCGTCAGAGAGGCGGGTGTAGGCAACATGGTGTCTCTCACTCCCAAGCGTGGTTTAGGACAGGGTTATAGAAAATGCAGGATGAATGGATGATGCACTAAAATTTAGGTTTTCTGTTGGAAGCTGAAATTATTAGGGAATACTAAGAAATAATAGAGCCATTATCTAACTACCGATGGCAATGACATTTCAACATTCAATTAACGTGTTTATATATATTTAATAACATCTCTTAAAATAGTTTGTTCAGAAAGAACGTAGTTTCTTCACACTGGTGTTGCACTGTAAACTATCTGGATGCCCACACTGCTTGGAAAATAATTGCTTCACCTTTCTGGGAAGCCACTAGGTGGAGATGTAGGTTTACCAAGCTAGGATTGCAACAAGGCTTTACCAGGCACAAGATTGAAAAATGCCTCTTAAAAAAAAGTACAAGATTGATAAATTATGTATCTTGTTGGTTACAAATTCCAACACATCTTTGAAGGAGGAAAAATGGGAAAAAACTAAATGCTCAGTTGTAAAATTGTCCAAGCAAATTATTATTTTTTAAGACACAAGTTCTGATGTTTAAGACTCTGAGAGAATAATCGCTTCATGTTATAAATTGTCTGCTGCCAATACACACACATTTTCCTTTATTCTCCTACCAGCTGCTAGCTCATGCTATCAGTGGTCAGGAACAAACAAACAAAAACTACCCCTAAATTTTTTAGCCTGCTTTCAAACTTTCAAACCAGTGTAAATATGCCAGCAACTGGCACATTTCAGGACTGTTTGCTCAAGTTGAGGGAATTACTTGTAATTCTGGGACTTTTTCAGCAGCATCCTGGTATCTGGTACTATAGGTAAAAAGTAAAGTATGGAATTCTGAGTTGATTTCTCTAAAATAAGACCCATTTCTTTCTGTCTTTCTGCTGCGTATGCTTAATTGTGGAAAGGGAAAATCATAAGTTGAACGAAGCTCTTATTTACGTGTATTGCTTCCAGTTTCCTTTTACATAAACCTTTCTATCTCCACTACTTATGTATGTGCACTACAAACTCTCCCACAGCAGACAACAAGAACCTGGGCATTTTCCAGCAGGCAAGAGCGATTCAGAATTCATTCTTCCATATTTCTTCCCTTAATGTTTCTGCAGCTCCTGTTATTTTTTCCGATGGGTAAAAGAAATAAGTGCTATCTTGACTTTCACCCCCCGGCATCAAAAAGAAGTTAACTAATGTAGTCTATCCTGCCTTCAGATTCATATAAGGGCTCTGTGCATTTTTTGTCTTTCTTTTTTTTTTTTTTTTTTTAATGTAACTTTCAAAGTCATGTTAGAAAGTATTTAGGAAGGAATTTACCTTCTTTCGAAAAGTTACAAAAGGAAATATGTAGCAGATATTAGTTTGGGGAAGGTCAGTATCTTCATAAAAATTACCCCTCCTTTTCCATATCCTTGGATATGGACTTGCTTTTAGCCAAGTGTCTGAGTTTTAATACCATTTACTACAAGCTCTGTAATTCTGCTAACAGTGTACGTAAGTCTAAGGTGTAAGTGGATAGATCATATATCAGCTCTATCTTCTTTTTTTTTTTTCTTTCCTGATTTCTGCCAAAGCCGCCTTGTTAGTGAGAAAAAATGAGGAATAATATTTCAGAAGTAAAAACTAAGAATTGCAGTGGTTTAGATGAAATTGTCCAGTGATGTGATTATTTCTATCAGTGCCTGCAATTTCTAGGGCTATTTCCAGGGAGGACAGCAGAAATGGGAGTAACTACTAAATATTTGAGCAAATTAGGTCAAAAGAAGGGAGTTATTTCTCTTTCTGTTAGAAAACTCTTTCAAGACTCCACCATGTGACAATCTCCCAAAACTGGGATGCGGGGTCCTGCAGCTGCATTCATCATATTCAAGGGGAAATGCAGGCTGTTAGGAAGAGAAACAATGAAGCTCTTCCAAAAGCTAAACTCATCAAAGGGGAACAGTTCTAGTAAGAAATTCAAGAAAAGGGACCTTCTTTAACAAATGGTATTCTAATTTTGCAGAAGGTGTATCCTCACATCTTAACAACAGTATTTCTCATAATCTTGTTCTACCCTTCCACACTGCAGTGCTTCCCAAAAAATGCTGTTAATTATGAAATGGGAGTTCTAGTTATTTTATAGACTAGAATATTTCAGATTTACTTAGGACAAAATACTTCAGGTCTTGCACAGTGAAAATAAGGGGGGGGGTGATATTATTTTTTATTTTTTTTTAAAGTATTGCAATAAGGTCTAAAAGCTAGCAAGAGCCAGGTATGCAGAAAAGCAAAAGGAAACCTGGTTGGGAAGTTCAGTTTTAGACTTAAAGGACTGTGTGATTTATTAGTATTATAAAAATGCCTGTCATTTTAGAAATACATGGAACTAGCAATTACACAAGCCAAAAGTTCTCATGTGCAGCAAGAGAGAAAGAAAGAAAAATCTCTGGGCCAGATAGAAAGGATGAGGTTAACGCTGCAATTTGCAAAGCACTACTTTCAGGGGGAATCTCTCTGCTTTTTGAGAAGCAGAGGGAGGTACCGAAGTGAGAGCATTTCTGCTGATGAAGGGCAGCCTGCCTGCTTCTGGGCTAACACTTTAGCTCCATCCCAACTAAAACTTGGGTTTGTACTAATCCAGTTCAGATCCTTACCCCAACCAACCCCCGCTTCCGCCTCCTCATCCGAGAATCTGCACATCTTTTCATCCTGTATTAGCTCTGAATGCCTCCTAATCATTTACAGATTGAGAAGGAAAACACAGAGCCCCTGTATGAAACAGATTTTTCTCCTCAAATGCTGAATATGAAGTTCTCCTTTAAAAGAATTTCCTACTGTGGTTACACACACACCTACTGAGGTACTCGCTGAAATAACCCAATACAGAATTAAGATTCTTCTGACAGTCAGGGAGAAGAAAGATTTCAGCTTAATCCTAATGAAGAAAGAAAGGAAAAAAAAATCAGTGTCTGTCAGGAGTCTCTTTTGCTGTTAATCAGTAATGTTGCATCTTAACCCTTTATATGCTATAGCCTGAGCCTGCCTCAAGTCACCTGTTTTGAAGTCCCATAACAACAGGACAAATTGCAAATAGGAAACTGAAAGAGGCAAAATCAGTTGTCTGGCTTCAGGATTTAACTGGCAGCATGAAAACTGAAGGGTGCCCGAGTTCCAAGTTCCTGCGTGCCATTCCCCTCACCACACCCAACCTCCTCCCTGGCTTCACCTATCTCTGTAAAACTCTTTTAGCAAAGACCGTTTGATGAGTTCAACACATCTTCTGCCCAGCCGCCCCTGGTTTTAGGGTCTGAGAGGTGCAATGCGCACGCTCACACGCACAACCATGCTAACTTGCAGCCACTGTAACAGCCCGGAGGGCACGGGGAGGGGGAGGACCACCCTCTGACGATCACATCTGAGGAAAACAGACGTTCCCCTCACCTTGAAACCCTCTCTACTTTTAGATGAGAATACATTTGATCAAAACACGATGCCATTCATCTTCTGTGGCTGTTTGTCGATCATAGCTGCTGGAAGGATAAGCAAACCCTATGGAAAGACATTTATCTAAATTATCCTGATAAAATGCTATCACTCCGTGGGGAAAGAAAAATGAGGCAGAATGCTAGTTTGTCCACAATTATACTAACCCGGAGGAAAATCAGGACGTAGAGTTGAACTACACTTAATAAAAGTTGGAGCGTTGATTTAAAAAACAAAATGCTTTCTTTAAATGAAGTTTCTCCTGTTTGAGGATTTGGTCTGTCTGAAAATAATTTTTTTTTTAAAAAAAAGATTAAAAATATGAACTGCATCTCCCATTCAAACAGCATATAGTTAGTGTTTGTGACTTTTCCCTTGACAACTAGATAAGAAGATAAATGCGTAGTTTCTCTTAATTAGCCTTTCTTAATTAAAAACACTAGAGGTATTTGTGATCATAATGAACTCTTCTGACAGAATGGTCACTTGTTCTTCTGGATGTCACTCCGGGAAAATTAGATTATTTTTTTTTTACAGGGGATAAATTCTGTGCTAAGGAAGAAATAAATGATGCCCGCAAAAGCAATGTCCCCTCGGTTTTATCTGAATGAGATGGATGTGTATCTTGCGGTTTTTAGAATGGTGTGGGGCAGTATTAGCCATCATTAGCACCCCAGTATGGATCCTATTCACTAATTACTTATGCTGTCTTGGTTCACTGAGATTTAAGTACCAAGTCAATCCCATTATCTGCAGTCTCCCAAGCTTGCCAGAGTCATCCGTCTTTTATGGAAAAAAAGCACAAGGGTTATCAATAGGACCCTGAAATACTTGGGATTTTCCCACTTCAGGAGGAGGCAAGATTAGTCCTGACTAAAGTCGCATCTTCTCTAAGCTGCTACTTTGGATGTGATAAAAGTGAATGCTGACAATTATCCATAACTACATAAAGAGCGGGAGAGAGAGGGAAGGAGGCAAGAGCGGCGAGGAGGGAAGTCTGCCACACACGCCTGCATCTGTCCTACGGTCGCAGGCAGCTTTTCATATCACCTCAGAGCTACAAATTACAATTCGTCTGTTACAAACACGCGATAATATAGTCAGAAATCAGAAATTAAAATATTCCAACGGCCTCGGGCCTCCTCAGAGAGAAAGAGAGAGGGAGAGAGGCTGAGAGGGAGAGGAGGAGGAGGGAGAGGGAGAGAGAGGAGCACGCCGAGCCTCTGCGCTGCCTGTGTTGTTTGTGCCCTCCCTTCTCCATCCTACATGTTTAATGTCTGCGGCAGCACCGAGGCCTTGTCTGTTTGGGATGGTTGATTGACATCTGCTCTGCCGAGAGGAAGGAACTGGCAGCTATTGGCAGCACTGTCACGTTCATTTGCACACTTTATGAAGCAGCAGTGTGGCTACTAATACAAAAAGAAATCTTCTAAGCAGCATGACATCTCTTGGAATGGAATATTTGTCTTTACAAATGATTGCACTGCTGCCAGTACTTGACATGGTGCTCGCAAACATGTGTAATTGTTGGAAGTGTAATGATGATTATTTGCATATTTAATGTTCAAACAAGTACTGGAGAAGCAACTTAGACTAAACCTTTTATGGGGAGGATTTAAATATGTTCAGCATCAGCCTGATGAGTCCCAGAAAGGAGTCGGGGTCTGAGGGGAGAGCTCATGAGCATGGCTGCTGTATGAAGGGGAGTTTAAGAAATCACCCTGGAATGCGCCACTCAGATATTTTATAGGTTTATTTTGAGACAGATTTCATATGAATTCCTCTCCCATTCATTTTAATTGCTCAAAATTATATTTAAATGTAATTATACGAAAATTTAGGAATGGTCTATTTATCATGTGTCTGAAATCAGCCAAACAGCAAACTGAGGAAAGTAGATAAGCAAGCACATGTTTACCAGTAACATCAGTTTACAGGAAGCCTGTGCCTGATGGCAACGGCACTTTTTTTAACTCTTTGGCATAAGTGTGAGTAGGGTGCAAGTCATGGGAGGGAGGTTTACAAACCTTTATTCCTGGGCTGGAAATACAGTGCTGGACATTTGCCCTGGAAATCAGACACATGCCCAGCTTGATATAAGGCGGCTTTTCTCCCTGTAGAAAGCCCTCTCTTTCTCCCTTAGAATGAGACTTTTCCCCTTCCACATTAAATCATATATTTTTTTTAAATCTTGTGACACAGAGACATAGTCTCCACACAGATGTTGTACACACAGACGTGCATTCAGGCGTGCACAGTTGCACATATGAAGAGGGAAACATTTTATAAAAGGGGTCTCCAACACAGCAGAAAGAAACACTGCTTTTGAAGGCCGTATGTTCCCCTGGAAAGGATACACATTGGTTTTATCAGTGGAATAATTTCAGTTGATACAGATACAGGAATGGCAATTTAGCCCTTCACCTTTAGTGAAGAATTTCTTTAACTGAGGACTTCATCTCCCAACTATTTTTTCTCATCAGAAAGACAGGCCTTCTCCAGTTGAAACTTTCCCTTCTTAAAATATTTATCTTAACAATTAGCTTTCATCTCCCCACCCTACCCCAACTCTCTTGCTTCCTTTCTCCTTTTTTCCTCTCTCTTCCTCTCTTTCTCTTTTTTGTGTGGTCTTAGTACCAAGAGATTTATTATCACCAAATCCTCCATTGTTTGAGGGGCAGCACAATAAACTTGACTCAATTATCATGCTGTAAATTGATTTTTAAAAAAATAATCTGATGGATGAATAGAGACTGAATATCTTCGTCTCTGACCCTGTCGTATCATCAGCAATTCTCTGGCAGGACTCCCACTTGATTGACAATGCTGCTAATGAACACTGTCTTAGGTCTTGTAATGATTTACCTGCCATGAACAAGGTTTGGCAATGCTACCTTTGCATACCTGTCAAACAATTAATCCCTTAAAAAACAGATATATTGTCTTGAAGCATGGAAGTGTCTGGAAATTAATAGAAAAGTGGATGCATAAGATAAATACATGTCTATTCATTAAGCTAATCAGGATTGTTTTGTCGCTTACCTTATTCCAAAAGCACCCTCCCCTATTTGCTTTAGCCACCTGTTGTCTCATCCTCACAAGAAACCAGTATCTTCCTTCATCTGACCAGCTTCTATCTTATTATTTATCTTGGCCAACAACAAATACAGAAAGTACTTGACTGACTGTGGTTATAATCATTCTTCCCGACTGAATGTGCACTGGGCTTGTGTTCTGTTTTTTGAATTATTTTTTTTTATTCATGCTCAGACCACCTACCTGGTCTGTTTTGTCTTCTAAGACACTGAAGGTAAAGAAAACTTTGTACAGCACCTGGTATTAATGCGCAGCTCATTTGCCTCCTAACTCTACCTTCAGATCCTAACCAATCCTCCTCACCATACAAACAGAGTGAAAATGCTGGGGTGGAAAGGACCCCTTTGTTGACCACAGTTGTACGTAGCACTCACTAGTCCTCGAGCAGGATTCTGGAAGAAGAATGATCTGTGTCCCTTTGCCAGCAATAAAAAGTGTCTTTTACTTCTTCAGACATCATGAAACAGAAGAGCCACCCAAATCCATGCTTGTTGGCTTATTGAACAGTACTCGACATGTGTCAGTATGAGCTCCAGGTAGTTTCCATAAAATGTAACTCATCTGAAGCACAGTCTTGCTTTCTTGTAAATAGCTAATTGCTTGCCTAAAACACGAGAATGAGGGTAGGGGCACTAGAGAGTGGCTAGGAAAAGCGATGTTAAAGAGAGGAGGGCCTCATAAAAGAAACAGTTAGACTGCAAAGTTGAATTTAGTTCCTTATGAAATTCTTTGAAGAAGCAAAAGTATTTAAAAAACATATGACAATAATTAGCAGTATTTCTTTGGGGATTTGTTTGTTTGACCTTAGCCTTTTAATCTGTCAAAGTATGCTAATAAGCCTGACAGACAGAAAGATAAAATGCAGAGGCAGATGAACTAACTGAGAAAACATCAGTACAATACTGAATATAGTTATGGAAAAAGAAAAGAAAATTGGTTCAATTAAGCATTACCTTGAGGCTTTGACGACATGCTCACTATCATGGCAAACTTTCTTCCAAATGGGAAGAAGTGTATACACGAGGTCAATATGATTGTATCTGGAATCTCTGAATGGCTTTATTTTGGAGAGATGCATCTTTCTAAGTTCATTTTCTGTCTTAAATTTCAATCCAATATATTGAAACATGGGTTTCTGCACATTGCCTTACTGCTGGGGATTACTGGGTACATTTCATGACATCCACAACTGTTTTTGGCTTGAGAATCTTAGAGCTAGTGAACAAACAGGCAAGAGGTTTCCTTCTGCCTTGAAGACGTGTGAAGAAGTTTGGTTTCCAATGGGATTTTTTTTCTGTGAGATCTTTCTGATTATCTGTGTGAAACTAATGAGAAAGAGAAATAAATAGCCACATCTAAAGAAATCTATTCTTCATTCAAGGTGAGCTGCAAAAAACAGAGTAACTCAAATGGACTAAATTCTTTTAGGACATGGGAAAAGGAGTTAAAATTTTCCTTATTTTCTTTCCCTTTCTGAAATAACGGGTTGTCTCTTCTCACTATAACCCAAACGGCTTTTGCTGGCACGAGAATACAGTCATATCATAACAACAGGCTTTTAGAGAAGTGTTGCCTGCCCTGAAATGTAAAGCTTCTCAAGTCTTTCTGTTCAAAAGGACTAAGAAAACTGCCTGATGATGAAGTGTGGTTTTTCATTGGTACCAGCTATCCCCAGACCTGCAGAGAGCTCTTCTGCAAAATTAGAAACATGATGCTGTGATGATCCTAACTAAAAGACTAGTCATCTCCACTTCCACTCTTAATAAACAAGCTCCAAAGAAGAGGTTAAAAAATTTCCCTAGGCTAATGGTCTCTCCATATTCTAGTGTACTGAGACTCAGTTCCTTGGTAGTGGAGATAAAAAGTATTGAAACTGTAGGAAAAAAAATGAGACACGCTTTGCCTTTCAGATATCCTGCTCCCATGAGCTCTAAACCAAGAAATTAAACCTAAATCAGGATATAGACTTCTCTTTGCTGTGTGACTAAGTTGGGCAACTCACTTCCATGAAGTGAGACTGTGAAGGAGTTCTTCAAAATAAAATGTTTGCACGTTGTATATCAGTGTATCTTATTTCCTGACAGGACATCTGATATTCAGCTTTTCCATACAGCCAAATGAAGCATGACATTTAAAAAAACCTTTTTCCAATGAGTGAGCTACCCACCCCACTTAAGCTCCCTAAAAATATACAGAAAAGGAAACATAGACATGTCTTAGCAGCCAGAAGTGTGTCTGAAATTACTGCCTTTGCAAAGCTTTTACATTTAGTCAACTTTATAATCACTTAAAGAGCTCATCCAAGCTTGGATTTTTAAAAAATGTAGCTAAGGGCTTTCTTCCTCTCTCTGAGCCAGATGCGCAATTACAAACCAAAAATTAAACCAAATTAAAATTTAAAAAATAAAAAAAATAAAAATGTGAACGTGATCCAGTTGAAGATGATACTCAGGGCCTACTGTTGAAGAACTGAGTGACCTGCTATATTCAGTGTCTTGCAACGGTCCTCATACCAGCATCTTGGAATTAAGGGTGGCTGATCTGCACAATGCACGGAGCACAGTCCCGTTATCCCTTTTCCTAAGAACCGCAGCTCTGGTTGCTGTTTGGCTTTCCCCTGCAGAACACGCTGCCTGCTTCTTGAAGCAGAGGCTCCGCTCAGGTGTCCCTGGTGGGAAGGAGAGCTGACTTCCCAGCCAGCCCCCGCCTGCCTCTGCGAAGGGCCGTGGCCGATGTGTCCCTCTCTTGGTTTCTTCCCAGCAGTCACCTTCAAGCCCAACCTTCCCACGTGGACGGCCGAGTGTGCAGGAAGGCACCTTCCAGGTGGGCTTCCAGGAATATATAGAAGCATCCCGCCCCCCCCCCCCCACCTCCCCCCGGCTAAGGCTGGATGACCCTCCAGCCGTCCCAGCCCTTCTGGCGGCCACCAGCTGGCTCCCGGTCCTGCCGGCCCTGCCCCACCGCTGCCCGGCAGCTGGAGGAGCGGCGCCCGGAGCAGCGGGGCTCGGGGAAGGGGCCGGTGGGGACCGGGGGGCTCGGGCCGGGGAGAGCCGGGCCGTGGGGAGGCGGGAGGATCGGGGGAGGTATGGGGGGGGACACACACCGGGGCGGGGTGGCGGCGCCTTTTCTCCCTGGCGGCTTGGAGAGGTGGGCCGGGGCTTTCAGAGGGGCTGACAGATCTGAAGTTTCGGAGGCTTGAATGAAAGAAACACTCAGCTAACAAAACAGTGCGCCACAGAAGAAGTTTCATCTGGTCTGGCCAAATCCCTCCTTTCTTTCCATCTTTTCTCTCCTAATAACAGCTGCCCTCTCATTCCCTGTTACTCCGCTGTGAAGAACAAAACCTCCCTCTGACTATCTGTTTTTCTTTTCTTCCCCAGAGTAGGTCTCATTACTGGTGATTAGCAGATGATTAAAACCAATTCAGCTTCCCCCAGTAGATATTTTCTCCCTGTTTGTGACTAACGCGTCAGTCTTCAATGAACGTGCTCCTAAGCTTATTAACGGGCTCAGAGGATTAGCTGCCACCGAGCGCCGCCGCTCCGATATTGTGATGCAGCGAGTGACATGGAACCATTTGCTGAGCGCAGGCAGGGCCGCTGGGACCAAATATCTAAATCACAATTTTAGTTTCCGTCTAGAGCGAGGGGGGGAGAGGAGGGGGTGGGGGGAGGACCGGGGGAGTTGGAGTGTAGGGGAAATCCTAACAACAATAATTACAAAAATCAAACGTTTGGCGAAGTCTGAAAATAGCCTTAAACTTAAGGGCAGGGGAACAGCCATTCAAGAAGACACCCTCACCACCACCGCCACCCTCAGTAAAAAAAAAAAAAAAAAAAAAAGAAAAAAAAAGGAAAAAAACAAACCGCAAAAATAAACTCCAACAACCAAAACAAACCCCGACCCCAACCCAACTATAAAATATAGGAGCTTCCCTCATAGGCAGATTCACTGATTTAAAGTTCAAAAGGGACTACTATGGTCCGCTGCCACTGCAAAACATACAGGCTGCTCTCGGGGTTTATATCCATAGGTGTGGGTGTGTATCAGATCTATCTGCTGCCCCTATATTACTATGTAAAATCCCAGCCTGTACCACTCTCAAATCGGAGATTAGAGCAGGATGCAAAATTAGAAGCTTTGCTTTATCCCACACACCCTATTAAAAATTATCAAGCTTAAATAAAATTTAATAGCTAATAGTAAAAAAAAAGAGGTCAAAATTATCTGCAGGTTTGAATTATGCAGTAAATTATCCTGGAGAAGAAAAGAAATATTGTGAAACAAGTTAAAATGGGTCAGGAAAATTATTCACAAAGATATGCTTCCTCTCTATTATTTCATGCTTTCTATTTGTTCTAGTTTTTTTAAGGATTGTGGAACTGAAATGTGGCCAAATCTATAAAACTGATTCCCTGCATTACAATTCTTTTCACTAGATGTACATCATTGTAAGTAGTCTAGATAAATAAGCTGATTTGCACTCGCACTCCTTTTTAAAGTCATTTAGAGCTCATAAGTGACTAGAAAATCTGGGAATTGGAGTTGTAGGAGAACCCAATTTTTCATTTCAGGGAATTTTCCTGATATTAAACACCCCCTCCATTTTGGAATAGAACACAGGAGAAAGAACCTTTTTTTAGAAATGTCCCGTAAAGTGACATTTAAAAAGAAATATTATTTGATTATTGGTCAACTGAAATATTTTATTTGGCCTGATTTGTAAAATTTACTCTGCTCTGACTTTGTTTATTTTTTCCATAGTCAGTATTCATTTATTGTTTATTACACAAGCAGAAATGAAAAGTTACTAAAAGGAAGACTGAAACTCTCTGTATAGTGCTTTTTTAACCAAATTTCTCAATTCATTACGATCCTGACAATAAGCACTATTTAGAAAGACACTTTCAAAATTGCGCAAAATATTTTAGATCACAAAATCTATACTTTTTGTACTGAGGATTGCTTCAAAGGAAGATTTAAGAGTGGTTTTAGTGGAGGCAAACTCTGATGACTAAACACAGAGTTAGAACCTTAACTTCAAGCATCTAGCTTTGAAAGCAAAGAAAAATGAAACCATTTGCAAGGATTTTTTCCTCACTCTGTTCTTAAATGCTTTAAAATAAAAGAAAAAGCTCCTCCAAATAATTCCCTTTTCACTTCCTCAAATTTCTTCCATTTATGTTTTCCCTTGTCCTCTTTCCAGTGCAGCTTAACTCTGAGTGTGCTGAAGCTTGAAATGTAGCTTCCGATTTATAATAGCAACAGGGCATGCAGCAAATGTCAACAAATCCCCTGTCACCCAGGCAAGAAGGAAATGTGAGAGGTAAGGCAGAGTAGCCCTTCCTTGCTGCATAACACAAAAAACCCTCAGAGAGGAATAAAGAACTAAGATCTTGCTGAGGAAAAACCTTATGAGCCCATTGATACCAAACCAAAATTGTGACAGGAGGGTGACAGGCTTTGAAAACAGCCAGTTATACATACGGTGCAGGTATAGACCTGTGCGTTTGATATGTATGTAATTTTAAAATGAAACTCCCCCATCGTCTACCTCCCCCTTTGTAAAATTAAAGGAATTCCAACAGGCCAGATTGACCATATTCTGAAAAAAAAAAAGCACCCCAGAAAACCCACATCACTGACCTCAAGTGACCTCAATAAATAAGCAACTGCTGAAGGATCAGCTCTCTTGTGGTGAAACAATAGACCCAAACTTCAGTGGAGCGCATGCAAGAAAATGTCACAGGAGGGTAGCACAGGATTTCAGAGCAGAAAGTTAGTTTGGGGAATAACAAGTTCATGAAGAAACCTTTTAGCAAAGGAAATTCTGAATTCGTCTTAATTTTTAGAGTGGCAGGTACTCCCTTTCTTGCCATTCTGTTACTAGAGATGGGGAGATGTGATAGAAATATATTGTATTCTTTGGCACTGCTTCTTTTTTCCCCTGTCTCTAAGCTGTCATTTTATAAATTTATTCACTGGTCAACAGTGAATCATGCAAAACATAGCAGGCCAGTGGTTCTTTGTGAATTTTCTGTCACTGGTTTTTACTCCTTCTAGTGTGATCAGTCACCTGAGTCACATTACAGGCTTATTTCTGGCTTCAGCTTGGAACAGAGTACCTGTAAGACAAGAGGGAAAGCTGCCTTTGATTGTGTCAAAAGGTCTATGAAATTAGGAGCTGATAGGCTGGCTCATAAAAGAAATTTAAGAATATTTTAAATCTTTTCCTTTGGACTACTTCCTGCCTGAAAAATCCTTACTGGAAAAATGTGGATATTATGAGCAGGTTCGTTCTTAAAATGGATTTTCTCCTTTTATCGTCAGGGACAGAAAGTGATTTAGACAAATGGAGTCTGGTAGGGAGCTTTTTGTATCATTCGAGGCCTTGTCCATCTGTAAGATGAGGCCAGTGCCTATGAAAGGCAGGGTTTGCCTGTCCATCATATATGCAGATTTGAACTCAATACCACAATTGCAAGAGAGGGAGTTAGTTCATCTTCAGAGGCTACCACCACTGAGCTGAATATTACCTTCTTAATCTGAGCTATGATAACAATCATGTGTTAGTTAAAACCACCTTCCTGGTTGCTCTGCTTTCTGAGACGAAAGAAGTAAAGAGATGATAAAGGGAAACATACCCCATCTGTGGCCAGAACCATACTTGCTCAGAAAAGGGGAAATTACTTTTGAATGTTAATCCTAAAGCATTTGTGTCATAGTTTAAGATATGACTTAAATTTAGAAGTGGCCAGTGCAAAAAAAAAAAAAAAGAGAGAGTTAGGAAGAGGCAGAGAGAGAAGGAGGTCTGCAGAGGACCAGGCTTAGCACTCAGCAGTTGGTATTGTTACCAACACACCAGGCAATCCAGCAGGAGCATCGCACAGGCATCAGCGCTGGAACCGCTCCTCGTCCTTGAGTCTTTAGTTTTAAAAAACAGATTATTATGCAGGAGTAGTATTTTCAGCGTCTTTTTACATGGAAGGATGGAATGTGTCTGGGTAGAAGAGACTCCATTTTCTGATTCACTTCTGTGTTTACTTTGCCTTGCATTCAGTTATATTTTTTTCAGCAGGACGACATAAAGTTGTTACTGACTTTGTATTCCGCTGTACCACAACACTTGGTAGAGGGAAAGGAAAGCAAATGTGCAGAGTTGCCAGGAGACAGATTTATTCTGAACTTCAGCAGCCTGGCACTTCCACTGTGATGCTCCTTCCCTCATTCCCTCATGCTCCAGGCAGAGGCAGAAAGACCAGAAGTAGCAGGAAATGACCCACTCCCATTTCGTACTAAAGCATTCAGTTTTGTTTGATTTTGAACCTTTTACGGCCCCAGAAATCAACATGAATATTTTCAAAGGATGGCTGTGAAATGGGTGCAACATGGAAAATTCAAATGGTAAACTTGCCTAGAAGCATTTGATCCTTCTTTTCCTGCTTCTCTGTTTCCAAATGCCTACTTCTCCTCTGTGTTCAAAAGTAGCATTCGGGGAGAAGGGAAATAGATTAATTTGTTAATCTGTTTTCCTTGTGAAATAATAGCTGTTTGCAAACACTCTTAATGTGGAGTAGGAACAGGGCAGAACTGGTGTTCCCCATCCAGACCTCTGCCACGTTCAGAGGACTAATCTGAAAACACATAGGAAAGAGCTTGTATGTTTCGTCTGATCTGAAGATGAATGCTGACTTCCAACATAAATCTGGGAATGTACACAGTCTGAATTGATTTACCTTCTCTGTAACCTTTCTCTATCCATCACTAGACTTCAGAGTTTTTAATCTGACTGTAGAAGAAAGATCTTGAAGAAACTACGGAAAGCAATAAACGCTGTTAGAGTATGGAAATACTAGAATTAAAGAAATAAACCCCCTACAATGACTCAAAAACAACAACAAAAGCCTTACAGGGCTACCAAAAACACGTGCAAAGGCACACAGAAGTGGAACCGGTTAGGGTATAGGAGGAGAGATTACAGCACTTTCAGGTTTTGAGAGTGTATAGGATTTGTGGAAACCAGAGAATACCAGCCAGATACTGAAGAGAAGAATTATTTTAGTTACAACTTCTGAAGAACTAGAGAAATTAGGACTTCTTTACAGTAAAGGAAATTAATTTGTGCAAGGTATTGTTTTGAATGTCATGTAAGGCCATCTGAATGGGGAAGATCATAACTATGTCGGTTTATAATTGCTTATGTTTCTTTAATATGGTTCCTTCTGCCCACTCTCTACCTAAGAGACATCACATTCCTCAAGTTATTCTCATCACCATGACTGCTTAAAAAAATAACTACTTCAATTTAGATGTCCAATTTATGTTTTAAATCTCACCTCTTTTGAAGCGTGGCCTACTTGATACAGACATCTTACTGTTTTTATCTCAGATATGAGTCACATTCCTCTACCATTATTGTTTACTGTTTCTAGGAGATTTTTCCTTAGATTCCTTGTTGGTTTTCCCTGTAGCTGTGAAAAATGCAATTATAGGTGTGCCATGGGGTCTAGCCATTCCAATGCCTGGAATATCATGCTAGGATCGATGCTTCGATCATTACCTAGCTTAGATGCTTGCATGACATAAGGATAGCTACTCTTGCTCTTGTGTGGGGTCTCCCATGGGCTGCAGGTTGGATGTCTTCTCCGACGTGGTCATTCGTGTTCTGTGTGGGGACAATCTGCTTCACCATGATCTTCTCCACAGGCTGCAGGGGAATCTTTGCTCAAGAACCTGGAACACCGTCTGCCCCTCCTTCTTCAGTGACCTTAGTGTCTGCAGGTTGTTTCTTTCACAGTTTTTCTCACTCCTCTCCCTCACAGCTGCTGTGCAGCATTTTTCACCCTGCCTTAAATACGTTATTGCAGAGGATCCAGCAGCATCACTGATGGGATCAGCATTGGCCAACAGTGTGTCCATTTTGGAGCCATCTGGAAGTGGTTGTGTCTGATGTGGGGGCAACCCCTGATCTCACAGAGGCCACCCCTGCAGACCTCCCACTACAAGAACTTTGCCATGTAAACCCAATACAATGTGGGACCAATATAATGGCTTACGTGATTGGCAAACTTATGCCAATTGAATAATTCTCCAGGTTAAAATGAAGTCATGGCGTATATGTTTGTGAATGTTACAGTGCAGATGCTGCTTTGGGTCGACGTCTGATATATGGCCTTAAAAGGGAAAGAAAGAACTTATTTTTATTATGTTTTTATGAAGCTCTACCTAACGTGTCTGGAAGAACTGAGAGCATGGATCTGTAATCTGAGTAAAAGACAGTGCCTATGAATGCAAGACAGAATCTCTCCAGAAACATAATGATGCTCCGAAGAGATATTTATCTACATCTCTTAGGAGCTATTCACACACTCAGAGAGGGTAGAAGAGGTTTCCTACACAAAAGAGACAGGTGCCTAGGATAAGAAGATGGAGTTGTGTCATCTTTAGTCTTATTACAATGGCTTTTTTGTTTTTTTGCAATAAGTATTGAAGTGGGTTCTTGAATATCTGCTTTCTGTATTTCATTTAGCTGCAGTTGCATGTGGTGCTGTTATCCTCAAACACAATGTTCCCTTTATTTTCCCCCAGTTGTTAACAGCTACTTCAAAACTATGACCAAGTGGAGGGATTTAAATAAATACATCAATCAATCAATAAATAAATAATAAACAACCCCAATAAACAATAATAAACAATCCCCCAACTTCAAGCAACACTTTCCAGACCTTAAATATGATATTTAAAAGAATAAAAGGTGTGATCGTAAGAGGGTTGTAAATGTAGCAGTCAAAATAGTAGAAGTCATGAGTTCTTTGTAAAGGCACTTCCTACTTCCCCAACATCTTGACGGTTAAGATTTGTTGATGTTGATTCTGTATAGAAATGATACAATTTTTGCCTGTTCCTAATGAACGGAATTTTTTAGTCAAAAAAATTCAGCTCGAATTCTGAGAATTTTAGTTTTGTAGTATTTTTAACTTGTCCCTCTACTAGATGATCTATCATACACAAGTTTTTCTCATCATAGATGGCATAGCTGGAATGATAGCAGGCTTATTACTTGCTTTCCTTTCCATGTTGGCATCTGAAACTGCGGAAATCTTCAAAAAATTTTCAGGTTATCTACTATTGCTCCTATATGTTGGCTTTGTTGTTCCTTTTCATTCTTTGTCCTCTTCTTTTCTGCACAGTATAGTTTTTTGTAAATCTGAAAGGTAAAATTGTCTCATTGCTTCTTTTCTTGGAATAACTCCATGATGAAAGTTCCACATGGTAGGGATCTGCTGGTAAAAATGGAAAACCCACAGAAAGAATAGTCTTTAGAGATAAAAACTTACTTCTTCATGTGCAGCACCATATGTGAGGAATAAATAGAAGGCAAGCGCTCTATGATTTCTTGTTTTCTTCTCTTCTTCAGGAACAACTACATCTGTGTTTGACAAATTAAAGAGAAATCTGTTGTGTAGAAGACTGTCCAACAGAGTAACAGAGTTCTGAATTTGATAGGGTACTTCTATAGTGATGAGAAGAGCAGGAACTTGAGAAGAAGGAAGCAAGGAAGAGAGGAAAGAATGAAGAGCAATAGAAGCAGGAGACCAGTGTGGTTGATGTAAAGTTAATCAGAGAAGAAAATGAGACTGAAGAGGACCAAAGGAATGTGACCGAGTTATTTTCAGAGGAATTTCATAGCACTGCGAGAGGAGAGAGCAGGACATGGTGGAGCTTTGAGAGATTATTCTAGGCCAGAATGGTCATGTTTCAGCTGCCAAGATTTTATTCTCTGTTACTCTGAGCTGTAAAATACACTGTCCCATTCCTTGGGGAAACACCAAAGTATCCCAGATTATCAGCTGTCACCTGATTTTCAGTGCAGGACAGACAAGAAATTAACAATTTTATAAGATGAAGGGGAGAAAGTGTTTTCCAAGTAGTGCTTGAATGGTTTCCAGTGGAATTAATGTTTCTCATGGGCCTGCTTTCTTTTTAAACCATGCTGAATTCCATTAAAGGTGAAAAGAAGGGAATCAGTCCAATTCGAAGTAGTCCTCCTCTAGCTCTGTGTACCAAACAGAAAAATCCAGAATTACTTCAGCTGTATGGTGGTATGGGTGCTGTAATCGAAACAATTTGTTTCATTGTTTTACCCATGTTGAAAGAAGGCATTTTAAAAATATCTTGGCATTGCACACTATGCATCCAGTATGTGTCCATGAGCATTCTTCCTTGACTGCATAATAAATGATGATAGAATTATGTTTTATCTTGGTAGGATGGATTCACAGGCACAGGACGAGGATATGTGTCTGATCAGTTGTAGTTGCACAGTTCAGGAATCCCAGTTGTTCAAACCTCATCATTACTTTCCATTTCCAGCAGTACTTTCCATTTTGACAGCCCTGGGGGACAGCAATGAATTAATTTCCTTGCAAACCTCAATGACCCCTTCATCAATAGTAGATTTTCTTACCTCTGCTTGATAGACAACTGACTACTAGCTGACCAGATAGCAACACTCTTTTGGATAACAAATAGCAGCAAACAGCATATGGAATTTCTCAGATGGCTAAGTTGCAGCTCCATGGGTGGGACAGAGTCCTCCAACTTAGTGGATATGATTTTGTTTCATGGGATGATTCTGTATTTGCTGCTGTATTTCCAGTGCAATTGGCTCCTTCTAAAGTGCACTTGTGTTCTTGGCTCAAGAAGGTAATATGCATAGGGATCATTTGTCAACTTACACTCAGTCTACAGCTACTTTGTTCTTGTCCAGTAGCTCATGTAGTAGTAGTAGTGCTGGTACTGCTGGAAAGATGGGGTTTTGACTTCTGTGACCTCGGAATTGCTTTTTATTTTCCCACTGGTATCTGAGGCAGCTGTGAAGCAGTGAAACAGTCATGTTCTGCTGTATTTCTGTGCTTCAGCAGTAGCCACAATCGCCTGATCTCTTAGGCAAATAGTCGCTCACCATTGCTTTGCATGGTAAGTGTCAGGCAAAGAATTCCATGATTCAAGCATATTTCCTTTCACATCCCAAGAGTGAAGAAACAAATTGTCCCAAACCACTCTCCTAGTTGGATGATAAAGCAACGTACTGTCCTTTGTGATGCTATGAATTCCTGCCTAGTTGTGGCAGATATGATCAGTTATCTGTTTTGCTTGACATTGATACAAAATAGAGCTAACAGATATGTAGGGTGTGACATCAAGCTACTAATATCAATGAGGTTGCAGGGTAAGCCCTGAAGATCAATTCTTTGAGTTTTAAACAATGGTGAAAGAGGAAGCAGAGATGCAGAGCTGAGTATTTGCAGTGTAAGAGTTTCATCAGCCTGCAAGCTTGTTAATGGAATTTGTTCCCATGCACCGATATCACAGATGGGTAATGCCAGAGAAATGGTGGGCACAATGTGGTGTGTGGTACAGCAAACTGGAGAGTGAGCAGAATCGTACCAATAGCTTACTTCCAGGCAAAGCAGAGAGCAAAACAGTCTGAAGAGACTAGATGCTTATGCAAATGACATACAGAGAGGAGCAAAGGACCAATTAGTCTCCATTGCCTTAATTTGCCACAACTGCCAGTTTTCACTGTTGCTGCCTTGGAGAAAACAGCCTACGTAAACATCTGTACTGGAGGCTACCTTACACCTGAGGTGTCTGCCTCACCGTGTGGCTCTCAGAAGCATGAATGACTGCAAGTGTGGATCATGGAAAGAAGAGGAGTAAAATGGATGAGAGCGGATTAAGTTTTCAGAGAAGACAAGATCAGTCTAATCTCAGTAGCCATTCGTTTCACATCTTTACTACTTTTGTCACAGCAATACTATCAGAACAGGGAAATGTTAATTTCCCGAATATTCTTTCTCAGACTCAAAAATGAACATAATGAGGGACAAAGAATAAAATAAGTTAGAGTAATTTCCTGCTGGAAAGGAGGAGGAAGGAGTAGATAAATGCAGGTTCACAATGATGCTCATATACCACAGCTGGCCTTAAACACACCAACCATTAAACACTAAATCTGATCCCACCTGAGTCAACTCAATCCAGAGCCATGTTTCTGTGTTTGTATGTGGTATGCCTCAACCCAAAAAGAGAGGCAGGGTTTCTAGTATGGGCACAGTTGAGTCCGAGTGTGACTTCGGTTTGACCCACATAGTCATATTCTACATTGGCTGAATTTACCAGCCCGTGTTAGTGATGCCCTGAGAAGCTTTGCACCATGCTACTTTTCCTAGCATATAAAAACACTTAGGCTTCAAAGTGACCTATGGTTAGCATTTTGAGGTAGGAAATATTAACAAAAAATAAAGCAGTAATATATTATATTTGCCCGGAAGAAACAGTGGTATGATTCCAGCTGAAATCCTTATATTTTATGACCAGATTATAAAGTGGAGCAGGAAGCCCTAATTTTTGCTCAGATGGGGCTTGATTTCCCATGGTTGTATGGATGCTTTTGCTTCAGTGTAAGCATTTTCATATCTGGTTGTGCTGCATTTAGCAGTAATAATGGTAGGTACAAACATCTATATTATTGGCACTCTACTGAAAACCCAAGTACGTTCATAAGGATACCCCTATACCATTAATTTGATAAACCTTCTGGCTAGTGCTTCATCTGTCTAAATTGTGTAGTGTCATTTAACTAAAGCAAATGACTCCATGGTAGCCAAGACATTGGATCCAAAGCAATGAATTTCCCTAATGAGAAATACTTGAAACTTCAGAAATGTGGTAGGAGAAAAACACGTGAAAAATGTTGTGGTTTTGGGAAAAAATTCTTTAATGAATAGCTTATTTGTTTAGTTTATACTCGGACAATGTGTCAAGGCTTTTTTTTTTTTTCAATATTACTGCATTTAAACCATATGACAGCCAACTATATCACCAAACGGAGGCACAATATCTATCTAACTATGCAATACATGTATATTTGCATAGGGTATACTCAAGGCAAGAAAAAAACCCAGAAAATCTTCTATTGTTAGTTCCAGTCCTTGAATTTTCTTAAAATATTAAACATACAGAAAATTTATTTTCCTGTTCTGGAGAAGAAGTGTGAGAATGTGTCTTCGGAAATATATTTTATTCTGGTAAGAACTCAAATGACATAGCACTGGGGCCATCTCACAGTCTCATGTATATGACAGAAACACAGAGCTGCAGAATTAGATAACTTAAGTTAGGCTGCACACCAAACCTATCCTGCTGCAGTCCAAATGAGGTTATTGACTCTGAGAAGGAGCCATTGATAAAGCAATTATTACCAGCAGCCAGATGTGTGATAGCTCATTTTTGGAAATGGACAGATGCCCCAGCTTTAATGGCATGGAGATATCAAACATGAGAAATCCTTTGAACAGAACCAAAATGACAGGCAGCCTTTATCAGAATCTAGTAGATTTAATGAATAACATTTCCTTGCAACTAGAACAGAACAAACACACGGCTAAGAGGCCAAATAAGCACAAATGAATCTTTTAAAGGTGACAAATATGCTTTGTATGAATCAGATTTGTTAATACTTGTCCAGAAAATTAATGTATTCTAATAATGATTTATTTATTTATTTAAGTAACCAGGACATAATGTACTCTAAAGTTAGGTGCATAATTTCAGGTACATTCAGTTTATTTCCATTCATTGCACATCCTTATTAGAAAAGTCTGCCGTCTGAATACTACACTGCTATGCCAAATGTGCAATTCTATAAATCAGCCAGGGAGAGAGGGTGCCAGCCCTTCCTGATGATAAATACAGTGGCAGGAATCTACTTTGTTTTTATAGTATGTAAGGCTGATTAATCCCAAGCTGTTTGCAAACTCCATTTCATACAGGATACCCCCATCCTTACAATCAGATTAACAAATCAAAGGTGTATTCAGACTTGGAGACAGGTTGCCACTTAAGTATTTCAGATACTCAGGCATTCGGTTAAACTAAGCTTGGATTAACAAGGTTAACTATTTAAAGGGAGTTATGTTTGGGAGTTCTCTGTCTCTGCTGATTTTGAATGCTGTGCTCATGGGGTAGTGCCGTCCAGTCTTAAGAGCTCAGCGAGCTTACGGAGCTTTACAGCCTCCCTGCAAGCTTCATGAGCTTAATTGAAGATAAGTATATACAAACTCACCTTCCTAGAAAGACCTCTATTTATGTAAAGGGAGAAAAAACCCAAACAAATCTCTTTATGCAGTGACTGAGCTGCATCTCTCCTGTCATCATTTATCCTTATTTTTATATAGTAGAATTTATTAGACTAAAACCGTTAATCGAGTGGAATAGATGAAAGTGGAATCATTCAACACTGTCACCTTTTGTTGTCACTTGAGACTCTGTAGGAGGTGACAGAGACTGATCAAATTATTTATTAGGAGTGAATCATGCCAACTGATTTAGCCCCAGTGGAAAGCGGATCTGTGAGGGTCTGGGCCAAAGTCCCTCTCTGCTTTTCTTTCTGAATTTGTAAATAGTAAAAACAGAAGGTTGCTAGCTAATATGCTCAGCAGTGTTCCCTTACCACTTGGAAATGATTGTCTGTCACCTAGAGCGACCAATCTTGCAATGAAGAAGTGAAAAAATGAGTAGCATCTCACATGGACAACCTGAGTGCACTCATGACTGAGAAGAGGAGGCCATTAGAGGCCATATGCTTTAAGGACTGAGGGTGATATTATGTGTAAGGGCTCTTGGCTGATGGTTTAATGATGCTGTTGCACTGAGGGGTTACTTGTGGGCTGTACTGGAGCTGATGCTGGTTAGAGGTGAGAAATAGAAACGTGGACGTGGGGCAGGCGCTGTGAAGAAGGGTGCTATGGCAGAGTTTTGCTGCTGTTCATGTTTTGTTATGTTCAGCTCTGCAAATGCAGTCCTTTAGCAAGAAACCCTCCACTTACATAGTCATGAGTGTATATACAACCACTTCTAAGGGAGAGAGACATTTAACACTATCACTTGTTCAACTATTTGTGATCATGATAAAAACTTGATGACCATTGCACAGTAACAGAAATGCACTTACAAGCTTATTTATTTATCATTTACTATTTATGTCCTTAAAATGAGATTGCCTTTCTTCAGAAATGTCCAAGTGTCCTAATGAGGGACAAGGCTCTGCGAGAGAGCCTTGACTGTTGCAAGATGGTGAAGCTCCATTTGGAGAGGCAGAGTATCCTCACGTGAAAGGCGTGTGTGACAGGTGATTCTTCCCATACTTCCTCTCTCTAAATTATCTGGATAGGGACATTCAAAATGCTACGTATTGGTCAGAAACGTGGCTGTCCTGTGGCTGTACAGCTAACTGGAATTCAGTACAATCCAGAGTTATTTGCAAGTAATTGCTTCCTAGTCAGTTGATAACTTACATAGTGGCAGTTTAGGAGAATGTTCATTATATAAAATTAAGAAGTGTCCTTAAAAGTGTGTTTAAGAATTGTTTCATTTCAACCCGTACTAATGCAACAGAAGAAATAAAATGAAGTACGGGGAGGGGGAGCAGGGGTAAGGAGATAAAAGATCTCAGGAATATTAGGAATTAAATAATTTATATTTATAAATATTTACTTTTATATTTATATTTAAATTTATATTTATAAATAAATATATTTATATTTAAATTTATATTTATAAATAAAGTTAAGTGATTTTAGTCTGCTATAATATGGAGACTGTCTTTTCATTCTCCATCCTGCCTTACTTTAAATAAAGAAAATACCATATAATATCATGTAAGAATGACTGAATATTTTACTTTCTTTTACTAAAGTAGTAGTTATGATAGGATCAACTGAAATCCCAGCTGCTATTATTCCCTTCCCACAAATTTTTGTTACAATAAATGCTTATTTTATGGATGAATATACATTGCAATTATGGAATTAAAGGATGTTTAGGAACATCTAACTAAGAAAAAGTGTGGGTGTTAGGAAGGCTGGGTGGCCTGTTACTGGTAGTTAATACCGGTCCTCTTCCAAAAATATTTTGTCTTCTCTGCTTATGAAAAGATTGAGGAGGCCAGCCAGAAGGCCAAATCCTTCTACGTCTTCCTTTCTAAATTACTCCTGAATTCCTGCCACATCTCTCTGGGGGAGAAAGAGCTACAGTAAGAAGAAAGTGCCTGCCTTTAGATAGTACATCCTGCAGTGTCACTCTTTCATCCATATCAGAACTCTTTGCTGTCATCTGAAATTTAGATTTCTGTCTCAAGAAACAGACCTTTTCCTATGTAATTACCACGGAACGCCACAGAGTTCAGGAAGGAACGAATGGTTTATTTTATTTCCTGTGAAGGACACTTTAGTTCCTTGGCTATTTCATGAATGATTTCTGTAACATCACCAGTAGCACTGTTTCTACTCCTCACCATTCTTCTGCAAAAGCCCCACATACCAGGTTTATCTGCCATTTCTTAGTGTAATTTCAGTGGTTAATTTTTGCAGGTCAAGAAATTTGTTCTGTGACAAGGAGAGTTCCAAAGTCTGGTTCTCCTCACAAGATTCGTCCAAATTAGGAAGCTCCATTCCGCTTAGGTTTATGGTTGGACTGACTTCTCCCTGTCTTTCGCTGTCCATGCACAATGCATTCTCTGTCTTTCCCTCTCACTTATATTTATATAAACAATCTCAGTAAAGTATCCTACAAACATAAACGCTGACAATTTAGACTGCTTAAAATTCAGTGGTTAATAAGGTTCAAAATAGTATGCTAGTCTAGGTGCTTGTTAGCAACGCACAAGTGTAATACAGGTCCCCTGGCCTATCTTGCACTGTATGTTAACACTGAAATGACAATTAAAACAAAACAGATACAAACCAGAACAAGTTGCACTTGTTCTTATTAACATTATATTTTACAGTTGTTATACAAACAATTAGTAGGAAAAGACTAAAACATCAGTTCTGTTGGCAGGAGAAGGCACAGCCATGGCCAATCCAATCCAATTAAACCATGTCTCCAGTATGCAGATGAACAGCAAAAGTGCAAATCAGAACATACCACTACATTGCCATGCCCAAGACACTGAGAGCCTGATCCCAACAGATGTGAGGGGCGCTATCAGGAAGAGAGGAGATGTGTTGGGAATAAAGAACACAGAGTGAGAGGGGTACTGTGAAGCTAAGATATCTTGGGTAGTTAAAATGGTTCTCACATAATTTATGTAGTAACACCTGAACACCTGAAATGTCTTTCCCATAAGAAATTCTGACATTTCAAAATTACTTTTCAGCCAGAATAAGAACAAAGAATTGAAATCTGTGTTTTTCAAGAAATTAAATTTTCAACATATCCTCCTTCCCTCCCTCCCCCCAGTTCCACTGCAAAAAATATGAAAATAAGCGTACAGGGGCAACTTCATTTTTAGCCTTAGTGTTTTGCTACATAATGGGTCAAGTATTGAAATGAAATTACATGACCTCAATGAGATTAAATATTTCCATAACTTTGCATGAAAGATTTCAATGAAATAAATACATTCTACTAGAACATACTTACTTGAATGAGTCATCATTTTCCAGTAGAAAGTTTTTGAAAAAACAAAAACATTACTGTAATATGTTTGCTTATTTTTTAGTTGCCCAAATTCATGAAGTCTGTGACATTCATTGAGTTTTCAGTTTCACCCAAATAAATAAATAAAAAAGCTGCAAGACACAAAGAGACAAATTTCTAGTGAACTGTAATCCTTCCACACAACTGGCTGAATCATATAGGTTTCTTGTTATCAAAACACAATATCTCTTGATTATCTATAGCATCATTTATAGAGCGATGAAGTGATAGTACTTGTTTCTTAAAAAATCTGTCTTGTTCTAATTAAGTATTACATTTGTAGGGCTCTCTCACACACTTTATTTACTCAAGTTTTTTAAGGCTTAGCATTCTGACATGCAGGATAGTATACATATATGCTAAAAGCAAGCAACACATTTAAATGCTCAGAAGCAAAGCAAGAATTCTCCTCCCCTTTAGCTTATCATTAAAAGAATCCAGCAACAGAGGTCAGTCCAAAAATGCTGGACTGAAATGTGCTTTGCATTTTTTTTCAGAGAAACCTGAAATAGATTAGTGAATTCTAAAGGCTGAAATGTATTTACAAAATCAAAGTAAAAAATACAGGACAGATCAAGAGCAGGCACATTAGGTATGTTCTTCAGCTTAGGAAGAATAAGTTTAAGTTCATGTATTAGGTGAAAGTTCTCAAAGCTCAGACTGTTATTTTCTCACAGGGCACTGCTTACTGACAGATTCAACATGCGGACTGCATTTCTGCTGGATTTGATAAAAATACAATTAAAATGTTGTACAGGGGGGTACGCCAAATTGGCCCACATCCTAGAACCCACTCCAAGCAAAACCTTGAGGAATATATTGTACAAGAAAAGGTTTGTCCCCTGGGATTACCTCCCACTTCCTTTAACCTGATATTTTGCTCATCCTATTATGAGATTCCTCAGAGGGGTGAAACACTAGATTGCCTCATTAAGACTCATCATTTACAAGATGTTGACAAACGCTGGCATTTATCCTGTTGTCATAATAAATGTGAGAAAATGACCACTTGGCAATAAGTGATTCTATGCAATTGCAGGTTATAAAATACAAGAATATAAGGGTCTGTGGATAATGTATCAGTATCACTATGTAGCATCTCTGAACAGATTCTGCATGCATTGTAACAAATGTAGGCTGAAATAAATAATAGTGGACAGCTTCTTTTTAAAGAGTTTCCCGCATGTGCAACCCAACCATTAATTAAAAAAAAAATATGAGAGAATGGTTTCAAACCCATCACAATAATGAAACAGTTATTATTAATCTTACTGTCTATGACTGCATGCGTACCCAGTGTCCATATTGTCATTGTTGACAGCCTGAAAACTCTTTTAACTCGGTTTGCCTACAGCTCTCATCTGCCCTGTGGCTGTTGACAGCATGGCTTTCTTAACAAGGGTCATCTTAATGGTATGTGTGAGGTCACCGCAAAAGGAGATCCCACAACAGAGACTGCTGAGCCAGTTTTGGGCGAGAGAGAAGATTTCTCCTGAGTCTGTGCACAAGTGTTTTGAGAAGTGTTTTTTTTTTCCTTTGGGAACACTGGCAGTGTGGTCACAAGGCAGTTCTGTAGGCAAATAATATGGATGAGAACCAAATTTGGCCTTAAATCGGGCATCAGGATAACATTACACCTTAGTGTAGTTGCAACTGCTTTTAAGAAATGTTCTGCAGGATTTAAGTGTACCTTGGAGATGCAATCAGCCATAAAAGCAGACTAAGACAAACACAGAAACATAAATGCCTGAAGATTAATAGTCTTTACTCATAAAGCTGTATTTTTGAGCTCCCTGTTCAACTACAGGGCCCTGAACCATGCAAGGACTTCAGTCTTCTCAGACATCTCAGGTTCTGCTTCTGCATATGCATCTATTTTGACCATTTAAAGAAAGTTGATATCTCTATCAACTGTAATTTTTGTTTTTCTGCAGATAATTCTAAACAAAAGTAATAACTGATGATCCTAATCATAATGGCTTCATTAATAGACACCAAATGTCTTCTTTGTGAGATAAAACCAGTGATATTGCTAACAATCAGTATAAAAAGTGACAATAACTCAGTTGCCCAGGGTATTGAGTTGCAGGTAGTTAGTAGCTCTGTCCTACTTGAGTAATATACTGCCTGAAACACTGTTCTTGTGGTGATTGTGGGGCTCTAAAAGAATCAGCAAAATTCCTTTGTCACTGGAATTTACAACCCCTAATTTGACAGTATCTAACTGGGGAATTCAAAGAGGGGGATGTAATTCATTGTGTCCTGTTTCTGTCACCAGTCATTATTGCTCACCTTGTGTTGCTGATGATTTGACTTGATTTGCGTGTGTGTATGTATGTGTTACTTGAAGCGCAGAGAGAGTTTAGGCATTGCCTGTTGAAAGCTGATGCCCTTTGGTCCACTTCTTCATTTGGGTACTCATGCAGGTAATACCTGCTCCTATCCTCTCCTTTCCCTCTCCTCACTTAACCCTCTCAGTCTGCTAAGGCCTTAACATGGAGTACTACAGTTTGCTGCCAAATAAACCCCTAGTAGAAGCAAAAAAGGAAAAAAAGCTCTGAAGGAATCCTTACATTCTTTGGACCACACTATATTTTGAAGTAAATACTTTCCAACACTAAATATATATTGGTAGCAATGCCAAATTACTGTTAAATGGAAGGGACTTTGGCCTTTGAGATATGGGTTCTCCTCTTCAGCTACAGTTTCTCCTTGTGTCACAGACTCTTTCAGCTCTGTTCCTGGATCACGTTCACTGTGAACGTTCATTATTACTCCTTTACTCCTTACATATGGTATGATGTTTTCCCAATCACAACGCCATAGGGTGTGAGTTTATCATGCTGTCTCCTTGCCTTTGTACTCCTCTATTTTGTTTATAGTATTTTTAATTGAGTCCTGGACTCCCAATCTGCATTCATTAGACATAGAGCAGATAAACACTTGTAAAGACACAATTAAGTCACAGCCAGGTAGTGGTGTTTTCCTCCCTGCTGACTTTACCTCTGCTGAACGCAGTTCATTAACATTTCCATAGTTTTTGGTTACCCCACATTGGAATTTAAGTCTGTATTTGCTTATTTGCTAGCTTATTGCCTGTTTGAAACCCCACTGCTCATTTGTTTTTATCAGATATGCAGAGCTAACTCCATGTACCTGCCTACCAGCCAATGAGGTCTGAATTCCCCAACCCCACCTTTTCCTAAGGGATTCAAATATTTAATTGCTCTAAAAGACATTATTTTCCTTGCTCTGAGCAAAACTGAATAACTCACAAAGTAACATGCAGAAAAGTATGCAGTATTTACCAATTTCTCCACTGTAGAGTACAAGTGGAAAATGATCAACACTACTATTCCAATGAGCATAATTACTGCAATCTGACAATGCTGAGATGCGCCAGAAAGCTGCTTCTTGTAGAGCGTTGTGTTGAATTACGTACTGATCGGGAACAGACTGTTACCATGGGTATCTTTGAGACCACCTTCTTAAGGTTACCTTCTCAATAAGTTGTGTTAAGAATTGAATTTATATTTCTGTTTCAGATGCACTACTTTACTACACACCTGAGAGTGTCCTTTTAAATGTGCAAGGCTGGGCTATGGAGGCATACTGAAGGTGTGTCCCAAACCTGAAGCACTGTAATGCATCATGAACTAAACAGCTAGATTTCTCCAAAGATCCATAGCAGTATCTCTGCGTAGACCTCTGCAGGGTGATATGAAGACACAGTTTATGAAATGGGATTATTTATATTTCTACATGGAATAGCATCTCATAGTATAGGAACACCTAAAGAAGCTGGGCATTATGAGCCATATTGAAATGCTTCACTGTTACAAGAAGAAGGGAGTTTCACATAGTAAAGGCTTGGGGGCACTTTTTTGTTTGATTGTTTGTTTGGTTGGTTTTTGTCCTTGAGAAAATTTCAAAACCTGAGCAAGTAATGTTTTGCTAGTTTTATAAAACCACAAAACTGTCTGTCTCTAAAAGAGTGAGCTTTCTCTGATCAGGATGTTTTTTCTATAGCTGTGTGGAGCTCCAAACTAGTTTCTCTTTATGTCAGTAGAAGAGCTGCCATTGAGTTTAGGGGGGAGCAGATGCTGGCTCTTTGTGACCTACCAACACACCTGAAGCAGATGTTCATAACCATACAATGGTATGTGCCCAGTCTGTGCCTTATTGCTCATTCACCACTATCATCTTTCCCTTCTAAGAAACTCTACATCAAGTAACAGTCACACACCTCTGATTTCCTTTTTGAACTCATAGGCTTATTTTGCAAACACCTATATATAAAGAACAATGACCAAAATAAACTTTATAGAAACCAATAGGGCCAATGCAAATAAAGACCAGTGTGCTGTCATAAAAATAAGTTAATCTCAACCATCTGGAGGTGTGTGAAAGCTTTTGTGAATGTGGTATAAAAATTGAGCATGATCTTCTTCCTTGACATTACCAGTTTGTTAAATAATGAACTTCTCTTTCTTTTTCACCCTGAATTTTTTATATTGTTTAATTCAGAGTGAAGACTGTTTCTAATGCCCATAGCACAAACTGCTTCTGGATTTCTTCCTGACAGAGTATGTTCATGATACCATATACTCATATAGTGTATATTGTGCAATATGCCATATGACCATGCTCATAACCTTGGTACTAGTAATAATAATAACAATGCAGACTACTACTTTAATAATAAATATGAATTAGAACAGTGGTTAAATCTGGTTGGTTATAATTATAGGTTGCCCTGGTGAAATAAATTTCAGTGGGGTTTGGTTCTATGGTTTAGGGTAGTCTCCATTAAATATAGGGAAATCCAGTTAATTAATTAGCCCTTAGTGTTAAATGAGTTTTTTAAGCCTGAGAGACAAGGGGAATGTGGGATTTGTAGGGGCTTGACAGTGAACGTTTAATGATGTTAAACACAAAGTGACTGTTAATGTAGGCTACGGTACCTAAGAGTCAGAAATATAGTCAGAGATAGGAGCAAATAAAGCACCAAGGTTTAACAGGAAATGAAGAATATTTACTCAGGATGTTCAAACTGTCTTTATATGATTTACATTTTTTTTGATGGTTACAGTGCCAGGGTCCCTCACAAAGAACAACAGGAAATGTTACGCAAAATGTGAGTTGACTTTTTCAGAGCATTTATGCTGTTCTTTTCCTGGGTGATTTGCCAGCATGTGAAACAGCTATTTTTGAACAGCTGTCCTTGGTAAAGGGAGGCTTTATGCTGTTGTCTTCACATGTCTTCATTCTGGGGTAACCTCAGCAAGGATCACTCCTGGACTGCATCAGAAACCATCCTAAGGTTTCTCTATCTGGTGATACTGTGTGCCTGGCTGTTCGTTTCTGGCTGAGTGGACTTTTAACCTCTTAGAGGACCTCATCCTGTTCTTCTCATGTGGACGTCTCTCTGCGCTTTAGGGCTTTTTCATTCTTCCACCTGTCCTACTTTACCCTCACAGCAGGCTTACAAAAAGTGTGTAATGGTACTGGTGTAGCTTGTTAGGGCCCTGAGGGCATGGCCAGCCGTTCCTGGTCTTGCCCACCTCCCTGGAGCTACCCCTGGTAGTCCAGAGCCAAGGACTCCATGTCACTCTCCCCAGGATGGCCAGACCCTGCCACAGTCATGACGCAATGGGGCTGGTCTCCAGCTCCCCACAGCCCTTCCCTGTCCTGCCCACCATGGGCCTTGCCAAGCCAGACCCCACCACAGTCCCATGTCCTGAGCCAGCCTTGGCCTAGCCCTCCTCTCCACAGCCCTGTCTGAACCTCCTGGGATGTGTCTGACCCCAGTTCCCCTCACCAGGCCTGATCCTGACCCCAACTGTGGGCTGATGTTCTGGCCTCACCCTGGGATCTCCATCGTCTCCCAGTTTCCCAGCCCACAGGGAGCAGTTGGCCCTCACTGCCTTGAGACATAGCTCATCCTTCCAAGAATATAACCATGTTCCTTATTTTTGTTTTTATTCATGTCTTTCCATTTGTACACACCACACCACTACAGAACCTTCAGGAGTTATTTATGGCCAAATACTGGCATACACGCAGAATGAGATTCATCCTCTTTAACTTTCTTGGTCTACAGAATAGCTGTCTCCATCTTGGTTAGTCATTCTAGGTTGCCTTCATCTTCAGTGGCAATAGGTGGCATTCATTTATCTGGCATGTATCAGCAATTTACACTGGGGTACAAACTGTAGCACTGTATAGGTGGTACAAGGGTGAGTGGGACACATGTAGAAGCTCTGGGCTCTTCTATGCTGCTTCTCTATTCCCTGGGCCTCGAGGCTGTACTATGTTCATGGAGCCTGGAAAACAACAGAGATATTCCCAAAGTAGGGGGTTATGAGTAGTTCCCTGGCAGCCACTTGTCCCTATACTGATGTCAGCCCTTCGTAATTTTTTATTTCCAGCCTCCACTTGAACCTTATGCTAATTCTATGCAACATGGGTAGTATAGATTTGGTTTTTTTATCAGTTTGGTGGAGGGACAGTGATCAGGGACCTCTTGAGATGACAGTCTGTCAGATTGTAAATCAAGGAGGATCTCTCCCTTAGCAGTCACAAAGATTAAACAGACTAATGAATCAATGTTTTAGACCATCCACTCTGGGGAGCCTTCACTTAAGTCCCAGCACTGTTGGTCAGGTCAGAAAATGCTCTTTTCTGTCAAATGGTACAGTTCCCTACGTGGTAGTGTGCATTCATCCTCCTTTGTGTGAGCTGTAAAAACCTGACAGAGGCAGATGTCAATCCATACTGTTGTGACACTTCCTCGTTCAACTCTAAAACTTTGCAAGAGCCTTTCACCACTCAGTAATTGACAAGGGAGGAGAGGCTGTGTTTGTTCATTTTGCAGAAATCAGTTTAAAAGTTAATCTTTCTATTTTTCCTTTTATTAGGCAACATTTTCTGTTGAAGAATGAGCTATTTATAACCATCCCCTCTCCATCAAACACCCAGCTCTTTGTTTTTCATGTTTGCTGTCTTTAGGGCCCTTTACCTGCATCACCACATCTATAATTTTAATCTCAGCTACAGTATTTTTTGAAGCTAAAATCTTTATGGAGGTACTGGATCCTGTTCAGTTTGGCAGAAGTTCTGTGATCCTGAAATTCTCATAAATTACAGCATATGTACTTTGAAGCAGATGTTCTCTTTAAGATCGTATATTCTGTCCATCTCTCTGATGACTAAAGCACAGACATTTAAATGGACTGCCATACCATTAAAAAATGACCCATGAATGTAGAGAATAATGTATTTCTGTTAATGCATATTACACTGAAGGCACATATCCTAAAAAAATAATACAATGGCAAAAAAAAAGAAGTTGTTTTAAGTGAATAATTTGTTAGAATCTTTGTAACAGAAAAAATACTGAACTGGTATTTTTTGACAACCAAAATGTTGTGAGCAAGTAATACTCAAAATAGTAAATGCACTTCATTCAGCACTTCCTCAGTCATAATTTCTGTTCCTTGAGTCAGTAAATGAAGAACCTTGCCATCTTTGATTTGATACTATTTAAAAACACAGACCTGTAACTCAAGAGATCTAGTGATGAAACAGGAAAATAAATGACTGTATTAAAAATGTCACTGCCCAGATGGTCCCATATAGAAGTTCTGATCTGAGTACTCACTAATTAAAGAGAAGGTGACTGGAATCTAAATTTATCTTCTAATTTCATATCTGACCTGTATCTACACATGAGGGGCTTGAACACATTTAATTTTTGAACATAACCCAAAAAAGCACTTAAGCAGGTGCTTAACTATAAACTGATGTTTGACTCCTACTCCTATAAGTAGAGATGATTTCCTGAATCTGGGCCATGAAGGAATATCAAAGCTAGGTCCTATTTTTTCCAGTTAAGGGAAATCAATCATGATTTATATATTTGAAGTTAATTTTTTTACAAAGATATTAAGTTTTCAGGCATTTTATGTTCATGGAAGCTAGCAAATACGTCAAGATAAACTGAAATCCTTTCATTAACAGCAAAATAGTTGTCTACAAGGTAAACCAGTTTACTGTGGTAACATGGGTACAAACCAGAGGTTTAAAAGACTATATAAAACATGAACAGCTAGAGGATATTTAATGAAATCCCCAACACATAACAAGTTTCACTCTGCAACAACATATCAGGATGCTTAAAAAGTTTCCAGAGATTTTTATTCTTTTTTACTAATGCTTAATTGTGTTACATCATTCCCATGCAATCATCTGCCTGTGCAGTAGCCATCAGTGGGACTTTCACTGGCTGTCCCCAAGCTTGCAGAGATAGCATACAGCAACTTTGTCTGAGAATGTAAAGAGGAGACAGAAGAAACTCCAAACCTTTTTTATGAGACAATTACTGTATTTTGTGCATTTCCAATGTGTAACAACATAGCATTCTCATCTTTGTATTGCCTTCATAACAAATAAACTTTACTGTTCTTGGTTTTATTCCATATTGTTCTAAACTTGTTATTTTACACTTGTATACACATGCACACACAAGTCTACGACAAAATTTTATCTGATCCTACTACAGCTAAAACACATGAAAGTTGCCACTGCATGTAATAACTCACTGATTGATGGAGAAAGGAAGTACACGCAAGAAAGGGTGTACTGCTGGTTCTGTGCTGACTGAAATTTTATCTGCTCGTGGTCAGGTTTCAAGGAGTGATGGGAAAGCATTTTAACAGCCATAATGGTGGGTGTGGCTGCTTCCAAACACTGTTTCAACAGTTGCTGCCTTGAACAGCATTTGATCCTTGCCTGAGTTCTAGGTTGCGGAAAAGTCTTTTCCTCTTTCTAACTCCTTATTAACAGGCAGATCAGCTGGGAGAATATTCCTCTCAAGTTTAACATACATTAAAGCAACAAAGCAGTCCCACTGGTGTGGAATTACCACAGAGCCAAATACTGGAAATTTGCTAGTCATTGGAAAGTAGAGAATGAGATTCTGGTCCTACTAAATATTATGGGAATGCTGTGATTTTACTGGAGCCAAGATTTCACCCTATACTCTAAAATGAAATCCCAATCAAATTATTCCAGGAAAGCTAACTGGTGATTACATTACTGTCTTCATTAATGTCTCTGTTAATCTTTCTTTCATAAGATAGGAATCAAATAATTAATATTACACATTTGTGTTTTAGTGAGATGCAAAGGAAACGGTAAAGGCATGAACTGAAAAGTAAAGATATTTTCAAGTTTAAAGAACCATGTGATCTGTATATCACTGCATGAACGGAAAAGATAAGGGGCCATATCAAAGATCTGTAATTGGATTAGAAAAGGATATAATCATATGGTGTCTTTATTCTTTAGATTAAGCCATTGTCTGTCAGAGAAAAAAAAAAGAACAGAGAAGGAAAGGGGAATAAAAAGATAAAGAAACCCCTCTTTTATTTTTCTTAAAACAAGGCAAAGCAAAACAAGGAATATTCAAACAGTAGAAGATGGGACAACCTTATACTGGTATAAGTCACACCTCTTGCTCAAGCTATGTTTTATATTCACTGTTTGTAATAATTTGATTAAACAGTGACAAACTCTGATTTCTAAACTCCAGCCTTACTTGCAGGAGCACCATGCTAGTTCCATCAGCTGGGATTGCTGCACTTTACATTCTGCAACTTCCTTCTAGACCCTGGGGATAAGAATTACTAGAGCTGAACCATCATTGGTCATGTGATTACTAGTGACCATGGGCATTTGGGAGAGCATCCTGTAAGCATATCACCTAAAGAGCTGGTATCTCCAAGTTTATTAATCTTTTGTTACTTCTTCTACCTTAAACACACCACTAGGTAACATAAGGGGCATGTGAAGTGGGAGGGTCCAGGTATAGAGTGAGGTTTACATTATAGCCTTCAGCAGACCACCCTGGAGGATCTGGAGGACCACCTACACCTGTACTCACTCCAGCAACAGCACTGATCTGCAATGCCACTCTTCCCTGGGAAGCCTTCTTGGGACTGATCAGAAAGATTTGATGAGAACTCATGTGAAATCAGAGAGTGGAGGAGAGGCTGTGGCATGCTTGGCTGTGCTGTCAGACTGCAGAGGTCTGGGGATGTTGAAGCTGGGTGTAAGCTGAAAGTTGTATGTGGGAGGGGAGCTGCTTATGAAGTAGAATGAAAGTATCTGGGAAATGAGGTAGTAAAGAAATCATGGATTTGTAATCCTGGTTTGGAGAGCTGACTTGAGAGTATGTCTAGAGGATGTGGCACTTTGCCACATGATTTTGGAAGGTGGCTCCTACAAGCAAAACGTTTGCCCTTTATCTGAGCTCTGTAAGTGCATAACACGGGTAACAGAGAAAAACAAATGTAAGCAGCACTGTTCCTGCCAAAGCACGTTCTGTGGAGAGCACATCCTCCTGCAGTGAAAGTGGACCCTCCTGGCAAGGCTAGAGACGTGGCAATCTTTCTGCATTAACAAGGAGCTGTTAACCAAATACATAAATACGTTGAAAACCACAAGAACAAAATCTCACTGTTTCCATATGTCTCTTGGCTACATCCCTTTAGCGGTTGCACTGCTGAAACTTCTGCATATTATATGAAGTCTGCTAACTATGAGTTAGATATGAATGTGACCACATTTGTTGTTGGTTTTGACACAACCCATGAAACCACCCAAAAAAAGAGCCCTGAAAGGATGCCTGAGAAAGTTGTTGCTAATTTCACTCAGTAAGTTCCATATAGCTCCTGTGGGAAAAGATAGAAACTCAAGTAAAAGAAGGAAAAATATCCACCACATGCAAACAAAGAGAGGAAAAAACACTGGCAAGTTTCTATCCTATTACAGAAGCATAACTGTAATCCTTCCAGCAAAGTGATGTCAACTACCAAAGAGGGGCAGGAGCTCTCCAGAAACTCACAGTCTGTCATGGAGTATGTTCATAATAAGGGAAATAAGCCGACTTGTGCATTTACTTAGGTATGACATCACTGACAGCCAATTAGAAAGTTCCACTTGTGTCATTTCATAATAAAGAAAAGACTATTCAGCACTCACTGCATCAAAGAACGTGTGTCACAGAGATTTGCACAGAAATGGGTTGATTAATTTTTAATGAATTATACCAGGAAAAGTTTCCTTGTATAAATTGCTGTGAGAATACCAGTGATAACCCATGCTTGAATAAAGGGTTTCTGCATGTGTGAGTTCTACAACTACACAGACACTGAGCAAAATTGAACTAAAAATGGTGCTACTCACCCTAATCTATCCAGTTCATAACAGCAGTAAAAACAGCGTGGGGTGCACAGTTGTGCAGGTTTTAAAGGCCATTTTATTCACTGGTAGTGTGTCCCGTAACTAGCATAATGCTTTCCAACCGTCTTTGTTTTCAGTTCGAGAGTGGATGTCACTCTTGAAAATAGGTCTTTTCTGAAAGTTGCTTGGGCTCAGTATAGCTTTAAAATTTTGTAACCCACCCTACATGCTACATGTATTTGGACATTTGGACTTTGTGACTAAATAGTCTTTTCTTGCATGGGAAGCTATGAATCTATCAATCAGTTGATGCACAGGCTACTGCTAAACAGACCATCCTTCTGGACCAAAAATGTTCAGCAATATGGCATTGTTTATATTTCAAGATGTGTAAAGAAAAAAAGCATTTCAATAATGATGTTAAGGAAAGCATTATATTTACATTACCAGCGGAAAAGCCAGCTAGCTGACCCACTGTGGAGTAAGGCATGTAGCTCAGATGCCATTGTCCATGTGTTTATATGTAAATAGTCCTCAGCCTTGCAGCAGCCCCTTCACACTAGCTATGGACGCTCTTGTCTTTGTGTAGAAGGTACTAGTGCCAAGAAGAGTACACACAAATAAGAATTTTTTAAAGTTGTCAAAAATACACCTCTTTGAAAAGTGTTTAAATCCAGAGTTTGGTGGGTATGTCTTCAGCATACCCAATTCCTGTAGAGAGTTTGAAATCACCCAAATTTCAACACAGAACAAAAGTCTTTGGCAGGGTCTGTTGCAATAGGACAAGGGGTAATGGCTATAAACTAAAAAAGGGAAGATTTAGACTAGATATAAGGAAGACATCTTTCACAGTGTGGGTGGTGAAACACTAGAACAGGTTGCCCAGAGAGGTGGTAGATGCCCCATCTCTGGAAATATTCAAGGCTAGGCTGGACAAGGCTCCAAGCAACCTGGTCTAGTTGAAGATGTCCCTGATCATTGCAGGGGAGATTAGACTAGATGATCCTTAAAGGTCCCTTCCAACCCAAACTATTCTATGATTCTATGAACTATCTATATACCTGTGAATTATTATATGAATTCATATCTTCGGAATTATAAATTAATTCTTGGTTCAAGCTGATGTGATATAAGGCATGTAGTATTGAATTTGTAGTTTAAACTTAAAATAGTAAAGATGGACACAAATTAAACTTTTTTATCTGTTCCCACACAAACTCTTTGTTGGATACTACTAAATCTATGTATGTATGACCTTGATTTCTGCAAAATCAGAGACATCAGGCAGCTTTCTTAACGGATGATATAGAAAGCCTATCTCTTGTTATTCTGTTGTGCTAATAGTAGTTTTGAATTGGGATCTAGACTGTTGTAATGCAAGGAAACTGTGAACAGCAATTCTTGTCTCTGCTTTTGATATTGAAATGACCTGGATAAAAGCAGGGTCCCTATAGCTCCCTCATATAGGACCCTATATTAAAAAAAATACATTTTTTAAATAGTCAGAGTGAACTGATTTTAAAACAGTTTTGTGCTTTTAATATTTAGAGCAAGTGCCTGAAAACCATTTTCTCTTTTAGTTCCTTGTCATATATGTTCAGGATTCATTATGTTACTTGGAGGCAACCAGGTGAATTTCTTCTGAACGTTGTTTGTGCTGATCAAGGAATGCCAACGAATAGTGAATTTTTATTTTAATTGATCCGACTGGAATGAGCTGCCAGTCTTCTTTGCATATGAACATATCTCCGTATGGAGATTTTGGTTAAATTTTTTGCTCAGAATAATTTAGGATTAAAGGAAGAAATGTGGGTTCAAATACAGGAAGAGCTTTCTCACTAAGACAGTTTTTCCCTGTAATCTAACACTGCCATAAATCAGAGAGGGGATACCTTAGAGTGGCAACTGTAGAAAACAAAAGAAAAAAGTCTCATTAAAATTAATGCATAGTAGGCTATAGAGTAAATTAAAAGCCAACAGGATCTCAATGCATTGCAATTGGCATTCCTGATTTAACAGTTTCTGCTACCATAAGTAAAAAAAAATCTGCAGTGAGAAATTTGCCTTTTTATTTTACTACTATTCTTCACATAGAGTTTGCTATAGTTTTAAAATAGACAGGTAAAGAAAGAAAGATTTATTTGACCTACCTGTAAGCCTTGAAATATGTATTTAGCACAGCTGTTCTTTTGTGTTTAAACTCATCACAAAAATGCAGCTTTAATGTAACCCACCATTGATCTGCAGTAAGTGGAAACAAAATCTCTCCTTAATTAGTATCATCCAATCACTTTTTTACATTTCTACAGAACACACACTGTGAACTGTTTAATGGACTATTATTTAGAAGAGTGGCAAAGAGCTTACAAAAAAAAAAAAAAAGGCACATAGTGAAAATAAAAACTAGCAGTGTCAATGAAAAATGTGTTGCAAAATAATGGAAAAAAAGATGTTTCGTTAAGATGGGCTTCACTGGCATTTTACTGTATAGATGAACACTGCTCCAATTACTGCCAACAATGGGGAAAGAGATAGAGAGATATAGATTCATTACTTTCAACACCCTTAACTGTCTACCACTGAATTCGCTTATCTGTTCCTTTTTCTACAGGACCTGCATGGAGGGGGGAAGGAATAAACAAAGAACTGAGTAGAGTGAATGTGTCACAAATTACCACAAACACACTGTGACTCAATGCACTTTTCATTTCTCTCCTCATTAACTGTGTCTTGCTCAAAATGAGAGACTGGGTCTAAACATAATCAAGTCCCACAGATAACAATTGACTTGACTGCTGGGGCAGTCATCACCTTCTAGCTACTGGGAAATAAATTTAGAAATAAAATGAGTTAAAATAAAATTCACTCTGCTCTCTTTTCTGTGCTCAGATAATTTGAAGGCCATCAAGGCCTGCAGAAACAATCCATCTCTCTGTGAAAAGGAAAGCAGCCTGTGCCACTACCAATAAGGCATGTCTTTAGTGTTATCAAGAGTAAGTATAATTACACAGTGGAAAGGCCATCAAAGTGTCTTGGGCGCTGGTATTTTTTTCCTGAGGTCTTCATCAATAGTGCTGTCGGAATGAAAAGAATAAGTGGGGGGAAAAAGGAAAAAAAATAATATCCTCCAGATTGGTGTGACTGACCTGCAATCTAGTAGAGCACATTATAATTTGAGAGCAGTAGGACGATTCAATAAAAATTTTTCTGTCTTCCACTTTAAATCAGGAAGGATTAATTTCAAGAATCTTTGTGGAGGCTCTTGTGGTCTTGGTTTTGTCAGTGCTGAAATTTCTCTTCCAAGAGGCTAAAGGACTTCCTGTTGAAGGGTATTTATACTTGCCAAGACTCTTATAGCAATACATTTCTGCTAGGCAGATTTCTGGCTGGTAAAGAGGAGGTAGGGCTATTTGTTTCTGTTGAACGAATAGTTCAGATCCCAGTCCTGTGCTTTTTATTTGGACAAAGCACCAGCAAAATTAATTGTTTCACTATATTTTTATCAAGAGAAGCCAGACCCTGCTGTATATGTTTTAATGGAATTCCATTCAGTAAAATACATGTACAATATGTCTGACACTGTTATCTATGGCAGGAATTCAGAGGTATATGCCTGAGTGGCCTGTGGTGCCTTACTCTGATTAGTAAATGTTGCTCTGGCAAGGAGTACCCTGACCTCTGGGGAGGACTATGCATGAACAAGTTATGGGAAGATCTGGATATACATGTAGAGTTAACATAAGCAACTTGCTAGCTGGTTGTCTGATAATGAAAAAGTTTTTAAGAACAGAGTTTTTATGAACCCTAAACCTAACTATTAACTTGCTCTTGGCAATCTTTTGTTTAATAAAAACAACACATTAATAGCTGTGGTATAAGTCCTGAGAATAATCACCCGGTCTGATGATTAGAGCCAGTCATCTAATCATCAGTGTCCCCAGCAGTCATGTTGTTCTTGGAACGTTCCTTTTTTGTGGCTAGTAGATCAGGAAATCATAATATCAAAAATGGTGGTGACTGTTTGCTCTTGGGCAAATTAGGTCATTAAAAAGTTTTAACCAGTCCACGGATATTTAAGTCTGCCTCGGTGGTTTTTTTTCTACTGTTCACAACATGAATACATTTTCCAAACCTCACTTTTTATTAGATTCTTTACAAGAAACAAGATTAATTGGGCTGTACTGCTTTGACAAAACTCTGATTCTTAAATAATAATTATAGATCTCCTGGAGTCCAAAAGAACTGAAATACAGCAGACTCAGTAATGTGGCCAAATATAACAAATTGAGAGGAGCGAGGGTAAAGAAACCTAACTGAGAGAATGCAAATGTGAAATCTCCCTGATATATTCCCTTCAAACTTCAAGGAGTTTTTATTGGCCAACTGGCAAAATAATTTCTATTTCTTAGGTTTTATTTGGACACCAGTGTTGCCTGGAATTTGGGGGAAAGGCTGTGAGGTCTTTTTCCAAAAAAGCTCTGTGATAGAGGATTTATGACAGTGAGCTCTGAAGATTAAGAGGTCAGGCCTGCCTAGATCTAGATGAATGGAGAGCCAAACAACAGGATAAACTCCAGGTTTTAGTCCTGAGGAACTTGGGATGCACAGCACTGGGAGATGGTTGAATCTCTGCTTTTGTTTAGCTGTTCCGTTGTAATGGCTGAAAGTAACTGGAACACAGTTATGGCATGTCAGCTGTGTTCCTTCCTTATTGCTCTCACAGAGACAGCAGAGATACTATGTCAGGGTAGTGTACACACGGAGTTAGTTATAAAGGACATTACTACAGACACTAGATGAATGGGAGCTGCAGCTGTACAGATCCCAGCAAAGGCTATGTTAGTCTGCCTACTTACTCCTGTGACTGAGGTGTGTATCCTAGTACAATCTAAACTCAAATGGTTTCCAGATCATAAAACAAGCAAGCAGGATTAAAGATTTTTTCTTTTTTTTGTAGCATTGACCCTTCTAGAAGGTAGATTTGTATTTTCTAATCCATTTTTTCTACTGTGTTGGAAGGCCATTTATGCCAAAGAATTTTTGTTCTGTCAAGTAACTGTGGCATAAATCCAGTTGATATCATATGAAATCAGTTCAGTCACAACAGAAAGAAACCCTATAAAAATAAGCTAACTCTTTTTTATGTGTCATCATAACCTCTTCTGTAACAATAAAATTCATCACCCAAGTAAGACTTTAACTTCTTGAATCAGAAGTCTCTGTTTCCCTGCTAGATTAGTGGGCGCTAACAGGATCCTCCCATTTGGTGCTCTGTTTGGGGTCCAGTTAGCCCAATGGGCAAGGAAAAGCAGTTGCAAAAACCTATGGCTTCCTGCCACTGCATCAGATAAGTACTATGCAGAGCCACCTCTGATTTACCTGAGATGAAGATGAGGCATAGAAGATAACTGGCTGCAGCCAGCCTCTTCCAACTGCTCCTGTGGAACATGTCTGACTGACACCTTTCTCCCTTTTTATTGCTGACTACAGTGGCTGTAACCTGGCTTGAGAGGTGGTAGAGCTGTGTTCAAAAGGTGGATGGCAGTGGGCTCCGCTAGCTTTTCCACTTTCAAGTTGGTATGGCATGGTCATGAATGAGAAAGTAGACCAAGTAGAGAAAACAGTTTAAAACCTAGTAATTATTATCCTCCATGTAACTGATACTCTCTCCAGTATTCGTGTTTCCAAAGTTTTACTGAAGTTTGGAATATACCAATACTTAAGTTATGTTTGAGATTGTTTATTTACCCAAAGGTCTCTTCTGGGCCGGCAAACAGCAGGAGGGACATTTATGGTCTATATACTGCATTAGGTTACCAAGAAGTCAGAAATCACTGAATATGGCTTCCAAACAAAGTTAAATAAAAACATAGGTATTTCTTAAAGCTCAGGATTCATAAATATAAATGGTCTGTATCATGTGCAGTTTTTCCATGGGAGTATTATTTGGCCCAGCTTCATGCTGTGCCAAATTTGTGGTTTCTTAGGTTATTGCTTTTTAGAAAAAACTGGTTTTGGCGCACACATACAAACATACAAATTGAAAAAGCAAATATTTATATTGTGAAATTAAACTTGTTCACATCTTCAATGAGGATTTATTAAACAAAAATATATGGCAAGCCACAGAATGGTGAAATATATCCTGGCTTTTGCATTTCCTGTATGAAACAACCACAAAACTCATTTGAAAACAAATAGTACTATAAAGACTTAAAGAAAGAAAATGAAGCATTTGCATGTATAAAATACCTCATACAACACATCTTCATTCTGAAAGACTAAAGAGAACTAAATGTTTCTCCAAATAGCTTTTCAAGGGCATTATTTTTTACAGCCAGGATGTTTCTGTTTCTGTAGGCACCTAGAATATGCTATTGGATTACTTCATTGAATTGCTGTTAGGTTAACTACAATACGTTCAGTGTTGAAGTATTCAGTGGACAGCGAAAGCTCAAAAGCAGAAAAACACTAAATAACAGTTAAGTTATAGGTGTTTTGTTGCAGGATGGAAAAAGCAAAGCAGTATAAAAGAACATACACTAAAATCACTGCATTTGTTTGTAAGTTTTGTTATAGATCTACTTGCAGGCAAAATTTATTATTAAAGATCACGTGATTCTTTCTAGATTGTTTATGTTCATTTTAGGGTCATATTCCAGTAGAGATGTAAACTGAACTGTAAAATATAAATATATATATATGTTTCTGTTAGTTAAAATGAGCTCTTTTGTAGCCAGTGGAGACTAATGTGTAGTTTTAGGGTGCAATTCATCTGACCTTGTGATTGAAGGACAAGCTAAAATGGACACCTGTTTTCTCTAAGAAGACCCTCGTGTGAATAGCTCACATGAAGGTGTCCACGTGAAGATACCTAAACAAAGGAGGATCCTAGTCCTTCTGTCTGCTACAATACACTAAACAGTCATGCTGTGAAGATAGATATGGAGGGAATAAAGCATTAAAAAAACACTATTGGAGATTAGTAGGAAAACCAGAATTACAGAAAGATTTGAGTGTTAGGAAAGCCTCTGACTGCTGAAAAAGTAAAGCAGGTATAAGTCAAATGTTCCAGGCACTTCTGGTTTTCTCTAAAGTAAGTGTGTCTCAGCATCCCTGAACACCACTGGCAGAGCCCACTGTGAAATAATGACAAGCTTGTCTACAACACTCTCAGTTTGCTAGCCAAAAACTGAAAGAGGAGGATACTTATGAGGGGCCAGCTCTGGTTGTTACTGGAAGAGACACCAACAGTAAAGGCAGAAAACACTGAAGAAAAGGATTAGCATCCAGGCAATAATAGTATACAGTGTTACTAGTTAGGTGGAAGGGAAGAAAGGTATGAAAGCCTTCCAAAAAAATTGCTAATTTGCCAGGAATAAGCTGTCTTAACCATCTATGATAGTCATTTGATTAGTTAAAAAAAACTGAAATATGAGAAACTTGCTTTTATAAAAAAGCACCAATAGAAGATGATAGAAAAGGGAGTTGTGAAAGGAAGAAATTTTAGTGCAGGGTACAGTGCAATAGTTTTTCAAGGTCAATGTAATTCCTCTTTCCTAAACGTGTTTGTTGCACAAAGTGGAATAGGAGTATCAGAGGTTTGTATTTCCATCTGTTTGTTTAAAACCAGGTCTGTGCTCCAGCGTGAACAGGCAAAGCTCTGATGAGCTAGAAGTACTTTGGTTCACGATGCACCCTATAAGACCGCCATAGTATGCTGTTTTCCTTATGATAATTGTTAAGGGTTTTATAAGTTTAATAGTCATCACATGGTCACGAGCTGATTTTATGAAACTTTGTTCATTAGTCTCAGCAAAATACTGCAGCACATAGTTGCCAAGTAAGAATTTCTAATTGAGTTTAGGAATACGCTGAAAAGGTAGTTATCACACAAAGCAAATACAAAAGCAATGTAAAGAATTTTATTTTGCTTAGAATTGAAATCTGGCAGCAGTTTTATCCTGAGTCTTAAAGAAACGTATAGTAAGCATTTAAATCAGTATTCTCATGAACTGCTGAAATCAAAAATTAGCAGTGGCATCACTTGTGAAATATGAATGACCTTTAGAAATCTGTTTCTAGGCTCAGGTAGTCTAGAATTGATTGAGTTTGCTCCAAGCATTTACGGACAGAGCTGAATAAGGTCAATAGGTGCCTCAGAACAGGACTTATCAGTGTCTAATTTGAAAAGTGATTCCAACACCACTGTCTTAGCTGACAACTAAACCCTGAGTTTTACAGATAGGATTCACCTTCATCCTCAGGAAACCAGGTTAATTTACCTAAATGCAAGTGTCTATGAGTCTGCTAATGTCGAAGCCTCTTTTACAGTAGAAGCCCAAGATTCAGCTGAAATGTTCAACCATAGATGATGTTTAGGTATCCTAGAGTACCTAACATATCTGCACAGGCTTCGTAGATATGACACAGGATTTGTGGTCTGCTGGAATAATAGCAATTGTCCAGGGAGGCTATCAGGGCATCTCAAATCCTTATGTCTAGGGAAATAAATTGAGCTGGTATTCAGCAGAGCTCAGTTCACTTAGTGTAAAGGAAACTCTCTCGAAGAACTCTCTAGACTCATCTGACCATGTTGACTAGATCCTGAATGACTACAGTGGGAGTTGTCTCCAACCTCACATGCAGACAGATACTTCTAGACATTTAAATGCAGGTCTCTGAACATGGAGCTGAACCAGACCTTTAAGGTTGATGAGATCAGACTCCTCAGCCTTATTATTTCCAAAACAATTTCTTTTTTTCTTTTTAAGGTTCTTAGTATCAGTTTAGTAAATTAGCAGGGCAGAAAAAGCTAAAACCTCTCTGTGCCAAAACATGATCAAGATGAGATGTTCCTTCAGCCTCCTCTGATGAACTAACTTTCACAAGCCCCCTCAGGATGCCTCTGGAGTGGAGCTCAATATGCAGTGACAGCAATTACTACTACTATTACTACTGCTACTGCTGCTGCTGCTGCTACTACTATTCCCATCTTCATAATGCTCAAGAATGGTCATAACACTCATCCAGGATACAGAAGGTCTGGGATCAACTTTCTTGTTTGACTCTGGGGATTGAAGCCCCAATACCTTTGCTGGGGACAATAGATTTTTGTGAACATCTGGGAACCTGCTGACAAAGCACCTCTAACAAATGGCTTTAGTTTATCTTACTGCAAATGTCAGATCTGAGGCTTCATTTCGGATGCACAGCAGGGCATGCTCTGGGATTCTGATACTCCTTCAGGCCAGCACCCCTGCAAGAGTGCACACTCACATGTTCTTCACACAGAAAGCAGTGTTCACCAGGACTTGCACAGGAATATGTCCTACTTTCATACAGAGATTGGAACTAGGAAAGGTTTTGACCTGGACTAAGGAACTGACAAGCTCCTGGGCCCTATGGTATGAATGTATCCAGTGCAGGTCCAAAACTCTGAAGTTCTATGTATTTGTACTAGCTCATGAAGCCATCAGATTTTAATGAACCACTGTTTTGTCAGGGACATCTTCAGGATTGCTTTCTTTAGATTATATGATTCAGGTACCTGCCAGAAACAGTCAGGATAGTGTTATGGTTCCAATGACTAGTGCTAAATGTGATATCAACAATAACATTCGTAACTGTTATAAGAGCTTTATATTCAGATGATAAACTACTGAGCATATCTGATGAACCCTTTGCAACATCTTTTGTGTTACTATATCTGCCTTTTTAATAACATAATTCAGAAAATGAAAAATAATGCCAGATTTCCATAAAAAATAGACATATACACATTGATAATCTACAAAGCCCTAATTAATTCAGTATCTCTAGGGTATGCCATAATTTACAGCTTTAAAATTATGAGGAATTACCTTGTTAAAGTCCTTTGAATCTGACTACAGGTGTTCTAGCAGTGTTCCAGTAAGAGAGTTATTCAAATCCCATTCCTGTTTCTGGTGGAATTTTTATCATTTGTGTGGCTGTTTTGCCAACAAAAAATGAGAAAAGAGAAGACTCTGTTCACATTCATCTGTGGGGATTCAGCAATTAAATCAATTTGATTAACCAAAGACCCATTCTGCTGTGTATTTACATACTGTAATTACGAATTGGCAAATAGTGGGAAAAGTGGAAGCGTGGGATAGCGTCTTTTTATATCAGTTGTTCCAATACAACGCCTGTAATACTTCTAAATAAGCAGTCAGATCTATTCACTGTTTCAGCACTCAGAATGGATAGGATGAAACAGTGGTTTTTATGGAATTTGGGTTGTCTGAAATTTTACCCTAACATTCAGAAAATGAAAACATTCTTTTATATATAGCAAATCTTTAAAAGCCAGTAGCACAACTCCAAAGAATTGTTTTGTCCCATTTTTGTAGTCTATATTTTTGTCTACTCTACCACCAATTTAACAGTCAGTTTACTTTAGACTTACCAAATATACAGGTTTGATCAGATCAGTTTGGTTTCCAGAGTATTTGGTGGAGCTCAGATTGCAGCTTGGGCTACTGAAAATTGAGTAATGCCTATGTTGAAGAAGGCTGTGAGGAGACAAGCTGACAGGCTAAATCAACAAGAACTGCAGTGCAGCAGCTTAGCTGTTGGGTTCTGACTAGGTTGCCTCCCATGTGCTTCCAGTCCAAGCTGAGGAAGGAGCATGTCAGGGCACCAAGGGAACAAAACTGCTCTGTAGACTTAGTCCTGGGGGATCTTGGGAATCTGCAGAAGTCAGACCCAGATATCATCAAATTTGGATACAAATGTATTGAGCAAAACTATTTGAATTTCTTCCCAGCTACTTGGTTATTGATATGGGGTAACTGCTAAGAGAGGAAAAATCTGGAACCACTGAAACACCATAATACTACATCCATGTAAATGATCAATAGTGCTAAATCATACCAAAGCACAAGACTCTTGATTAACACATAGCCCCTTGTGTTTGGGATAATTCTGTCTTTAAGGTAGAAGGGCAGTCTCTGTTTTCAACTCAGAACTGAAATAAAAATTAACTCCAGTCAGATCTGATAGTACTTGTACTGTTATTAACGTATATCTTTTGTATCACTTGAATTAAAAAGTGACACTTCCCAGTAATTTTTGCATATAGACCATGACTACTTTCTCAATCATAACATCTCTTTTAAAATATCTGATGTCTTTACCTTAAATTATTTTACTATTTCTTTACACTATGACTCAAGATATGTGTCTTGATTTAAGATACAAATCATAGTATCTATTTTGATTTCAAGAGTTAACAGAGAAACTACCACATCTCTTTCAATAGTTAATTTCATTTGCTCTTGAAAATCAGTGATTATTTTTGTGTTTGTGTAGCTTCAGCTCCTCAATATTACGCCTTTATCTACTAGATTAAAGACCCCATTACAAGAAATAATGCAGGTAATTTTAGTCTGTTGTCATGTCATTTCTTAGCCTTTTTATGTAAAAGAAACAGATTTACCCATTTACTGTAAGGTAGATTTTCCAGGCCTCCGATAATTTCTTTTTTTCAGTCCTTGTCACTTTGACAACAACCTTTTTTGAAATGGAGGTGAAAGACCTGGGACCAAACCCTCCTCACCAGATGACAAATCTGGAAGACCTTGCTCCAAGTGTAGAGTAGGCACCTTGTTTCTGAAAGACTGGGCTTGTTCCAGACTGTGTTAAATTATGGTGTAGTGTCATTCAAATGGACCCTTTGCCTGGCATGCTAATGTAAGTGACCACTCATATTATCATACACTTCTTATGTAACATACAATTTTTGTGTCTTCTGCTAATTTTACAAGCAATAATTCCGGATATCAATAAAAATATTGAATATCACTAGGCTCAGAGCAGATGTTGCTGAAATCCCTGAACTGAAAATTTCCTGTTTTCTGTTATTTTAATATTATCATCTGATAGTTTGTCTATCCCTCTTTGCCATGGCTTCCAAAGCAATCTAATGAGCACCTATGCGAGATCTGGTAACCTTCTGCAGTCTTATCTTTTTTGTCTGTTTTTCTTTCATTGATGTTTTTTTCTGCCCTATAGGTTCACAGAGGAATGCTTATGCACATGGACTGCTATTGCTACTTTCTACAACATAGTAGATGTAAGTTTATTCACAGAACTACATAAAACTCATGACAGGAAAGCTGTTATTTTTTTCCAGAACAGACAAGAGGGAAAGAAAGTCACTACAGGAAGACTTACAGAAAGGCGTCTTTCTGAAGTCTCATCTTTCTGTAGATTCGATAAAGAAGCTCAGCATTCTGTTGCTGAGACTTTGCAATGTGGTTCATTTTAGGAACTCAAAGGAAAAGACATCTGCCAAAGATTCAGTGGGAAGAATATTCCTCTGGTTTAATGGGGGAAAGATTCATAGAAAGTATATCTACACCACTAGACAGTCTTACTTAAAATAAGTGATCATTCCAGATGCTATGCTTACTAACTCATTAGATTTGTGTTCATGCTCGGTATGTTAGGAAATGCTAAATCCATTTGTGCTGCTGCATTCAGGTGTTTTTTGGTTGAGAGGTGGTTGAAGAATTTCCCGCTTCTCTACCTTGTAACATCCCACATGAACATTTAATAGAATCATAGAATCACAGAATACCAGGTTGGAAGGAACCTTAAGAATCATCTGATCCATCCTTTCTCAGCAAAAGCACGATCTAGAAAAGATGGCCCAAAACCCTGTCCAGCTGAATCTTAAAAATGTCTAATACTGGGAATCCACAACTTCCCTGGGGAGATTATTCCAATGGCTCATTGTTTTCATTGTGAAAAATGTTCCTCCTGTGTCCAATAGGAGTGTCCCTACTCCATCTTCTTTGTAGCCACCCTTTAATTACTGGAATGTAATGATAAAGTCTCCCCTAAGCTTTCTTTTCTCAAGGATGAACAAACCCAGTTCTCTCAGCCTTTCTTCATATGGCAGGCTTCCCAGTCCTTTGATCATCTTTGTGGCTGTCCTCTGGACTCTCTCCTGTCCACACCTTTTTTTGCGTAGCAAGGACCAAAACAGAACCTGTATTCCAGGTGTGGCCTGACAAATGCTGAGTAGAGTGGAATAATGACTTCTTTATCTCTGCTGGTGATAACCTTGTTGATGCAGTCCAGCATCCTGCTAGCTTTCTTTGCTGCAGGAGTACACTGTTCACTCATTAAGCTTGTTGTCCGCCAAGACCCCCAGGTCCCTTTCCACAGAGCTCCTCCCCAGCTGGGTAGATCCCAGTCTGTGCTGCACTCCCGAATTATGTTTTCGCAGGTGCAAGACCTTACACTTATCCTTGCTGAACTTCATAAGGTTCTTGTTAGCCTACTCTTCCTGACAGGTAGCTCTTCCTTCTGAAGTGTCCACTTCCCCACTCAGTTTGGTATGATCAGCAAACTTCATCAGGGTACACTTGATCCCATCATCCAATTCACTTATGAAGATATTAAACTGCGTTGGGGCCCTATACCAATCCCTAGGGGACCCAATTTGTGACAGGGTGCCAGTTTGAAAAAGATCTATTTACCACCACCTTCTGGGTGTGTCCTGTCAGCCTGTCCTGACCCACTGCACAGACCACTTGTCTAGACCACAATACATCATTTTCTCTAGGTGAGTGCTGTGGGGAACCGTATCAAAAGCTTTGGAGAAATCCAGGTGAACACTGTCCACTACTCTCCCCACATCAACTAAGCGGGTTACTTTGTTGGAGAAAGCAATCAGATTTGTCAAGCACAATTTGCCTTTGATGAATCTATGCTGGAATTTCCCAATCATGTGCTTTGTTTGACTTGTGATAGACACTGGAAGGATTCATTCCATAACTTTCCCAGGGACTGAAGTAAGACTGACGGGCCTATAATTTCCTGGACCCTCCTTTAAACTCTTCTTCTAGATGATGGTGATATTAGCCTTCTTCCAGTCTTCTGGGACACCTCCCGATCTCCATGACGTCTCAAAGATTATGGAGCCTCATAATGACATCAGCCAGCTCTGTTAGCCTCAGGTCGATAGTGTCAGGGCTCATTGATTTGTAAGGGTCAAGCTCCCGTAACAGTCCACAAAGCAACTCTTCCTTCACTGGTGGTGGGCCTGTGTTTGCATCAACTTGGACTTTTGTTCCCAAAGCCCGGTGCCCAACAGTGCTGGTAAAAACAGAAATGAAGAAATTGTTGAGAGCCTCTGCATTTTCAGCGTTGTTAGTGACTAATTCATCTCTCCTGTTTAACAGCAGGCCAGTATTTTCCTGCTGTTTATGCCTGTTGCTTATGTACCTGAAGAACCTTTTCTTGCAGATTTTTACATCTCTTGCCAATTTGTATTTGAGCTGAGCTTTTGCCTTTCTAACCTCATTTCTGCACACTCTGGAAAAGCCCCTGTAGTTCTCAACAGGTATTTGTTCACTCTTCCATCTCTGGAAAAGTGCTTCTCTTTTAGTTTTGAGCCAAGTCAGGAGCCTGAAGTTAAGCCAAAGGGGTCTCTTGCTCTGCCTACTTCCCTTATCTTTAAAAGGGATGAACTGTTTTTGTGCTTCCAGGAGAGAATTCTTGAAAAATTCCCAGCACTCACTAGCACCTTTATCCTCCTTGAAAGCTTCCCATGGAATCCCTCCCAACTGAGGTCTGGGCAAGCTGATGTTTGCTCTTCTAAAATTTTGAACCTTTGTCTTAGTACTAATTTTAGGCATGCTCAGCAGGATCCCAAACTTCAGAATATTGTGTACCTCACTGCAGCCAAGGCCATCACTAACTGAGATATTACAAAACAGTTTTTCTTGGTCGTGAGTAGCAAGTCCAGCATTCTTGGTGTATCTAATATTTGTATGAGGAAGCAGTCCTCTACAGATTCCAGGAACTTGATGGATGACATGTGAGCTGCTGTATTGTTCTTCCAACAAATGCCTGGGTAGTTGAAGTCACCTATAAGATCCAGGTTCTGTTGACCCAAAGCTTGCTTAAGTGACCCAAATATTGTTTCATTGGTCTTATCATCTTGGTTTGGAGGTTGGTAGCAGATGCCTACTGTAAGATCCCCCTTGGAGATGACCCCTCTGATCTTGACCCAGAGGCATTTTATAGGGCTTCTACAATCTCCATAGCTGACTTCTATACATTCAAGGTTCTCCTTCATACTGAGCACAACTCCTCCTCCTCTTCTTCTCTGTCTGTCTTTACAAAATGGCCTATAGCCATCCATCACGATCCTCCAGTCACGTGAGTTGTCCCACCATGTTTCAGTTATTACTATGGTATCATAACTCTGACTGGGCACAGAGCTGAGGTTCTTCCTGTTTGTTACCCAGGCTGTGTGCATTGGTATACATACACTTGAGGTGGTTGGTCTTCTGGTTCTCATCTTGGGAGGCTGCTAAGGAACATTTGTCACTGCTCTGGTTAGCCTGGTTTATTTCCAAGTTGTTTGCAATGGTGTGACTCTTGCCACTTTGGACCCTGCCCTCCAAGCCCTTCAGTTTAAAGCCCACCTTTTTAATTTCCATCTGAGTATGTATTCTAGCAAGTGAACTCCACTGAGTCAGCTTTTCCTTCAAGCAGATTGGAAGTTCTCCCACTGATATTTATAAAATGGGAGGTAGCTAGGAGAGTTATGCCTTAATATCTCAGCCCTAATTGCTATCTTACAATAAAGACCTGGTAATTAGCTCCATTCAAACTAGTTCTCCATCCCTTCTTTTTAGGCCTAAAGCTCAGACTATTAACAGGAGCCTACTGAACCTCCTATACTATACTATCTGATACTATCTTCATGCGCTATCTATCTGTCTCATACACTTCCACAGCAGAAGCTATTGATTGTGGATGCAAGATATTTCAGGGCTTTAGCAATCACAGAATCATATAATCATGGAATAGTTGAGGTTGGCAGGCACCTCTGGACATCATCTGGTTGAAACCCCCTTGTCGTGGCTTGGCCTCAGATGGCAACAAAGGATCACGTGGCAGCCGCTCGCGCAGACCAGAGCCCCCACCGCCACCATGGCCGGGAGGGGAAAATCGAAAGAAAAAGGCACTTTAACAGAACAGCAAAGGGCGCAAGAAACAACAATAAAACAATAACACTGACAGAAGAATATACAACCACAATTATGATACCACCACTTGCCGACCGCAGCCAGGACCCCCCTGACCGCCCTGCTTCCTTCTCCTTCTCCCCGGGAGGACTTCTTCTTCCCCCACTTCATGTCCTTCCTTTTCCCCAGCTAGCTCTTGCTACCCCCCTGGGCATGGCTCACATGGGATGGAATATCTGTGTCCCTGCTAGGTCCTGGGAAGAACTATCCTTTTCCCCACCAGACCTAGTACACCCCTGCTCAAGCAGGGCTACCTAGATCCAGTTGCCCTGCTGGTTGGACTTCTGAGTATGTCCAAGGAGGGAGATTTCACAGCCTCCCTCAGTATGTCTGTAGAGACTTTCCTAGTGTGTTCTTCATGATCTTGTCAGCTGTTAATTAATACATAGTTAGTTAATACATAAAATGGCCTCAGGAAATGAGCCTGAGTCTCTAGGCTCAAATCTCAGTTTGCCTACAAGAGGGCTGAGGATAGCCTCTTCTTCTTTGAAGATATCAAGTCTATGGAAACATTGTTCCTCTTAATTTTTTCATTGGTCCTGTACCAGTAGAGCTCTGTTACAAACCATTTCCTAAAAAGCCATTGATACTTCTAGGATGATAGAATCTCAGGTAATTTGCCCACACTTTATTTCAGTGAAAAGGTAGCCTAATTTTCATAAGATCATAATCTTGTCTAGTTCACTACTCATCCTTAAGCCTATGTCAGTGGCAATAAGTCTGTAGTAAGCATTTTTGATACTCCAGCCCGTTTTGAGGATGTACTAGTGCCACTTTAGTGAAACAGAGTCACAAAAAAAGGGGCTGTATGGACTTAGTCCAGCTTGAAACTATGTAGATAAGCAGAACAAAGGGAAATCAGAAAGGAGTAAAAAGCCTTAATCTACTTGTCTTTACTGAGGAAGGAAGGCAGGCACTGGTAAATTCAAAGAGTAAGAGATGTGGCTAATGCTCTCCTATGATTTTTGTTTTGCAATTTTTTTCCCTAAATATATTTTGTTCAAAAGCATATGAGAGTGAAAATTCAATTTGTTGAGCTAGAAATACTATATTTTTGTGGGGGGGGGGGGGGGGGGGGGGGGGGGGGGGGGGGGGGGGGGGGGGGGGGGGGGGGGG
>JAOQGH010000001.1:140543474-140581100 GCA_025769975.1 Gallinago jamesoni
TTAAATTTTTTTTTTCCCCCCCCCCCCCCCCCCCCAAGATTGTAGCATCATATGAACTTCTGGAATGACCTCAGCTGCTAGACTGAAGTGAAGGTAAAGATGCAAAAATACACCATGTTAATAGAAGTAAAAATGTACTGAAATGATTGAACCAAACAAAAAGGTAAGATTCATGCCTATAAGTATATACCTGTTCCTCAGTATAATTAGTGTTATAAGCAGCAATTTAAACAAAGTATATTGAACACTTGATTTTGAATAAATGGAGTATGTGACTAAAATGCCTTTTTTATCAGAAATTTTTCTAGGTCACTACAGTAAAAAAACACATCAGCAAGAAGTAGTATTTGCTGTGTTGATAGTCCTCTGAGCATCTTCAATGAGTGCCTGACTGGAGAATGAGAAACTGTTCTGTTGCCAGTTTTCAGTAACCATATGTTGTGTGTCTCCTGAATACTGACTGCAGAGAGGTGTTTTGGATCTTCCAGACACCAGTGAAAGAAAATATTTCTAGTTTCAGAAGGAAAAAAAAAAAAGAGTAGACCTTTATGATCATGCTTAATTTCTCTGTTACCAGCAAAACATGTTGGATGATGAATCTACTATCTTCTTGTACCCTTGGTCAAAATCAATCTTTTTTCATTACCATCTCTTTCTTCTAAAATCATCAGATAAGAATCTTTTTACTGCTGTGGCATTTCCATGTGTCTTGGATGTATTAAATAGGAATTTTCTCCTATATCACAATCATATTCACATGTTTTTTATGTGAGCTGATGTGCTTGCCTTGATGTATCTGCTTCAGCTGGTTTTGAGATTCAATGAATAGTCAATAAAGACAATCCCAGCAGTTTCTCAATTCCTCTGGTCAGAGAGGCTGCAAACATAAATATATTTTAGCATTACATTTTATTGGTTTACAGTGAACAAAACAAAAAAAGTTCAAGTCCCTCCTGTCAGGGGAAATAAAAAAGGCTGCAACAGATAGTCTTTTTATTGAAATTATTGACTCCTGAGGAGCTAGTCTGCTAGAATTTGATTAGGTTATAGAAAAAAAATTCTTATGAAAATGTAGAGGTTAGAAATTTTTGTGCATGAAGCTCATTTTGTCACATTGGTGTTATCCTAAAATGGCACTAATCAAGTGAAGTGACGTAACTAAAACCCTGGCTCTAGCCTGTGGATCAGGAGATATAAAACTAATGTCACATGGTCTTCTGATAAAAACAAGACAAGCTAGCATCTATTGTCATCCAGTTCTGAAAGTTGCTGCCTCTCACTGGAGAAAAAATGAAAAGGTTTATGCTCAGGTCCCATTACCTTTCACTTTTAAGAAAATAGTTCTTTGAAGGGAATAATATTTTTTCAGCACGTTTTGGTTGTGATACTCTATAGGAGAGATGTTTGAATAGATGGATACCTATACACACATGAAAAATTATGAATAAAAATATATATTTATATACTCTTATTTCTAATTTTCTTGGGTTTGAAACAAAGCAGAATATATTTTTTTCTCTGCTCTTCTAGGAGAACTACAAAAACTTTAAGGAATCTATAGCATATCCCAGCAGCAAAACAGAGAGGTCTCTTGTCTTTCTATTAAGGTGTCCAGATGTCTCCTCTGAGGACTGGGATCTGTGTTTTGGATTTTGAATGTTAAAGTTCTCATACATCATACTAATTACATAGTTCTAGAATATACAGTTTCCCATCATATTTTAGTCTTTACCTATATTTATATTTCTGAGAGGTTCATTATTTTCAAACAGTTCTTATTTATTATTAATAATTTCTCCCTCTAAGAATACCGACCTTGATCATATTTTCAAATATGCTATATTGGGTTAAATATATGAAGTAATAAACATAGACAAAACTTGCATTTTTAAAATATTAGAGATTTCTCAACAGATGCTGTCTAAGAAAGTTTAACGCAATGAGAACTAGCTCAAAGGCTTCTAGGGGCTCTGGCAGTAAAAAAAATAATAAAGTAGAAAAGAGTGTGTTACTATTCCTCTCAGAGAAATACAGGGTAGGATATAACTTGTGAATATAAATTTTCTTTTAAGTTCACTGTTACCAGGGCAATCTATTTTGTGTTCACTGAAATACCTTCAGTGTTTATGAGCAAGAAGTGCACAATAATCTAGGCACCCCAACTGTGGTAGGACATCTTAGTTGTAATTGTTCAAATCAAATATTTAACTCTATTTCTTCAGGTAATGAATCTCCTAGCTGCACTGCCAAACACTAGCATAGCAAAATTTATACTGAAAAGGCAGAACAAGAGACTTCAGGAGAAGAAACTCCTGCTTTGGGCTCTGACAGTCCAACATCATTGTTAAAGCAACAAGTATTGACACTGGCAATGGCACTGCATCCACATGGCTCACGAAGCAACTTACAAGGTTAAAAGTTACATTAGATAGAATTTTCACACTGTGGGTTAAAAGCCACTTTTGATTCATTTACTTAAGTTTTTCACATCACTTCCATAAAATAGTGTGATAGTGATACAACATGCCAGTAACAGTCATTCAAAAATGGATAGTGATACAACTGGCCAGAGCAAAATTCCTCCAGTCTGAGACTTTCTATGTGGTCCAAAGTGAAGTAGTTTCTATTTCTCCATTCTGTGTCCTTAGCATAGAAGAATACTGTGATTTTGATAAGATATAAAGGGCAATAGTTAACTTTCTACTGTCCTTTTTTACTCCCTTGCATGATACCATGAGCATAGGATAGTAGCCAACTGGCAGAATCTTAAACAGTCTTGAAATAACAGACTAGAGAAAACCAAAAGTGCCTACAACACAAATATATGCCACAGAGGAATGAAAAGTGACAAAAGCTTACTCCAGCCTTGTGAAGCGGAGCTTCCTATGCTCCCTCTGTAGCCAGAAAAGAGTCCTCTCAGGTACAGTCCAGAGAATGCATTTGAGTAGCTATGAATCTCTCTTAACAGGAAACTGGCTTCTAAAGGAGGAGCTTACAAAGGGCAAAGATTGGGTTAACTTGCTAAAGGTGAAGGCTTTGTGAGCACTTTCATTCAGTGCGTCTCTTAGGTGTGGAATCCCTATACTCTGTGCTTCATGACAGTTTTAATATAGGCTCCATTATGGAGCAGACAAAACTATTTCCAGCCAGGGACATATGGGACTGGACTACGAACTAGTGGACATCAGCATTTTGCCTTTATTCAGAAACTAGATTTGAGCTGTGACTAACCTAGCTTGCTCCCCTCCACCAGCCACAACCTTACAAGGCTTACATGGCATGCTTTTCTGGTGTATTCCAACAGGCCTAGTAGCCTCAGACATCCTCTGTAACTTCATATCCTGCTCTGTATACCCTACTCTTGTCACCAGAGTACAAAAAGCATTGTCAAAAGGCTTGAAACAGTCCACTCCTTAGCATGTACACAGCTTATACAAGCTATCTTGAGCTGCATAAAAAGGAACTTTGAGGAAGGTGATTCTGCCCCTTTGCTCCTCTCTCAGGAGACCCCACCTGGAGCACTGCATCCAGCTCTGAGGTCCTCAGCACAGGAAGGAAATGGACCTGTTGGAGCGAGTCCAGAGTAGGTCCACAAAAATGATCAGAGGGCTGGCGCATCTCTCCTATGCAGACAGGCTAAGATAGTTGGGATTTTTCAGTCTGGAGAGGAGAAGGCTCTGGGGAGCCCTTATAGAAGCCTATAGGGGACCTACAGGAGAGACAGGAGAGAAGGACCCTTTATCAGAGAGCCTAGCAGTAGGATGAGTGGTAATGGTTTTAAGCTGAAAGAAGGTAGATTTAAATTAGATATTAGGAAGAAAATCTTTACTGTGAGGGTGGTGAGGCACTGGAACAGGTTGCCCAGAGAAGTTGTGGATGCCCCATCCCTGGATGTGTTCAAGTTCAGGCTGGATGGGGCTTTGAGCAACCCGGTCTAGTCGGGGGTGTCCCTGCCAATGGCAGGGGGTTGGAACTCAATGATCTCTAAGGTCCCTTCCAACCCAAACAATTCTATGGTTCTATGATTCTGTGGGTCAGGTACAGAAAACTATGTCTGTGAGCTTGGAAGAAGGTAGGGCTCCGGGTAGCATTGTTGTACCTGCGGCTTTATCCTTGTAAAGGATCTCTTAGCCTCATGAAAAATTATCAAATATGTGCATTAAAAGAAAACTAGTTATCTGAATCCATGTTTGTATGTAAGGCAGCCAGCATCCCCAGCACGTATAAACTTTATTTGGAGCTGTGTGGGAACACCACCTGCTCACACTGCTCCAAGAAATTCCACTTAGAACATTCAGAAGCAGCTGGGATGTGAATATTTGATTCATCTCATCAGAAGCTGAAATTAGAATTCAAAACATAGATCATGTATTCTACTAACATTCCAAGAAAATATTTATTTCTTAATATTTGTTGTTCAGTGAGATATCTCAAACTGCTTATCATTTCCAGCTTGTTTATACTATGGATTGATGTGGTTTATATTAAACTTTGCAAATGACTTCAAGGTGACAAATTTACTATGATTTGAGCCTGCTGACCTGCAGCTAAAGTACAAGGTACAGCTGGAAGTAATTGTTTCCATTTTGACCAACAGTCATACAGCATATAATGCTATAAAGCATTGTGGACGTGGGAAACAATTGACTGAGTATTATAACTGCATTAGTCTTCTACTCCTGTAATTTTAGAAAACATCACAATTCAAAGAAAATTTCACCTGTCCCAGGAGGGAGTAGAGTGAGGTGTCTGCAACTGATAGCAGTAAGTCTGCTGAATACACTGTCCAGTGGCCCAAGTAGCAGCACGTTTTTCTTTATACAGACATAAGGAGATGCAAGATTCAACACACAGCAACTTGTCCTCAACTACAAAGAGCTAGTACGCCTGAGGCTTCTTTTGATGTCTCCCACTTCTTGACAAATTGGGTTCTTGTGTTCTCCTATATCTTTTTACCTTTCTCTAGTTCTGTTATATACCACACACTCCTACTTATTTTATATTCCTAAATTAAAGCACTGATTGTAACAATGATCTGTGAAACCACTTTACTGAAATACTAGAACAGGCAGGGATGGATTCTCATTCCTCCACTATTGTAATTAATAGCTACTTAGTGAAATTTACTTTAATCCTACTTGGAGGTTCTCCTAAAAAAATGCCACACCTACAAGTACTAACTGTATTTGGATGCACAGCCAGTTTTGGATGAAAAAGGTTTATTAGTTTTTCCTGAAGTGGCAATAGCAAGAAAAAAAATCCAGATCACAAAAGTACAATAGCTCTTTCTTTAAGAGTTCCTCTGAACAGGTCAAGCTACTGGTATGAAATCAGAATCTCACCAGAAATATCAATTTACTAATTCCTGTGTGGATAGGTATCATTGATTTGAGTACCTCATTAGAGTAAGTGCTTCCAAATTGTTATTTCTTCTCAGTAGTTGAAAAATGGAGAACAAGGGATGTTAAATCTATTCAAGACTTCTACCTCCCCCCCCCCTTTTTTTCTTACATGTCTTTCTCCATGGGCCCACGTATAAAAATTTCCACTCGGCCCCCAGGCCAAAGCTAATATAGTAATGTTTGGAGAGGAAGCAAACTTATCTCCAAAGAAGTAGATGACTTTTAGCCAAAATAAATTTATTTGAGTAATCTATTCTACACAACAGCCAATGTTGGCAACACCAGGTTGTTTACCTTGCTATTACTTGAGACATTCAGCTTTTGAAATAAATGTTTTCTATTTTTGCATACTGAGATCAGTTTTATGCTACACAATCAACCAGGTCTAGATACAGAATCACAGAATAATATGGAGTTGGAAGGGACTTCTGAAGATCATCTAGTCCAACCCCCCTGCCAAAGCAGGTCCACCTGAAGCAGGTTGCATGGGGACTTGCCCAGGTAGATTTTGAATGTCTCCAGAGACTCCACCACCTCTCTGGGCAGCCTATTCCAGTGCTCTGCCACCCTCAAAGTGAAGATGTTCCTCCTCATGTTTAGATGGAACTTCTTATATTCAAGTTTGTGCCCATTTCCTCTTGTCTTGTCACTGGGCACCACTGGAAAAAGACCGTTCCCATCCTCTTGATACCCACCCTTTAAGTATTTATAGGTGTCGATCAGATCCCTCCTCAAATAGTCCCCTTGATGCAGTACTTTACTACCATTTACTCTACAATATACTTATCTTTCTGTTTCCTTTGAGGCAAAAAAGTGCCATTATCCACATTTCATTTGTGGGACGCTGAGGTACAGGCAAATACCAATTCCTGAGAAAAGTCAGTGGTGGAGCAGGGATTGGTTCTTGCTCCATGTGTCCTAATTTTCTTAGTGCTCCTGCACGGGTAGAGGTATGGGTGGGGGGAACCCAAAGACTGTCCCTGCTTTTGCAGAGATTAGAAAAGAGCCTTTTGTGATTATAACCCTGCCTATTGGGATGACATCCCTGGTTATTTTCCCAGGGCATTCCCAGAGGGAAGGTAGTGGGGTTGGACTGTGTAATCTAACCTATCATTTAGAGGTCTGAGCATGTGAAGAAATTCATGCCTATCTCCTGAAATTTCCCTTGTGCCAGTGTAGGTCCAGTCCCCTGTTTGCTTGTGGCAGTAATTAATGCCATAAATTGACCTTCAGTACGTAAAAGTAAAATAATCTACACAGGTTTAGAAGATTTACAGTGTTTAAGAACTCTTTGGCATTGGATACTTCTGAAAACACTTGAATATCTTAGAAACCCAACAGCAACAAAAAATACAGTAACTTCCCTCCTTGATAATTATCAGTAAATTATGACTATTATTAGAACAGCATAAATCCATCAAGAGCTGGAAGTTGCCAGATCTCCTCCAGCCTGAATTTGAATGTGGATTCCAGGCCTCCTGTATGGAAAGCCTGCATGTGTAGTGTGTGAGTGTGCACTTCTTGATCTCTTTTAATCAAGAGAAAAATGGATAATGTACTAGCAGAGTTTTGAGAAAGAATGCAAATTGCTGTGCATTGCAATGAAATGTTTCCCCTTAGGATTAGAGTGCCTGGTAAGACTCCTCTGCATGAGCTGAAGCTGATATATGAAGCTTTTGCTTGCATAAAGGCAGATAGGTTAGAGCTCAGCTGGGCCAACCTTAGGGCCTGGTTCTTCAGTACTTAATCAGGCAAAGCACCTGCAGAAGTCAGAGAGGTTTGCCCCTTAATGAGAATTACCTGACTAAATCTCCCTCTGCAGGGCTGGTGCTGTAATCCTGCTGCAGTAAAATGATACATAAGGGTGCCTTAATAAAAGTCTTAATTTGCTTTGACCACTGCTAGCATTTTAGGTCCACAATGGCCTTGGAAGTTATCGGTTGTGCTTTGTTGGCCAGCACATTACGTTCAGAGATAATTCCTCTCCAGTGCTCTCTGCTGAAATCCACTCAGGTACTTTCTGCTGCATGCAGCTTTTATTCCACCTCTGTCACTTCTGTGGGGATGAGAGGGTCTGGGACTGACTATCTCTTCTTTAATTTTTTTCTTCCCATGGAAATGGCAGTAAACAAACATGTATCATATTTATTTATCAGGAAAGATTACATCATACTACAAATTAAAGAGAAATACTTATTACTAATATACGGGTAAGGTCTTAGACATTTGATCAAAGGTACAACATGGCAAAGGAGTTACCATGTGTCAGCTCAACCACAGCAGCTTAGAGAGCTCTCTCAGCCTTCAACAAAGGAGAAGAAACATGTCCTAGTGCAGCTCCAAGTGAGAAAAAATGTTACCTTAAGTTTCATTATTTCACATTCTCCTTATGTTTCAAAGATGATGTTACCATCTCTGGTTCAACTGATAGTTGGTTAAAAGACGGCAACTTGATCATGAGTCTGAATCATGTGTTTGGGCAACATGACATATAGATGAGGACAGCGTGAAGAACACCACCGAGAGCACCTCGTATGACTTGCAAGTGGGAATATGTTAGCACAGATCTCCTAAATTTCCTTCTTCTGCTGTAATTTCTGCTTTGACAAGCCAGTTTTGATCAGTGAGATACCTTTTTGTTTCAGAAAAAGAGCAGTGAGTATGATAGATGGTCTGTTAAAGCAAAGGCTGCGTTTTTAATAGCTGTAACAACACAACTAAGGGAAGAAATAGCTAAGTAGTTCATCCCTTCACAAATCTGTCAGGACACACTCTCTACAGCTGCCAAAACAATGGCCATAAAGCAGAGCAGTGCTTAATATTGTTAAGTATGAATTACAGATGCAACACACAATTATCAATATTACTACATAATCCTACCTTACCAAGCCTCCTGCAAAATCTACTTAAAGTCGATTTCCACCACTGACACTGCTAACACCAACTGATATTTTAGAGAAACTTTTCCAGCCCACTAAAAGTGAACTAGCCAAAATGCACTGCAAGCCGAGGACTCCAGCAGGAAGAAACAAACTCCATACCGGTGAGCAAACTGAGATGAAGAATGACTAGAGCAAAGCAAACATCGCTGATGGATCTGTGAAAACTAGTAAGACCTCCAAGAATTGCCTGAGCTCCACCCAGATGTGAGGTTGATCATGATACAGAAGGCACATGGAAGACTCCTGTGCCTGCCATGTGCTGGGTCATCCAGCCCCACACCGTCTAGCACAGGATGCCATCTCATCTCAAGAAAGTGACAACAGCCATCATAGTAACATTATCACTTCTTTGGACAACTGTTTTTATACAGGAGTAGTTCAAATGTAGCAAATAAAACTAAACACAATTGTCAAATGAGTAGCAATGCACTTGGAGTGCTTTAATACCTTTGCTATAAAGTGGGTGGCATAGGTGTCTTTCTAGTGTTTTTCACCTAGTGGACACAAAGGTGGAACTGTAATCCATGAGTTCAATGATTCAGAAAGAAATGGAATTACTTGTGTTGACTTTAAAATAAGTATTCAGAAATGCAAGACTTCTCTTGTTTGTAGGGGACGCCTGTTTTCAAGGCTGTAAGTTAGGGAACATTCCTCACAGCTCTGCTACAAAAATTGGGTTGTATTTTGTGAGCACAGGCCATATCAGTAAGTATGGATACTAAGCTCAGCTCTGATGTATTTCTGTCCCTCTGTTTCCCTCTCCCCCCTTCCATCAAAATTTGTATCTGAACTTGCTCAATTTCATCTGCAGGTTCACACACAAGCTGCAAAAAAAAAGATAAAAAATAAAAAGAGGTAATTTTATTTATAAAGATTGTTATCATAAGGTTAATTTATATAATATATAATAAAATTATAAGGTTAATTTCCTGAGTTCTTTCTGGAGAATACTGTGTTGCCTGAAGGGGTCACTGTGACTTCCTCAGGCTTCTTCAATACTTCTGAAGTCCAGACATCCAACACTTAAAATTATCTAAATATAAGAAAAAAGCTTGTGGGTTGTTTGGGTGGGGTTCTTTTTCCCTACAAGACTAGCAACCCACCCTCAATGCTTGTTATCGGGACTTTGACAAATGGAAATAATTTTTTTTCTCTGATTTAGTAGTAGAACTAAAATTCTCCACTCACCCCCACTTTGCCTATGGATTTCAACAGAGAGGTCTTGAAGGTATTTCAGGGTAATCAAGGAGAGAAGATAGCTGAGTAATCTAGACAATACTCAAAACCTTCCCCCCCCACTCCTCCCGCCCCCACAGTGTTTCTGCCACCAGTGTCTGTCAGTCTCTTGCAGACTGACTGCACATGTTACCATCTCATATGCTGGCCCTTCTTCCACTATTTTTGTTTAATAATAGTACAATAACTTTCCTGTACAGTGACTCTCTGTACCCATAAAAGAAGGGGTTGGGTTTTTCTCTGAAGATCACATCCCAAAGTCTTTGCTCAGCCTTTACCCTTGCAAAATCTCATTCAAATCAATGGATATTTGCATGAGAAAGCACTCACTTAAAATTAGACTTGAGTGAAATAGGGCTTGGTGAAGGAAAGGGGGAGGTAGTGGTGGGGCTAATAGGTACTTTCATAGATTAGCAGCACAACATTTGATGTGGTTTGCTATGATTCATTGAATCATATTATTTAGGTTTTTGTATTATTTGGGTGTTCAAGTAAATTGAATTCTTAAGAATTTTGCTATACATGTTTCCTAGTGTCTGAAGATTCTGTTTACAAGTTCATTCTTTTTGTTAAAAAAATATAAATAAAATCGAGATAAGTACAATCAAGCATGAGATATAACTCAGCCAGGAAACAAACAAATGCAATTCCATTGCCCACCCCCAGGCCAATATGGTTCTCAAAGGTACTGGACACATTGCTTGCCAGTGATCCAGCTGATGACAATGTACCTGTGAGGACAGAACCAAAAAAGGGGAGGGGGGGAGGGGGGAAGGAGGGAGGTGAAGGCAGAGGGGGAGAAGGAAGAGAGAGAGGGGGGAAAAAAAAGCTTAAAAGTTTAGCTCAAGCACCCCCCACTACCATAGAAATATCTCTTTGATCTATTTGTTGTTCAAAAGTGCAAGTACCCAATATTTACCCCTGACACTTAACAAGAGGTAATAAATTGATACTGCCCTCCCTGCCCTGCAAATGACAAGGCATGACAGTGAAGACAATGTTTGTAGGGACCGAAGAAGTCTGTGCTATAGCCCTTTTTTCTGGTAGAAGACCATGGATTTTACTCCTGATCCACATAAAGCTCTCCTGTTTATGCTTTATGCTGATGGAGTGAATTTCACCCTACATAATTTCGCCTACCCTAGCTCAAGTCACTTAGGAAGCCTTTATGTAGATTTTACACTTAATTAACATAACCTCATCAGACTTGGTATTTTCTGGAATTTACACAAACTGGATGTCTTAAGAAACCCCGACTGGAGACGAAGATGTAAGGATTGCTTTATTGAGAGAGGAGAAGAAAAATATTGTATACAGCAATAAGGTGAAGAAAAACTTGGATTAGAAGATGGATTTAGTGGGTTAAGAAGTCACAGAACTTTGACAAAGCACAACTTTACTAATACAAATAAGAACCCCGAGCGGCATTTGAATTCACATCACACCACACCTGGTAAGAATTAGTCTAGCACAGCATCATCAATCATAGTGTGGTTGTCAGTTTTGACATCCTTTAAGTCTACGTTGTGTGCTTAATGACTACATTACAGAAAATGTAAACAGACACCAAACATACAGGTATGCCCTATATTTTTTTAAAAGATGCTGTATATTTAACAATAATAATAAAGAGGCACCAACAGTGTTTTGTATAGTGAGTGAATAAGTGAACTGTAAAAAAAAGCTGTTATAAAATAATCAGAAAAAAGTTCCTAAAAACAGGGAATAAAAAAATGAAAAAAGCTTGCAATATTTAAGAACTTTGATTGACCTGAATTAGAAAAATCTAAATTAACATTTAGATGAAATAGAGACTGCCTTCTATTTTGCTATTGTATACTTTCTCTCCCAAAAACATTCTGCGGAGATTAAATATTATCTTTACTATACATCCTGTGAATTTTTCAGTTTGATATTTTGACCATGATTTACTAATAAGGACTCCGGAGTCACTTGTGAGCCCATTACAAGCCCTATATTAATAATTCATAAGGGAAAAACATGCTGGAGAAGTGCTTGGGATCACGACCTAAGTGAAATGCCTGAGTTCAAACTAAAAATCTCCCAAATTCCATTTTTATTATTAGCAGATTTTTAGAATTACAACACTTACAAGAAAGTCTTCAGTTCTGCAGCTCAGAAGGCTGCCCAGGTATTATGAATATAAGGCCCCTTGTCTCATTTGCTTGTGTGATCTGTGATTAAAACTTCTACAGACTTCATCGAGTGCAGAATCAGGTCCCTTAGCAATTCATTCAGGGGGAAGCTTAATTTGAGATTTTAGTGAGTGTTTATTTTCTGGCTCAACAGCAGCATATTTTGGAGGTGGGAAAAATGTATGCAAAGAAGGGTCAAAATCCAGATGTAAGAATGAATAGCAAGAAGACATTCAAAGAGTGCAAGAGGAGTGAGAACTGTAAATATATGTCTGATTTTGTCTGTGAAAGGTAATGTTATCTCTTTACTGAAACTGCATTGTACTTTCTCGTGGTATGTATGTAACTGTCTCTGTAGATAAATTAAAAAGGTTTTAAAATAAAAAGAGCTCACTTTTTCTTTTTGAATTAGTTTGCTTAAGTTTCCAAAGTAAAAAGGAGAGCCAGAAAATAATGCTTTATTTTAATTCATTTGAATAATCTTCCTCATTTCTGTGATCTATCACTCACAGATAAGAAGCACCTTGAAAATTTTATTTCTACAAAATATATCTTATTCAATTAGCAACAGTCAGTGAAAAAAAAAGACAATAAAACTCCAAGTCTGATTAAAATGGAAAGAAACGTTGAGTGAAATGCATGATATTGAAAGCTGTTATATTTCTTTGAAAATGAGCATTTTTACAGAAATGACTTTCAAAGTTTTTTACTGAATGTGAATCAAAGGCCCAAAGTTGATTTGATTTTAGTCATCAGCAGCAAAATTTGAATTGGGAACTGCCTCAGATATCTGTAGTTTTAATTTAGCTATTTGTTTTTAGGAATAATGTTTCAAAGCTTTGAGGGAGTTCATATGTCTTTTTGGAATTTTGATTTATACCTTTAGGATCCCCATTCATTTCTAGAATAAGGGAAAATAAGAAAAAGAGAAGCAGTCTATTATCCCAACTTTATTAAAACATAACAACCCAAAGATAGAAACTTCATGATTCCATTTATTCGAATTTGTAAATGAGAATTTTATTATGACAACACGTCTTAGATAAAATAATACAATTAGAATGCTTTTACATGTTTGCTTATCACAGGTCTGGATTATTATTTAAAAGCTGAGATGCTTTCACAAATATATGTGGGTGGCGCACTAACAAAGTATTGAATATTAATTACTATTTTTATAAAGCAATTTTCATAAGTCTTTGGTCTAAGCCAACAGTCCTTACTGAAGCAAAACAACTTGAATGCTGTGGGAGTTTTACCTAGCTCAGTACTTTAATCTCCTTAGAGATCAATAAATAATTAAAAATTTTATCATATGAGCTACTAAAATTGACTTCTTTTAAATTAATCTTTGCTTTACTTGTTAGAGAAATGGTGAAGAATTTCTCCCCTGCGTTTGTGCCTGCACCCCCTCAGAAAAACCTGTGCAGGCAGCATCCTGCAATGTTACATCCAGCCCTAGTCTGGTTCTGAAATAGCCCCATTTTTGGATGGCTTTTCCTTTAACGACCTGATTACATTGCACGATTTACTTCCACAGTTGCAGCGCTCCTCATTACTAATTCCAATAACAAAAACTTGCCAGAACCCCTGAGAAGCAAACCTTCAAATCTAGAATTAAATAACAGAATATATTACACATTGGACATTTGCAGGGAAACTTTACTTGAGGGAAAATAAATACAAACATCTTGTTCTGTGATCTGTAAGTAAACTACCTTAACCACTGTGCTGCTCCTAGAAAGGCTTCTGACAATTACGTCTTTCAAGCCAAAGTTTTAACAGTGTGCTTCTGAGGCCGGCATATATACTTCATACAGTATTAATAAAGGGTTTCCCGAATTAATGAAAACGTACCGCGTTCACATATAATGAATAAGCACCTAATTAAAAACACAGTAAAGCCAGGAGCACAGATATTGGTTTTTTTATATTAATATCCATTGTATTACTTTAGCCTTTAATGTGAGCCTCTTCAGCTGACTGATGCCCAAAGGGGAGCTAACAAATCGCTCAGCTGGTGGCTGACACTGGTCCTGAAGAAAGCTAGTAAGGAACACTTTGCAGTCTTTCAGAGCCTCTACACCAGCTGTCACCCAGCTATGGGTGCTGAAAAGCTCCTGTCACTTCATCCAAAGGGATTTACTTGGTCAGAAGGAAAATTTAAATACAAAGCATGCAGCTAAGAAGCTAGTGAAAAGGATTATGAGTGCACAAGAGCACATGTGTATAAGACACTAATACATCTTTAGGAAATTTCAGATCCCCAAAGCCAGGATTACTGCCAGAGCAGGGTGGTATACGTACGCTGGGACCTTTACCGTTAGAGTTATTATCTCCCAACTATTCAACTTTATAGGTCTTTCATCATGTGAGGGGGGGGGTTTGGTGGTGGTGGTGGTGGGGAGGAGGAGGAGGTTGTTTTAAAAAACGCTCCCCTTATCTTCAATAGGGGCGTAAGAAAAGACATTCCTGATCTATTATTCCCTAAAATTCACCTGCATTTCAAACACTCTATAGCTTTTTAGTTATCGTCGGACATTTAATTTGTGTGTGTGTGCATGCGCACCATTGTCCAAATGGACCCAAATGTCCAGCTTAATTGTTTAATCATGACTAAAGCAAACAAAGCACAGCGTCTCACGCTCACCATCAGAGCTGCTGAGCGGAGCAGAGATGAACAAGCAGGAGAGGGGCATGACAGGAGCAGCCTGCCCAGCCAGGGGAAGGTTTCTGGCTCTGATCTGGACATCTTTGCAAATTGGCACTGGGGAAAAAGACACACTAGACCTGCTGGCTGAGCCTGAAGGGGAATGACACTGGGAAAAACGCTGTGCTAGAGAGAGTTGGAAACGCTGTGCCGGAAAGAGTTGAGGGAGGGCAGTTTGAATCTCCACTCTAACCTTCTTTTCTTGTTCCTTTTTTTTTTCTTTTTTTTTTTTCTCTTCTCTCATAAACCTCATTTAAAAATCATGGAAGGGAAAAGGAAAGGAAAAGAAAATGTGAAACAGAAGAGTAACGGCTATAAAAACTTACATTTTTAGCCAGCTTAACACTGCAGTCAAACTCGACTCGGAGCAGCACCCCATGCTGGCTGGCCTGTGGCGAGGTACTGTTATTCTAGGCTAATAAAGCCCCTGGCCTGGCCTGCTGGACGCAGGAAAGTTGATGATAATGCCAAGTTGTTTAGAGGAGGAACAGAAAGCGAGACCCACAGCACGAGACGCCGGCTACCACCGCCGAGCCCCAGGGGAGGGTCATGCGAGTTGTGACTGCTGTTAGCTTGGGCGTGCAGCCCTGGCATGGCCCCCGGCGCAGGCGGGCGGCGTGACAAATCCGGGGAGGTGGAGGTGGGGGGGGTGGTGGGGTGGGGGAAGGAAGGCAGAGGGGTGAGGAGGAGGAGGAGGAGGAGGAGGAGGAAGGGGCGCAGGCAGGCAGGAGGGCTGGGAAGCGGGGCTCACCTGCACCGGCTGCGGACAATGGGGAGGAGGTGGGAACGTGGCAACGAAACGCGGAAGGTTTAATGGAAAAATCATATTTGAGGAAAAAATTCCCCTTGTAAAGCCTTTAGGAACATTAGCATTGTGTGCCTTACAAAGCGGGAGGTTTAACAAAAAAGTGCTACACAGCGCGAACCAGCTGCCTTTAGAGGTCACTAGAACATCGCTGCAGTATTTACAAATTTTCCATGAAGGATTAGAAGTTAGTCTAAAGCCCTATATACACTACATACAGTTCCAGGGGATGCTGTATACTATTATCTAAATTTCTTCACATAGACTATCATGTATCTGCCCCAGCAAAGCTGATTAGTGAAGCAGCTTGATTCTGACATATCCTTTATGCCAGCCACAAGCTGCCTTGCACAGCCACCTTATTCACTGTGGAGACAGGCCTGAAGCAAGATTGTAACACAACAAATGCAAATGAGATGAGCCTTACACCACTTAAGCCGAGATGGCTATAATATGTAACAGCTTAATGTGCCCACAGAAGTGATTGATGCCCCTTCCATATCTCTAAAGAGCTTCAGTTTTGATGCGCTCTGTTTTTAACTAATATTTCTTTTTACTCCTCTTCCTGGCGATTTCTTTCTCTTTATCCTCAATGTGGGGAAAGGAAGAAGAAAAGAAAACGCCAAGCAACTTATCAAAGCCGGTTGTCTCTCCCAAGGTCCTGACTTGATGAAAACAAAAAATTTGGAGGATCTCTTAATCAGCTCCAGGTAGTTTATTTAGATTATTCCATCAGAAGTTTGGCCCCTCGCAAATCAGTAATTGCTAATAATAAATAATGTTACTTCCTGTGGAAAAAACAATGTTTGTAATCTGACAAACTGCTTGTCATAGGGCAACACAATCTAAGGTTCTCAAGGAACCTTTGCCATTAATCCCAACACACCCCCGCCTCACTGTCGCTCTGCCTGAGTAGCAGATAGCCACAAATTTTGGGAAAATTTTAGACAAATCTAACATCCTGTAGTAGCCTAACCAAATGCTGCACTAACCTAACTGGCTATACATTTCTAATCAGTATTCGTTCCCTGTCCTTAAAATAAACAGAAAACAGATTTCTCCGTTTCCCCTAAAATCAATCTTTCACTGTATCTGTCAGTTGCTTTCTCCCAATTAGTATTCTAAATTCATTTATTTTTGTCATAAATTAATTTTTTTTGCGTACCTTGGCACGAGTTTTTCATTCAATACTTGTGAGTAATGTGACAGACTTAACGTTGTGTTGCTTAGCAGTAATAAAAAATAAAGTAACTTTGTTAATGAATTGAGATGAATCAAAAATGCCTTATTAATTATTGCTTGCCTAGTAGGCTAAGCTTTGGCTCTTCACCTCACTGGCCCAGAGAACATTTCTTGCCTTTGGCCATGTCGGAGGGGCTCATTAAAACATCTCTTGGGAGCAGATAGAAATTGTTAGTGAAAAGCAATGGTCAGTGCCTCAGCTAGAACCCAGCAGGGAAGGGAATCCCTCATCACTGAGAGCTAACAAGGCTGTATGTATTACACCTGTAATCAAACTGCTCCGAAAATGCCAGGAGACCACTGGGCTCTCTTTGTGATTGGTGAAGTTATCTGAAAATGCTGAATCCAATCCATAATTGATGTGCACACATACAATTACAACCCTCCAGATATCAGTTAAAATGTTGCAGTTGCAAGCCTTAAGGAGTGGTAAACCTTAACATGCATGGCATAAAATAAGGTGTTTGACATAATAAAAGTGAACCTGTTTTGCTTCCATGCACTGCCAGTTAAATTTTAATTGAAGTTGCTACATTTGTTAACAGATGTAATTATAGAAAACCTCACTGAAAAACAATGATATATGGATGGGCTTGGGTATCTTGTAGACATTTTATGAATTAATGTGTATGTTTAAATAAAGATCTACATCACTAAGTTTTGCCTAAGGTAAGTAAAATTTACTATGACCTGTGATGCGACCTTGGGATATTGAAGTCTGATAATTTTACATGTCCTAAGCTCCAGGTTAGGATAAAGTGAAAAACTAGTGCCTCTTGAAGACCTGTGTTTTCATCTGGTCTCCCTATGGTCTCACAGAAAAGTCTGAATTGCAAACTGCTTTCAAGGCTGGGCTCCCAAGTAAGTCACCCTTTTGTAGGTGAGAAGCTGAAATATGAAAGATGGCCAAAATGAGCTGAGCAGATAAATTTAGAAGTCAATGGCATAACATTCTCCAGAACAATATATACACTTACTGTGGCTCATTCAGTCAGCCTCAGGATTAGTGTTTTCCTTTAATTTTTATATTTGCTTGCCTCTTGTTTATTGTATAAGAAATAAACCCTCTTCTGGTAGGATGAATAAGCAGATAAACTTATATAGATGCTGAGGATAGCAGTCACTCTTTTCTTGCTCTGAGGAGAGGACAGCAGGGCAGCAGGGAGGCCTGTGTAATGGTATAACAGGAAAAAGAGCAAGTGGAGAAAGACAGGATGCAGAACCAGCAAAATACCCACTGTAAATATTTTTAGGGTCTATCCATGAGTTTAAGATGGAACAATTGTTATCACTGTTCAAGACGGTTCCCCTATTTTGTGAAATACTTTGATTTTAAAAAGTGGTAGAGAGATCTGAGGACACATGAGAACCCTGTGTCAATAGTATTGAAAACTGGTTTATAAGACTACAACATGAAGAACATGCTCTACTGCACTCTACCTGGTGCTATTGTTTATGCTATGTCTGACTCCAGGGCTTTCTTCTAAACAATTACAAGAGACAAAATTTGTATCAGCCATTAATGAGTAGGAGTCACAGAATGCCCCTTTCCGGTGCATCTGGTGGTGTTTGAACTCCTCTCTCTTAATGTTCCTAGGAGAAGCATTCTTCTTTCCAGTCTTAACTGCTTCAAAATGTGGTGCCCTAAGTATACGTGGTCAGACTCTCTCTGTAGATAGTGGAAAATGACAGTTATGCCCGAAGTGCAAATTATCCCACCTGTCTGTCTTAATGGCAGATTTCTGCTTTGGAGGCAGAGGAAGCCCAGTTGAGGCTGGAGAAGGCAAAGATTTAAGTAAGATGAATCCTTTCTTAAAGTGGCTTGCCTTTTTTTTTTAAAGTTTTAATCTGTAATCTCATGGAAGCCCTCACCACTAAAATGTTTTTCTGTCTGGATTTTTGTTTCAGCAAGGCTGCGTTTCACATTATGTTTTAGTTTTTAAGAAATCGCAGCAGACTGGGAAGGGAAAGGAGAAAAGTTGCTGGTCAAATACAATCTTGAAGGGCTGGATTGAGAGCTGTAGAAAGAGCTCAGATACCTATTGACACATATTTGAAGGCACATTTTTTTTTTTTTTGGTGCATGAGGTTGGAAACGGGAAGATATATAAAACCACAGAACCTAGCAATTCCTAAAATAGAAAAAAAATCTCTTTTCTTATTATTCCTAAATTGTAAGGCAGGTAGTTGAGATCTAAATGATTTTCAAACTGTTGTCACTCTGAAATTTCATCCTGCCACCCAAATTAACACTGTAAAGACCTGTTTCTTTTGAGGATTGAATGTTTGACTAGAAGCACCATTTATACAGTGGTAGAAGTCCTTTCTATTGGGTGCTCTAGAAACAGAGAACAACACAAAACAGACGGTCACGACCGCCCAGGAGAAAATGGTTTAAAGTACATCATCAAGTTTGTAACAAGACATCCATGGTTTAATTTATAGTGCTGTCCTGGAACTAAGAGGATATAGATACTGGGCCAAATTCATCCAGAAGCCTCTGGCTACATTCAGATCACGAGATGTAAATTTGACCCGTTGACTTCAGTGGTGTAAATGACAGATGCTGAGGAAATGGACAAAAGCGGATTTCCCCCACCTTTGCCCTCTCTGAGTTTCAGGGCTGACAGCGGCTCGACTGTATAATTCAGAACACCTCAAGGCTGCTCTAAGCTCCACTGGCTTGTAACAGCTTCCAAGGTGCTTTTGTGCCACCAAGGGATTTCCAGCACATACGCTGTGGCCATGGGTCCTGCAGTGGGGTGTGGAGCAGAAAAAGATCTCTGGCTCTGCAGCGCTTGGAGATCCCTTGGCTCAAAGGTAATCCCCCTGACTCCATTAGGGCAGTTTTCCAGGATCTTTGCCCTGCTGGACTCAGAGCTGTGCTCTGCTTGTAAAGGTGCATTCTTGCCATTAAATATTACAAAGATGAAGGGATGTTAATTTGTTAAACAGGTTGTATTGGCAGCCCATGCAAAGGTTTCTGCCATACCTGATTATGGCCTGGGCATTTGCAAGGGACTTGTGTCCATTTTCTGTAGGTCAAATTTTGCCTGAAGATGACCTCAGTTTCTGAGTTATTGCCAAGTGTGTATATGTGTATAATAATTGGGGTCATTTAGAAAAACCTGCATCTAACAAGCCTTTAATCAAATGTGGGATTGGAAATATCAGTATTTAGCGACTGCTAGTTATGTCAGTGCACAAGCAATTAGCAAAGTAACAATACCTGATATGTGGTTGGAAGCAAAATGACAGATGTCAATTACTATATTGAACTCAGTGATTATATATACTTGTATATGTAATGCAGAAGCATGTGCACGTGCCTGGGTATATGTAGTTTTCATATGTTCGGGTGTAACAACCCTTATATACATACTGGAATACATGGTACAGTTTCCGATCAAAACAAACAGAGCCCCAAACTGACCATTTAAACTGCAAGCAAATGATGCTTCCAGCCTGTGGTCCCTTCTCTGAATACAAGCAGGTGAGGAATGGTGCTAAATGCTTTTGATGTTGCCAGCTCCCATTTGCCACCCAACTTTTTTCTCCTCCAAAACCTCTTAACAAACTTCAAAGGCCTCCTTGCTTCTTGCCTTAATCCAGTGCACTGAGACCTCTAGTTCAAAGAACTTTCCTTAAACCCTCTTCTTAAACTGCAACCAAAACTTTTTCTTTCCTTTCCACAAAGTAGCAATTACAGCTCTGTTGCGTGGCAATTGGGCTTGGGCCGATCAGCTCCTGCTATTAATTAATCTCACAAAGGGGGCTCATTTCCTGGCATTCAAATTGACAAGAGAGCAGAGAACAGAAAGCCCTTTCAAAGCAGTTCCAGTTAACTGAGGGAAGAGGTATCAGAAGAAAGAGCCCCACAGTATTTGAGGTAGAGGGCACATTTGATACTGCCTATGCTTGCTACTGATTGAATGATTTTGTTAAGGAGAGCTCTTTACTAATCTTTTACCTGCAAAAAGCTCAAGAGCAAGTAAATGCAGCACAAATATTGCTAAATTGTGGCAGAGAGGCTTCACAGGCCAGGCTTTCGATTTCACTCTCCCAGTGCATCTTCTTGAGCATTATGCTTACTTTAAACAGAAAGTGTTCACTTTACTAACACAGAAAAGCTCTTGGAAAAAGGGGGGGGGGAAGATGAAGAGGCAAGAAAGAAGAATAGCAGACAAGAGATTAAAGCTTTTTATTCAGTATCTCTTTCGTATTCAAATTGTGCTAAGGGCTCTGTGAAAGTTAGAAGCAAGCTTGTTCAGGAGGGCTTCTAAAGTGTGTACATGGATTTCATGGGAATAGAAAAGAAGCCACGGACTGGGTAATGAAAGAAAGATAAGATGTCCTATATAAAACAACTCAAGAGTGGTTCAATTACTTCAGCAAACCATCAAGAAAGCTTTGAAGATTTGAGGAAACACTGTTAAAATGTAACAAAAAACTCATGTTGCAGGTTTTGTACCACTATATGTTTGTATACTGTGTGAATTACTTAAAATATATTCCCTCTGTGAACGTTGTTTACTTCTTTGGGGTTTTTATTATTATTTTTCTGGAAGAGCTATGTTTGTCTGGAAGAGTTATGGAAAATGAAACATTCACATTTGATCTTTGTATCTCTGTGTAAGGGAGTGTGCCATAAAAAAATGGCATTATTGTTTACAAAAAATAAGCCTGGGAATTAAAGGTCTATGGCTGACAGTTTCACATATTTCTCTTTGCAGTTAAAATAGCCTTCCTGACAAAGGCTAAATGGTATAAGAAATAATCAACTGCTTTCACCCAGGGAAAGGACTGAACTGAGGAATATACCAGCTATAAAAATAAAAGTCTGCAGTTTAGAAAATACCTATTTTTAATTGCAGCTATCTCTTTCTCTCTGTCTCCTTCCCCTCCCCAATTCTCTATGTCTGAGACTTGACAAGTAACATCAAACATGGCCCAAGAACAAAGCTAACCAACCATGGCCTGCAGCATCCTTCAACCAAAAGTCACCTTTAGTCAAGCTTTGCCATCTAATTTGCAGTGTTTCTGTTTGTACTCTTCAAGCAGAAGTCCTAAAACTCTTGGATAAAGCTTTCCTGGTTTCTGTTCAGTAAGATTACAATGGGAATGTGGGAATGATTTAACACTTTTAGCAATCATCAGCTACAGCCACCCTGGTTCTCTGACTTCAGAAATTAAGGGCTGAGCTCACTACTTTATTCTTCCTAAGTTTATTTTGTGGGGGCTTTTTTTTAATGCATGCTGAATAATACATCTGTAAGGCTCCCAATTTAAAGTGCAACTCAATCCCCTTCTGTGCCAAGTGTCCTGAAACAGTGCTAAATTACCTTCATAGATTATTGTTTTTTTAATTTAGTTGGGTCAAATAGATGGCAATGCTATATCCCATCAAGTGAAAGACAGCAATGACTTGTTTGCTTGAATCAAAGTAAACAAAGACACTTTACAGGTCCTTTTCTCACAAGAGAATAAGGGAATGTCACCAGCAAAACTCATCAACTCATGGAGACAATGAAAAACAAAGAAAAAATGAGACTTAAAAAACAAAGTAAATCTCCATTTTCCTGCCCCATAGTTAAGGAAAGTAATATAAACTCATTAAGCATAGCATTAACATTCAAGGGATTAGTGACTAAGATTTTTAAGTGGAGTGTCTAAGATCTCGTGGTTCTCTTAAAACTGAGAGTGTTAACTTAAATCTCTGATGGTCATTAAAATACAGCACAACTCACTTTCCTCAATATTTAACAGTCCTCTTTGCTTCCCAGATACCCAAAGAAAGCTTATATAAATTGTTTTTTGCCCTGTAGTGATTGAAACTCTTAATGCCACGTGAACAAACCACATATGTTAAGTAATTCCATCCTATCTCTGGCTCTCTGAATGTCTGCTATGCCTGGGATGCAGTGGTGTGAGTGACCTGTTGGTTGGATCCTGGGCTTTCCCTCTAAAAACTGGCTGCTGAAAGTGCCTGTGATTAGAACTGACATATTGTGTAATCCAATAAACCAATGTGGGAACCACAAAGACAAGCACCACTTGTGGCCGGAGCATCTTTTTAAAAGCAGCTTTAAAAAAAAAAAAAGTGTTAATACAGAAATCAAAATCATATCCAAGCCTTTTCCAAAATTTTTGAATTAACCATATAATTTTTTTAACTTTTAAAATTTGTTTAAAAAATAGAACACAAAAGTCTACATGAAAGAAACATCTTAGATTGTCTCACTTTAGACATACCAGAAAGCAAACCAGATTTTGAATAAACAATAATAAATGAGTAAGGACTCATGAATTTAAGGCCATCTACTCTTCTTCATCCGTCCCAGAAGCTCTGTCACTCACAGGAGAAGGACAGTGGAGAAATTAAAGAAAAGGACAATTTCCGTTTTGTAAATGAACTTTCTTTGTTCCTTAATTTTTATGATGGTCATTATAATATACTGGTAAACTAAAGTTGCAATTAGGACTATTCCTTACTTACCTGCACTTTCTTCACTCACCTTCATTCCCAATTAATTTTGTTTCTTTCCTTCTTTTGTAAATCACTATATTTGCATCTGCACTTTATTCTCCAGTAATTTAGGTCCTGGTGGAATTATATCAGTTTATCCTCAACAGAAATTCTATATATATCTTTCAAATACTGACATTGAAATCCATCAAATTCTTGGATTTCATATACATGTGTGAGTCTGCCAATCTCTTCCTGGTGTGTTTGGAGTTCTGCCCCATATATTACCTTTTCAACTAAACAACATCTTCATTGTACTTTCAACCTTGCAGCAAATAAGATAAGTACAATTTAGGCAAACTAAGACTTCACATAAGGTTACATGCCATTTGTTTTGAATATCTTAGTAATATCTGTCAGTACCTCTATCACCTTCACTGAAACAGTGAGAGATAATATTTAATTACATTTACAAAAAAATTGAATGTTCCCCTGGCTTCTATTGTCTTTGTATTCTCTTCTTCACATCCTACTCCTCCTCTCTCTGTTCTGTTCTTTTACCTGACTAATTTAGATTGTGTACTTGTTGAAGCATCACTCTTGTTCTGCTTAGCACACATGAATAAACTCCCATCAACTTGTATTTCTATGTATATATTTACAGGTAACATGTAACTGCAGAATTTACCTGTCTGCCTCTAAAGAGTTTGAGTATGCAAGTCTACAGAAGTTCTTTGGAAAAGTTCTTTGGAAACCCTCACCAGGAATGTGGCTTTACTTGAGTTCCATTAAAGTTAATACCAAGTTTTCCATTGTCATTGATGGAAGTTAGATTAGGCATCAAACATAAGAGGAAAACTTTTGAAATAAAATACAAAAGCCTATATGAAAGAAACTCCTCGGATTCTCTTATTTCACACATTCCAGAAAGCAAAACAGCTCTCAGACTGTCTAAAATTCTTTCTGATTTCTGAAGAAAAGACAATTTCACAGGAAATAAATAAAAGGCCTCTGATTAACTGACTAACAAAGCAAAGGTCCTTCTGTCTTCCTAAAATGAGCAGTTCCCTTCTCTATCAGCTTAATAAAATTGTCTGGGGCAATTTTGCTGGTTCTGAACTTGATATAAAGACAAATACCATGCTTGAGAGACTATAAAGCATACCTTTAGATCAATAGAGCATAGGAAATCCTCCAGAGATACAGTCTTGTTTATGGTCAGGGAAGCCTTTCCGGGGGTGGAAAAGGAGAGTTTCACAGTATTCAGGTTCATTAGAGTAAGTATCAGCCTAGAGGAGCCCTAATTTCTTTGAGACCGCAAAAGAGATTCAATTGAAACCTAAGACCTTTTTCAATTGTGGTACTGGAATAATAGATTCTATGGCAAGTATCTTGGAAACGGTGGAAACGGTTGCTCGCTTTTTTATGCATAGTTCGCTGATTAACATCTGCCTGATTGAACCCTTATAAACTTGGAATAGACTGAAATTTTATTGAGTAGGCTTGCTGAAAAGTCTCTGAAATACAAGTATATGATGCCTGTGGGCATATAGATGGGCAAATAGGTGCAGCTTCAACATGCACTACTCCTGCTACCTGAGGACTATAGACAGGATTGACAATAAAGCTACTCAGTCATGGTATCAGGTGGTAGTTCTCTTGCATTCTGCTAAATATAAAATGACTGGACTTGGATAGCAAAACAGACTTCAGTGATCACAGGAACAATAAATGTGATAGTTATCACTGAAGCGTTTCTGAGCTTTTACATGGGTCAAATAGAGTTTTTAACTTGGAAGGCCTGTATACATCCTTTCTGTGATAGGAAGGAGTGGGGGAATGGAGATATGTTTGAAAGTTTTTAGAACAATGCATTAAAAGAACGTTTTCCTAATTCCAACATAGTTAAATGTGAGTTACTCCATTTAACGGTGTAACTATTTGTCAAATTCAGTCTTATATCACCTTGAAAACAGACTCACTAGTAGCACAAGATGTCCTTTGAACTGAGTGGTCACTGTCCAATGTCCTTTGAACTGAGTGGTCACTTACTGATTTCCAGAGGTTGACCATAAACGAAGGGAGCAGCCACTTAGAATGGATAAAGAGTTAGGCTCAGCTCCCCGCTCCTGCCAAGTTCCCTGTGGTTCATCATACCAACCACTGAGGAAAGCAAGGAGCAGACAAGTGCCAGGACTTCACTCAGCAGGATGGTGAGTGCTCAGCAGGATGCTCAGCAAGATAAGTGGGTGTATTTTAATGCTTAACCTATCCAAACTCTTCAGTTTTGACAAAATAAAATACTTCAGGTTTGAAATAAATTATCCACACATGATATATTTAATGAAGATAAAATATGTCCACAGAGGTCATCTGACTCAGGAGAGATATCCAGAGAACAGAGACAGAATCATAGAATCAAAGAATCATAGAATCATTTAGATTGGAAAAGGCCTTTAAGATGATCGAGTCCAACCATAAACCTATCACTGCAAAGTCCACCATTAAACCACGTCCCTAAGCAACACATCTACCATCAACCTCCTTTCAGGTTGTTGTAGAGAGCAATAAGGTCTCCCCTCAGTCTCCTTTTTCCCATACTAAACAGGTATGGGAAAAAACGTCCCCTCAGCTGCTCCTCATAGGATTGCCCTCTAGATCCTTCACCAGCTTCAGTGCTCTTCTTTGGATGCTCTCCAGCACCTCAATGTCCTTCCTTTAGTGAGGGGCCCAAAACTGAACACAGTATTCAAGGTGCAGCCAGTGCTGAGTACAGGGGATGATCACTTCCCCAGTTCTGCTGGCCACACTATTCCTGATAGAAGCCAGGATTCTGTTGGCCACCTTGGCCACTTGGGCACACCACTGGCTCATATTCAGCTGGCTGTTGATCAACATCCCCAGATCCTTTTCTGCCAGGCAGCTCTCCAGCCACTCTTCCCCAAGCTTGTTGTGCTCCATGGATTTGTTGTGACCTAAGTGCAGGACCTGGCACTTGGCCTTGTTGAACCTCATAACATTGGCCTAGCCCATCAATCCAGCCTGTCCAGATCCCCCTGTAGAGCCTTCCTACCCTCAAGCACATCAACGCTCCCACTGAACTTCATAAACTCTGGTAACAAAGTTAACAGGTAAGCTCTGTAAACCTACCGAGGGTGCTCAATCCTCTTGTCCAGATCATTGATAAAGATATGAAACAGAACTGGCCCCAATATTGAGACATGAGTAACATCACTTGTGACCAGCCACCAACTGGATTTAACTCCATTCACCACAATGCATTTGGAAACAAGACAATATAGCTAGCTGAATGGGATGGAAAATGTGAGGTAACAGAACATTGGAGAAATTAATTTCTGACCTGGCTTGGTTTCCATTGTAAAACACTACATCATCATCACAACCAAAGAAAAATACAGGCTATGATCACTGAATATTGAAAATTTTATCAGTGTACGATAATTAGAAAACAGGATATAAATGTGCTGGCATAGGAAAGAATTTTTTGGTATTTGATAGCCCTTAAAATTTCTCATTTTTCATGGCGATGGAGAAATCTAGGTTATTGTTGTACAGTGAAGTATACTGCACAAACAGGGACACAAACTCTGCTTTTATTTACTCATGCAGCAAGATTTAATGCTTGCTTTAACAGCACACAATACCTTTTGTCCCTTTAATACATTTTAATAGTTTGTATACCTAGCTTATAAAAATAATTATAACAGCACACTGTGAAGTATTTGTACTGTGACTGTAGAGTTAGAGCTATAGTACTGGTTGTAATATGCCTAACCAATCCCAAAAAAAAGAAAGTTCATTACTTAAATCTGAAACCTTACATACCTGGTATCTGGGGGCATCCTCCACAGGTCTGGACTATAAAAACTGATTTTTGAGGAAGAAAAGGTAAAACTGGTGGAGGAGAGGTATCTGGATTAGAATTATTTACCAAACCATAAGAAAGATGTACTGAAAAGAATATAACTTTGAAGTTCCCTAGGCAAAAATGTTTTATTGTACCTAGTGTAGTCAACTGCTGCTGACAACTAAGACTGCATCGAGTAGAATTGCTTGATGTTTATAGGAGCATGTTTATTGACCAAATACTTGTAGGGTAGCAAGTAAATTAAAGGGGGAACTTAAAAGACCCTTAAAATAGGGAAAGAAGAATGCTCTGATGCAAAGAGTAAAGAACTTACATTACATAGTTATTGTTGTGATGATTTATTTTGTTCACTGTGCCTATGTATCCCTAGCATTTGCTGCTTGAAAAACAGCTGTCAATTTGTCTGGCTGTAAGGTGTCAGCTACAGACAGTAGCGCTGGGTCTTTCCTTTGCACATCTAGGCTTTATTCATTCCCCTGACCTGAAACAAGGCAATAAGCCGAGTAGAAGTGATGACATCACCTAACTTCATTAAGGAAGGAGCATAAGGAATATGGGAGAAGTTGGTGAGAACATTTGTGACCTTTAATTCAACAGCAACACTATTTAAACATTTACAGTATTAAGTTCACTCTAGAAAAGAAAATTGCCTACATAGCTATTCATCTCTAGCCCACTCTAGTCTGGAGAATCTTTATAAGTTATGTGATACAGTGTTAGAGTGAATTTACTTGTTTTAGGCCAGTGAAGATGGCAAAGCTGCAACATACAGCAAATATCCAGGTTGAAGATGCATGTAGTTCTCTTAGGTGGGAAAAATCTGCATAAACTTCATTATTTGCTTTTCCAGTCTAACAGATATTGTTTGCATACAGTGTTCAAGAGATTGAAGAAGAAAACACGCAACTGAGTGTGTTTCTAGTGCTGCCAAGGAACCTTCAGCGATGCTGAAAACCAGGCTTTATGGTTTTTTTATCAGGCTGTCATCTCCAGAACAGTGGTTTTCTCCCCTGAAATGAATAGCTGCTGGCTTGTGGATGTCCCAGTAATGTGGCAATCTTTGTTATTCTAGGAGATGGGACCATTTGCATCAAAACATGTAACCTTGCAGACTTTGAATAATAAGTGAAGAGACATAGCCTTCTGCAAAAGGCCATTCAGAGAACACAGGTAAGGATCCTCCTCTGAATCTTCTCCTGGAGAAGACAATCTCGCTTCTATGGATAAGCATATGGAAATTAAGAACATTTAAGGTTCCTGACTTCTCCCTTCAGACTTTTTAAAGTTAGTTACATCCTCAGAGTTAACCACCTGGGTCCTTTCTGCATGTGAATACAGAGGAAGAGAGAGAGGTGCCCTCAGAATGCAATTTATCCTGCATGCAGAATCACAGCATGGTAGGGATTGGAAGGGATCTTCCAAGATCATCTAGACCAAACCCCCTGCCACAGCAGGTTCACTTAGAGCAGATTGGACAGGCAGGTTTTGAATCTAGGGCCCATACTTTTGAGATCTGCCATTTAGTTACTTAAAAGCATTGATGAGATCCCCTCTCAGTCTTCTCCAGGCAAAACAGACTGAGGTCTCTCAGCTTTTCTTCATAAAAGAGGTGCTCCAGTCCCTTGATCATCTTTGTAACCCTCTGCTGGACTGTCTCCAGAAGCTCCTTGTCTTTCTTGAACTGGGGGGCCCAGAACTGGACACAGTATGCCAGATGTGGCCTCACCAGGGCAGAGTAGAAGGGGAGGATAACCTCCCTCGACCTGCTGGCCACATTCTTTTGAATGCATCCTTCTGGCCACAAGGGCACATTGCTGGCTCATGGACAACTTGTTGTCCACCAGGACTCCCAGGTCTGTCTCTGCAGAACTGCTTTCCAGCAGGTCAACCCCTAACCTGTACCTATGTATGGGGTTATTCCTCCTTAGGTGTAGCAACTTGTCCTTGTTGAATTTCATCAGGTTCCTCTCTGCCCAACTCTCCAGCCTGTCCAGGTCTTGCTAAGTGGCAGCACAGCCTTCTGGTATGTTAGCCATTCCTCCCAGTTTTATGTCATCAGCAAACTTGCTGAGGGTACACTCTGTCCCCTGATCCTGGTCATTGATGAATATGTTGAATAAGACCAGATGCAGTACTTGGGTGTACTGTTCCCCCTTGGGGAACACCACTAGTTACAGGCCTCCAGTTAGACTCTGCACCACTGATCACAATGCTCTGAGCTCTGCCATTCATCTAGTTCTCAATCCATCTCACTGTACACTCATCTGACCCATGCTTCCTAAGCTTATGTATGATGTCATTATGGGAAACAGTATAAAAAGCCTACTGAAGTCAAGGTAGACAATGTTCACTGCTCTCCCCTCATCCACCCAGCCAGTCATAGGAGGCTATTAGACTGGTCAAGCATGATTTCCCCTTGGTGAATCCACATTGATCACTCCTGATAGCCTTCTTTTCCTTCCCATGCTTAGAGATGACATTCAGAATGAGCTGTTCCATCACCTTTCCAAGTATGGTGGTGAGGCTGACTTGCCTGTAGTTTCCTGAGTCCTCCTTCTTGCTCTTTTTGAAGACTGGAGACTCAGGCACCTCTTCTGTTTTCCATGACCTTTCAAAGATAATGGAGAGTGGCTTCACAATAACATCTGACAGCTCCCTCAGCATTCATGGCTGCATCCCATCAGGGCCCATGGATCTGTGGGTGTTGAGTTTGCCCAAATGATCTCTAATCCAATTGTTCTTGACCAAGGGAAAGTCTCCCTTTCTCCAGTCTCTCTCTTACCTCCGGGATCTGGGTAGCAGTAAAGACTGAAGCAAAGAAAGCATTCAGTAACTCCATTTTCTCTGCGTCCTCCATCACCAGGGCACCCACCTCATTCAGCACTGGGTCCATTTTTTCCCTATTCTTCCTTTTGCTACTGATGTACTTGAGGAAGCACTTCGTGTCATTGGCATCCCTGCCCATCTCAGATTATCTTGAGATGGGGTAAATGATTCTGTGATTCTGTGTCTCCCTCTTGCAGAAATCTTGACACCTAGTTAAGATTGAATGCCTAAATACTAGATGTGAAGGATCAGTGAGATGAATCCTTCACTTCCATTTTTTCCAACATTAGTTAAGCTGTATTTTCAAGGCAGGTGGGGGATGAATGCTAGCTCACAGCAGATTTAGCTTGGCTGGCTCTTACTCCATTTCCTTCTGAATGAGGCTTCCCTACATATATCCTGCCTCCTACAAGGATCTCAAGTTGAATGAGTTCCATGGTGTTCCACTCTAGTTTCTTCCATATAAACTTAGGGAGGGTGTACTCTTCTAGAGAGCCTTGACAGTAGAAGAGGATGAAAACCTTATTTGAAAGTGCTTTGAGGCAGTGGATTTAATTTTGAACTTATGAATTACAATGTAGAAAAGTTTATATTCAGATTTAAAATGGTGTAGAATTTTATTTTCTTTTGGAGATCTTATTTCTCAAAAAACTATATTTCTATCAGGAAAGCCTTCCAAGGGAAATTTTCATAAATCCTTCATTCTTTAAATTTTTGTATTTAAAGAATGAAGTCAGCAAAATAAGTTATCACTAAAGATAGTGATATGCAACAGTGCAAAAATAAAAATCACCAAAGCAGTCTAAAAGAAAACAAGCCTTCCCAATGGTTTGTTGTAGAAGGCCACACAACAGACACCAGTCTAACATAATGAAAGGAGTAGTCATCATTTAAAACTAACTAGATACTTTAAATAATTCAAAAAATATTTCTTGGTCAGCAATCTGCATATTGGTTTATACGGTCTCACACTATGCACACACTAGTCACAAATAACTAGTGTAAAGAGACACTGAGAAAAAACAGTCTTAGAGAGAAATAATTTCAGATGTATTTTTCTTTGTATCTGTGTTATGCACTAGACAACTCTGATAGCCTGTTGAGGATCTGAAAATATTTGAAATGTGTAGTCATTAAGAAATTGAAAGCGAGCAACTATTTTGTTAAAATTTTGTAACACAGGACTCTCAAAGGTAAATATATCTAACACTTGGCATGCCATTCTATTTCAATACTTGTTCTCCTAAAAATTCTGCATAACCATTCAACTGTTTATTACATTTAGAACAGTGAAAAGAAATATAGTAGTCTGCAATATTCACATTTCTAAGGTTCAGCAAGACATCCTCCTCAGAAAGGGGTTACAACATAACATAAATCAACTTCAAACTCATAAAGGCAATAACTTACATATATTTTATTACCATAGGCACATTTATTAGGATTAAAATTTTACAGTATCATAATACCCCTACTGGCTCACCTTAAAGTATTAATGTGATAGGAATACTATTAACAAATATATATAATACAGTAGGTATTTTCTGTTAAAGTGTGGCTTTGAACCCCAGGTGTTGTACTAGTTATGAAGAATTTTTATCTGCTGTTCAATATTCATTCCTGTTGTGGTTTAACCACAGCTGGCAATTAAGCATCACAACAGCCACTCGCTCACTTCCCCCTTGGTGGGATGGGGGAGAGAATTGGAAGGGTAAAAGTGAGAAAATTTGTGGGTTGAGATAAAGACAGTTTAACAGGTAAAGCAAAAGCTGGACACACAAACAAAGCAAACCAAGGAATCAGTTCCCTGCTTCCCACAGGCAGGCAGGTGTTCAATCATCTCCAGGAGAGCAGGGCTCCATCACACGCAATAGTTACTTGGAAAGACCCAAACGTCCGTTTCTTCTCCCTTCCCCAGCTTTATATACTGAGCATGATGTCATCTGGTATGGAACATCCCTCTGGTCAGTTGGGGTCAGCTGTCCTGGCTCTACCGCCTTCCAAATTCCTGTGTAACCCCAGCCTGCTTGCTGGTGGGGCAGTGTGAGGAGCAGCAGAGGCCTTGAGGCTGTGCAAGCCCAGCTCAGCAATAACAAAAGCATCCCTGTGTTATCAACACTGTTTTCAGTGGAAAATCCAAAATATTATCCTGTCCAAGTTTTGAAAGAAGAAGATTAACTCTATCCCAGCCAAAACCAGCACAATTCCCAAGTCATAAAGAAAAACAAAGCAAAAAAGTAATGCTTGTACACATAACTTCAGCGTGCCCCAAAATGACTAAAGATTTCTACCAGTTTTCTCCCAGAAACACACCCTTCAGCAAATCAGAAAATCCGTATGCCTTTGGTGCTATCCTTGCAAATGGTTATTGCAAAACATACTCTTGCATGTTGTGAAAAATGATTTTGATCACACATTCTTTGCAGTATGCTATTTTAAGCGTATATTTGAATTAAAATTTTTATCAGTACCATTTCAGGCACTGGGTCTTCAGTATTTCTAATCATTAAGTCTATCATCACAGAAATATCAGATAGTATTGCAATTTTAACAAAAGATAACTAAATTTTCAGGGTTTCTTAACCACAGAATAAATAGGCAGTCTGGAATTTAGCAGCTTTCTTTTACTTTCTTCCCCCCCCCCCCCCTTTTTATTTTGCTCTTTGCAATTCTAGCTGGTTGAATTACATCCATCTCTTTCAAACCTCTATTGAATCCTCTGTAGAACACTCCAGATGTTCTTCACCTTTATGTAACACGCACTTTTCCAGCTGTTCATTATTGGTCTTCATTACTTCATTTTGAGAATAACACATAAAGTAAAGGGCACTTCAGGGGGATGTTTGATGTAAAACTATAGCAGTCATTGACTTGATGTGTTTTGGGATATTTTGATAGCATTTGTTTATCTAATACATCACTGTGGGTGGGATTTACCTCACCTAACTTCAGACACCTGTAATCTCAACTAGTCATGCCATTCTGGACAATGATAGGCCCGTTTAGGGCATCAATCATTTGACAAAATTATACTTTGGGAGGAGATGAACCATACCCCAAAAATTCCTATCCTACCCACTCACTGATTATAAAGGCTAAGGTGATTAGCTCAGATATGGATGTCGGATTTGAAAACATCTACATTTCATCTTTGTGTCTTGTGGAGATATAAGAAATTCTTAAGCTCCTGTGCAGATATTTTGGAATTAGCATGTCTGGAGTGTGATATGATGGTGATATAAGGAAGAAAAAGAACAGAACAATATGAGCAGTGCCACTGCTCAAAATTTTGGGGGCATGTATGTGGCTAAAGTAAGGGGTTTCTAAATAGCTGATGTTTGTTCTTATTGATGTGAAGACTGGTTGTTACATTTGCATGTGGCAGTGCAAATGCACCACTGCTTGACTGGGATATGCCATTTTGAGTACAAGAGAAGAGTAATCAAGAGGAACCTACCTCCTCCTAATAAGGCTAAGCTCCTCAAGATAAAAGGCCACCTTTGTGAACGTGGGCACAGAAGGTGCAAAGAGCAGGAAAGTCCATTCTTCACTGGTCTCCTAACAGCCTTAAGTCGTGCCTTCTTGCAAATCTATCTGTTCTGCAAATGCGTCTTTCTAGAGGACTTGCTGGAACAATGTCTTTCTGCACTGCCAGTCACATCTTAACACCACTTAAGTCCTCTTCCACCATCTCCCTTTTTGCTGTAGAAGAGACTTGCCTATTGGAATGTAAATGACCGCAAGGCAACTTCTGAGTGAAAATAAAATGCAAATATATGATACTGTGAGCATTATCTAGTGAGTATACAAATAAGCATTGCCATCTGTGATAGTTTTTTCAAATGTGATTTTCAGGATCTGTTTTATTTTTTGTTTTCAGTGAAGCACAAAAACTACAAACTTGTAGGAAAATCTGGCCTGCAATACTTGGTATTGGAATATACATTTCTTCTTTGCAAACAACATTCACTTATATTTCATTTGAGCGCTTTCCTCTTCCCATTCCCTTTGTCAAAGAAAATCAGTTGATTGGAGGGAAAGGATGCTTACTGTGAGAAAAAATTGGCACAGTATTTTGCAGATCAATATTGATTTTTCCAATTCAATGCATGTTTTATTGTTAATTGGATGTTGGGTTATTCCTGTTTGGATATATGCAAATATTTCTGAACTTTTTACTTAGAAAAAATAATAAGACATAATTTAAAAAAATGCATTTCAGTATGTGTAGAAAAACAAACCTGGTTTATACTTTGGACAGATGGCCCGATTTGGTGCAGCTGAAAAATAGCACAATTAAAACCTAAATATTGTATGTTTCCACACTGCATGAGTCAGAGGTCAAATATAGGCATTTATTTTTAATTTTGCCAGAAGATCTTGTCTAGTACACCATATAGAGCAAAACTAAGCAAGATTAATGCATATTCCTGACTAAGTATGATTGGAACTTTCTGCTGGCATTTATACATAGGTTTAAATTCATCAAAATATAGCTATCTAATATTTGTTTTATATGACTGAATTAATTACATTTGTAAATGTTAAGACTCAATGGCAGGTCTACACAAATCACCTCATTAATATACAAGTACACTGTGTGCCTGAACTCTTAATTTTTACTCATTTTTAGCTAACATTAACATAACTGTTGATGTTAAAAACATTATCCTATTGAGGAGTTTGCTTACCATTTCCTGTATATTCCTTGTTAGCAATAAAGGAACTACTAAAGAAATGAAGAAACTGAGACAACAAACTGGTTGGACTTTGAATGGCAGCTGTCATCCACAGAAGAATGTGAAGATATAGTTTGGTAGATGATTTCCCTTGTCCTACTTGAAAAAAAAATGAATTGAGAGTGAATTGAGTAAAGTGAATTGAGCATGGAGAAACATGCTTTCAAACTTGTAAAAGTTCTAATGGACAAATTAGCATCTTTTCTCTGTTCACTCTTTTATGATCTCCTTTAAACCAAAAAAATATAAATTCAAGCAGGATTTAGTTGTTATAACATTCTGGTTCTATCAGTTGGTATGATGAAGAGATACTCTCTTTTTGTGCTTGCAGGCGATTCCCATTCTTCTACTTTGTTGCCTTCCTAAGTTGTGCTTCTGTTGCACAGTCTGGCACAGATAAACCACTCCCAATTTGCTTCATTTGTTTGTTTGTTTGTTTTTCCCCTCCTTTTTCTATCAAAGTAATTTAAAAGTCCCACCTCTTCTTAACTCTCACTGGCGTTTCTATCTTTGTCTGCTTCTGATTATCCTAGAAGATTTTCAGATGAGAAAACATGTTTTTTTCTCCAGGTTTGTTAGTCTTTTGTCTAGAAAAAAATATCCATTCAATTCTAACCTCACCTTCTGTGTCTCCTGAGGCAGGTTTGGTAAAAGGAGCCCTCTTCTGCATGTGAGCAATATTTACCAGTTAGGTAGGTGATCACAAGCCAGTATATATCACCAAGATAGTCATGTAGGTTAGCAAAAGGGAGAATTTTAAGACTCAGCTTCAAAACGGTGAACCAAGTCCTCCCTCTTAAAGAAAATGTCTCAGGAATTGTAATGCCCATGAGGCACATGCAAACCTGACCCCACTTAGAGTATTGTGTCCAGCTTTGGAGTCCTCAACACAGGAAGGACATGGACCTGTTGGAATGCATCCTGTGGAGGGCCATGAAAATGACCAGAGGCCTGGAACACCTCTTACAGATAGGCTGAAAGAACTGGGGTTGTTCAGCCTGGAGAAGAGAAGGCTCTGGGGGAGACCTTATAACGGCCTTCCAGTTTCTGAAGGGGTCCTACAGAACAGATGGGGAGGGACTCTTTATCAGGGAACGTAGTGATAGAACAAGGGGTAATGGTTTTAAATTGAAAAAGGGTAGATTTATATTAGATACTAGAAAGAAATTCTTTGCTGTGAGGGTCATGAGACACTGGAACAGGGAAGTTGTGGATGCCCCATCCCTGGAAGTGTTCAAGGCCAGGCTGGATGGGGCTTTGAGCAACTTGGTCTACTGGGAGGTGTCCCTGTGCATGGCAGGGGGATTGGAACTTGATGATCTCTAAGGTCCCTTCCAACCCAAACCATTCTGTGATTTCCAATTGCTAATGCCTACTCCAAAGACAACCACTTTTTGCTTGCTTGACTCTCAAAATATCTAGCTTGAAACTTTGAAAATACTGAGCTTCTTTGGGGCTTCAGACTTAATGGTATTGTTATTTCTAACCTTATTCTTAGATTTTACAAGCCAGATACTTTGCATCGTTTTCTCTGCCAGTACTTGATATATACATTTTAAATGATTTGTGTGAAATGTGATGTAGGGAAAGCAGTTATAGTTCATTATTACTTTCTTACAGCTCTGCTTTAAAGCTAAATAGGTCAATGTAGACTACCCTAGACAATGTGCTAATTTAGATTCTACCTACATATCTACCAAACTACTTAAAATTTGCAGTATGCTTGCTTGTTTTATTTATAAAAAATCCCTGTCTAAGGAAATGTCTTTGATCAGCTGAAAAATGGAATAAAAGATTCAAAAAAAATGGTTTGTGGACACAAAATTTTCAAAGAATCGCTGTGTCATTAATTTACATAAAATTTCAGATTCATTTAGAAAAAAATGACAAATCATTGCTGAAAGCACGTTTGGTTAAACTATACTGAGATAGATGCTAAGATCAAAACTGGTGCGCTGCAACTTAAAAAATTCCAGACATACTCTTAATAGGGTAAAGATGCAAAGTTATGTTGATATATCATTTATTGAAACTGTAATACTTGGCACTATTATTTATATAATTCTTACACACTCAAAGAAATATTTGTTTAGATACACTTTTGCTTCTGAAGCCAAAAAGGAGAACTGTTTTTTTCCGTTGTCCGTGGAAAGCAGAAAAACATCTCTGATGCATATGATTCTGCAAAACTTCAAGCTCTATGGCATACATGATTTTTATGAAACAATATGAGTGATCAATTTGGAAGGCTTATTGTTCCACACCAATACTGGAAATTCCGGAAATACTCAATAGGTTGCTATTGTTCAGGATTTCCTCTGAATGTTTTCAAGTGTTATATAGAATCCTGAACACTAAATATGCTCAGAAATGTTTGGAGAGGTACATAAAAAACCCTAACAAACAAGCCCAGAGACAAGAACCCAGTGCTCTTTGCATACTGTATTGTAAGCAACATATATCTACTTCCTAAAGACCTGATGACCTCAAAAGAAGAAGAATTTGTTTAGCTTTCCTTTATGGGCGTGTATTAGTTAATGTACATTATTGCTTTCAGACCAGACTCTTTATAATGGATTATTGGTTTTCCTAGATTACAGCAAAGATGATATATATGAGAAGAATAACCTTTCATGCCATATTGTGGCATTTTCAGTTAATACTGTCAAGAAATTAAAAAGACATACACAAATTTAAAGATATTTTTCTATTTATGCAGAATTATTTTGATCCAGTTTGAAGTGGAAATACTTTCTAGTTTATCTCAGTCAGTTAATTCGTGCCTCTTATGCTAATTTGCCTTTCTGAGGACTTATTTACATTTAGACCATTAGGGCACATAAACCAGGTTTGCGATTGTTTTTCTTTAAGAGATTGTTTCTTACAGCTTTATTGCATGTGGTTTCTTACTGAATTGTCAGGAAGAAATCAAAGAAATCCGAGGAGTTTGGCTTGTTCATTAGAAGTGAAGAGTTGTTGACTGAAGTCCTAAGAAAATCTTCTGCATTTTTTCAGAGCTTTTTTGTAATCAACTCTGTGAAGTAGAGCAATGGCTTTAAGTGATGCAGAATGATTCTCTAGGTTCATGTGATTACCTCATATCAAGGTAATAATGTCTAACAATGTCCTATCTTGTGCATGCTCTAGTGGCCAAGATTATTGGTTTGTGCTGGGGTGTTGTGTGTGGGGTTGTGAGTGTGGGGTTTAGTTGGT
>JAOQGH010000001.1:140587652-140605295 GCA_025769975.1 Gallinago jamesoni
TGTTTGTTGCCCATGCTACGTGCATTAGCGTAGATGCACTTGACCTGGGCTACTGATTTCACCCCCATCTGTGGCCCCTGACACTCAGGTTCATTACCAGCGAGTCTGGTTTTATCCCCTTCCCCCTTAACTTTCGGCTTAAAGCTCTTTGTTCAACCCTTGCTACGAAAGTTACCACACAGTTCTTCATTCAAAGCCAGATGTTCACCTAATCACAAACTAAATGATATTGAATAGATCCATTGCTAGACTGGGCTTGTTTTTTTGCCACTTTGATAAAAACCCTTTTGGTTGAAACAAATATCTTCCAATGAGATTTTTGTTAATATCTTCAAGAGCTGGACAGCACAGCTCTCTGTAAAAATTAAGGTATGATCTGTAAACACATCGACTCCAAACTGAACAGGAGATGTGTGCATCGTAGGAGCCCGTGGTGGGTGGGAATTGTTTCCTAGTTGAGGAAACAGCTGCCAAACAGATGAATACAACTTAACTAGCAGAACATTTTAGAAAGTGACTGGATTTAAAGACCTTAATCTGCACACAAACAGCTCAAATCCAAGACAGGTGACTTCATTGGCTGAAAGCCATTATTATTATTTGGTCATACTACAGATGTTATGGCATGTAAAGAAATTTTGGCAATTCCAGGTTAGTTCCTAATGGAAAATATTACATTACAGGAGCTATTAGTAATGTTGCTCTGTTGACACCATGCTACTTTTGGCAGTCACTTCAGAGACATAAAAGGTGGCACAGGGAAAGTGAATTCAATGTGTTTGGTTTATTTTTATTTATTTTTAATCAAAATAAATCCTCCTGGTCAATGCTGAGGAAAGCTGAAATGGGCATCTGGGAAATTCTGATGACCTAAAATCATTCATAAACTCACCTCTGATCTGACCATTGACTACAGTTTTTATACTGTCCTCATAGCCATTGTTTAATATATATTCCATGCCTGCCAAATTAATGACTATTCTTCCTATTATGCCCATCTAATTGCTGCTGCAACCCTCTCTTGTTAAAATGCAAAATGATTAGTTTTCAGGGATACCTCAGTATGCAAAGATTGTAATGACATATATTTTAACTCATAACTTTATGCTGTGATTTCAAAATCATTGCTTTGCTTGCTATTCTTTCATAGCTCTTGCATTATTTGTCCTATTATTGTGAAAGACTGACAAGTTTCTGCTGAACATAATTATTAGTTAGTGTTCATACACTATATAAGTGCAAACATTTAGTCCTACAGCTTCTTATACAAATAATGTGTTTTCATTGCTACAATAAGTACCGAGTTTTTAAGCTTTAAAATAAGAGATTTATTACATGTGTGGAATTCCATTAGAACCGCCTTTTGATAAGAAAGAGGCTAATGATGGCAGAATGTAAATAGATAGTGTTGTGCCAGAAAGGAAAGAAAAAAAATACCAAACTTTTCCACTCTGAAGCAAATTGGAAAACATAGCCCACAGAACGTCATGATGCTAAAGCAGATTGGATGTACCTGAGAGTGATACTAAGAAAAATGTGTTTCCCTAATGACTCATGTTCTGCACCATCCTTATTCAGAACCTTACCTTGAGATCCACACTATTCCCCTTAATCCTGGGACATCAAACTCATTTGATAGAGAGAGATTAATTCTATTTTTATATCAGTTACATGGGCTCTGGAAGAAATGCAGAGTTACAAACATCTTGCTTTATATGCTAGGAGGCCTGCTGATATGAGTGGGAGATTTGTATTGATGTTAAAGCTAGGGTAAAATACTTTATTCTTCATTACGCATAAGTTATTGTCGGTATGTGTTTGCTTAGTACATTGTTGTTACTCTTAGTAATAGGCAATGAGGAAAAAAGTCCTCCTTAGGAAAATCACATTTCTGGCATCTTCCTTTTCTTCTCTCTTTTTCCTTTTTCCAGCTTCTCTACTGCTGCTCTTCCCACATGATGTCTGCACATGAGCTTGTTGTCTAAGCTACTTTTACAGTCCATTGAAATCTAAGTCACACCATTTAAACAATGTGGAGAGCTATCCAGCTCACCTTCAAGTAGGCATGTATGCTTGGTCAACCAAATCACTCCAGAAACTCTTCTGGATGAATTAACTAGACTGCAGCTAGCTATAATAGGAATGTAGACAGCTATGTTCAGGCATATGAAATCGCTCGTCTGCAATACAGAGGAGTTGTCCAGCATTGCACTTTTTTGAATCTCACCCTTGACTTTAGGTGATTTCAGCAAGGTGAGATAAATCACACCCTACTCCATTGACAGCAGTGGAGTGCAAGGAGATGCATAACAGATAGGGAAATTCAGAAGCTTCAGAACAATTCATTTGGGTTGTCCAGACCAGAAAAACAACACTGTATCAATAACATTTGATTCAATGAATGAATTTGCCTTCTCAACCATCAAGGTTCAAAATGTGCTGCTTCTTTTGAAATGACAAGAGATCTGACAGTATTGTAAATCAGCCTGTACAGGCCAGGTGCGACTAATAGGAGGAGGGAGCCTTTTCTACAAGTAGCACAGTGCCCCCATTTTATGACTGTTTAGCTAAATTTGAAGAAGATGTTGAATCACTGAAATTTAGAAAGGATAGAAGTACAAGTGGTTATCTGGTTCACCTTAAAGCAGGATCAAGTTTTTCTTGGACATTCCAAACTTGTATTAGTCTGCCTTGTATTAAAATTCTCTAAAAGAAGGGATTACTGAAATTTCATGGGCAGCCTTCTCTGGGAATGTGTCACAACAATAAGCTTTTTCCTAATATCTAGACTGATTTGTTTACAAATTAACCCTTTTCCCCCCTGTTCTTTCACTACTGGCAATGAGGAAAAAAATATTACCATCCTTATAACTATCTTTACATGGTAGAAGATGGCTGTCATGTTCTGCCTCAGTCTCCTTTTTTTTTTTTCCTTGACTAAATTAAATTTCTTAACCTTTTACACACAGGTCATGTCTTCTAAATCTTATGTCATTTTTCATGGTCTCCTTTGGGTCTCTCCCATTTATCTTAAAGTATGATGTTCAAAAGGGGACACAGAACTCCAGCCTCACCAGCATAGGCTCGACAGAATTGTGTTCTGTATCTTATTGTGACAACTCTGCTAATCCCCCACAAAATGACCCCCCACAATATTTTGGGTAAGAAAATCATGTTATCAATTGACATTTAGTTTTAAACTCACCATGAGCCCCATATTTCTGTTCCACTTTTGCCTGAGCAGCCTTTCCCCACTTTATAAGTGCACATAAAATTTTGGAATAAAAAAATGTGCTTCCAAATCTTAAGACTTCAACTGATTTCAGAAATGAGTGGGCAGACAAACCCAAGGTGTGCAAGATTTGCAATTCTTCATTATGAAAAATGTTTTTGACTTTTCAGTAAGAAGAGGAAGGGACTAAAGATCAAAAGACAAATTCTACTCACTACAACCTATTTTTCATGATGTAAATATTCCCAGCATGCTAAACTACTTTCAGACTTATAATTAGATCTGAAAAGGAGGGATGAGACAAAATGAGATCATTTGACCACTTTAGGGACAACATGTTTAAAGAACTGCTGTAGAGCATCCACTAAAAGACTGAAAATTGTAACTTTCACTTCATATCCTTTCTCATTTTTTGGATATGGATCAAAATAGCAGCATGCTATTCTAGAGCTTGTCTGTGCAGGCAACTGAAGGATAAGAGGACTGGCTGATAACAAAGGCAATGAGCCTAACAACAAAAAATAGGGAAAATCACAGCAATAAGAGATCGTATTGGGTAAGACCGTACTCTAGATCATCCCATTTTATTAAAAAAAATCAGTGAGGTCTGAATATGGAGTGAAACTTCAAGACTGACCTTTATTTTTTAGACTTCCACATCTCTATTAAAGAAACCTCTTAAGGTTCAGTAGACATCCTGTCTTCACCAAAGTCAGTGCTGTTTTTTTCAACTGACTTGAGCAGAGGTAAGATTTTACTTCCTCATCCATAGCCTTGAGCCTGCATGATTTTTTTTTTGTTACAGGATACAGACTTTATTAGAATTATAATGATCCATGCCTTTCAATCATGCTGACAGTTTCCTAAATGCTGTTATATCCTCTCCTTTCCCACTCTTTCTCTTCTCCCTCCTGGCATCCTTCCTCGGTCCAACAGTCAGCTTCTCAGAATGAAAGGATAAGGTCATATAGCTTTTAAAAACAAAAGGAAAAATGGGGAGAGTGAGAGCTGAGGTAAGTCTTTTTCTGCATTAATACTGCACCCTCAAAGTGCACTCTGTAGTCAATAAGTGGATGTTTGGGGCTTTGAGTTTGAAGCCTCTGCCTTCTGAGACATCTAGATCAACTAAAATAAACAAAAGATTGCTTTGAAACAGCAGAATTCTCTTGTCCCAAGGTGAGTGAAGGGAAAGTCCGGCAGGGCCTCCTAAGAAGGAGTAATTTTTTTACTGGCATTTTACAATTGCATTGTGGCCCATTTTTCTAATAGTTGAGCACTATGAACTGCTCTCAACTTGTGGATTTAGCTTGCTTACATGAAGTGCAGAGAACATGGCTTCAGTGCAGCAGCAGGGACCTTTCCAGGCTTGCTGGGGCAGAACTGGTATGAACAACCAAGTGGGAAGAGCAAACAGATCTCTTGTCTGTCAGAGTTACTCTTCTGTTTTTTGAATCAGAAAGACCATTCTGCAGTATTCTAAAGCTACTGCCACTGCTAGAATCAGTAGGTAGGCTGTCTCTTTTCCTGAATAGACCACAACACAAGCATCTATTAAATGAAACATGGAAATTACCATTTAAAGTCAATGAAGTTGATAGCTCCTTCTTATCAAGTTGGTACCTCAGTGGTCAGGTCTAATGAGGAAAAGGTGTAATAAACTTCTTATCAACAGCCTCAGACTTGACAGAATGGGATTTTGAAGTGAAACCAATAATGATGAGAAAAGTGGCATATAGTTTGGTGTGACTTTACTTTTACTTTAGCCTGGATAGGGATGAATTGATGTTGATGATTCAGTCATATTGTGGTCCTGTTGCTTCTTTGTCAAGTTTGCTTTTTCAGTATAAAACAATTGCAGGCTAGAGCCTTATACCAAGCTGCATTAAAACATTGTTTCCTTGTATGTGTGTTTCTGCATGAGGGTTCACATGAATTTATTGTCATTCCATCATTCACAGTGACAGGCATTGTAGCTTGCTGTCATGCCATGGCACCTTACAATGGTGTGAACTTTAATTTTTTATTAAGGTAGTAAGTTACCATCAGTTAAAGATAAGTGCTTTAGCTTAGTCTGAAATGAAATAAAGGCAGTGATATTAATAAGGGAAGAATTAAGAAAAAACATGTTCATCGTAAGTAGGAATTCATCCCAGATTAATGTACATGTTTCAAATTTAGGTATCGAAGTCTGCTTTAGTCTTACTTGTCTGTCTTTTATAGTGAAATTATTGTTGGAGAATAATGCTTTATAATTACAATAATGCATAATAAATCCAGTGTATGAGGCATTGAGTACATTGTACACTGAAGTGCTTACTTTTCTCTGACTAGTACAGAAGGGAACCTACGGTGAACAGCTCAGTCTTAAATGTCTAACTTTTGGAAAGCTAAATAGGTGAGTGCATTTTCACATGTCTTAATATGAGATTGTTCAGGTTTTTTTAAAAGTTTTTCTCTATGTGTGAAACCCTTGGACCAGATTTGCTGTCCCTTATATTTAAGGGCTACTAAACAGGTGATCAAGGGTGAAAAATAGATCCTTGGACTGCAGAGCCACACTACAGAAAACCATTTTTGAAAATGAGAAATTTATTCACTCATTTACTGCTTAACTTCTTTTTTGTCTGTTTAAAAGCATCTGGGTTTCTTTTTGTCCATTGTTCTTGACCTTAGAAATTTCAGGGTCTTTAGCTATTCTTTTACAAATGGTACTCATGCAAAATGTTAAAAAGGGGGTTCCTAGCAGGAATGCAAACTCAGCATTACTTAGGGCAACAGCACCAGTAGTCAATGTGGAGCACAGAATTAAGAAAAGAAAGAAAGAAAAAGACCAAACCAAAAAACAACTCCTTTTGCTGATAAATCAACCTCGGATTCAATATGAATCATCAAATTTAATATTGCCATGATCAGTATTCATGGAAAATAAATGATGCCAAATATGCTTTAAGAAAAAAGAAATCTGTTTAAATGGTATTAATGGTAAGGCATACTACAGCAAGGTGAACAACACTGATAATATTAAATTAACCCAAGAGGCTCCCTAATCAGGATCCCTATGCAGAAATCTGCTTGCCAACTGTCGTTTTTTTTCCCATTGGTTTAGTTAAGGGTTGAAGTTCTTCTTGAAGTTTCTTTTTTAATCATTAGATCCCGACCTTACAGTTTTCTCTGACTACTTTCCTTCAGGCTGTCTTTGCTCCTGTCAATTTAGGATTTCCAGGGAATTATTCTTCTTTGAAATGCATATTCCAGGCTTGAAATACTGGCATATGTACACTGTAGAGTAATTGTGGAGGCCAAATGTTTAATTACACATGACAGCTGGAGCTGTAGGAGTCCGAGGCATGCTTGAAAACAACTTATGCCCTATGCAGTCTTAACGAAAAGGAACAAAATAATATATATTTAGGTTTTGTGCCACATGGTAGCCGCTGTTCTCTCTCTTTTCACAACTGAGGGTGGTTTGCAAGAAGTTCAGCTGCTTTCACTTCTGTGTACTGTCTCTCTGAATATATACTTTTTTTTTTCCTTCATACAGTCTAGTCACAAACTTTTAGACCATGCAATCCTGCAAGAAATGTTCAGAATTTTTGTTTAATTTTTTTCCTGAGTGTCAGAGAAAAGGTTTCCAGTACCTTCTCTAATACAGTGTTATTAATACAATTTTACAGAACCACATCACTAGAAATGCCAGAATCAAGTGATTTTAATGATAAAAGATGTAATCAACATTCACATTTTACCGTAATACATGTGATTTGCTTGGAAACGATACAAATGGGATAATCTGACTTCTAAGGCTTCAGAATATATATTTTTTTCAATTAGCACAAATATTTGTCCACATTTATAGAAAAATTGCAGATACACAAAAAACCCCATATTTAATTCTGGTGACAGAAACATTTTGTTCTTAGTAAAACAGAAACAAAAAGTTATTTCCTATTATCAATGTATCTGTTGTCAGTGTTCAGCTCTTCATTTGACATAAATTCATACAGTTCCACTGACAAAATCCCCATGTTTGTTTAAAGCAGTTGTGACTCAATATTTGACACAGTTTTTCTGCATATACACAGATATGTGTACACACACATTTAAAATTATTATTATATCAAATTATTATTATACTTATAGTGCAAAAGAGACTAAAATTTGATATTGAAATTTTGGCAAATCAGATTTTCTTTGTGCACTGTGTTTCCTAAGCACATCTTCATGAAATTATACCATAATATGAAAGAGACCTTCCTTTTTTATTATTTTTTCTTCCTATATTTCTACTTTATACAGGATTGAGGTAAGATTTAATTTAGTAGTGGTATTGTTAGTATTTGACAGGAAAATAGGAAGCATTGTTTTAGCCCCTGAATGTTCAGTTCCACAGTGAGAAAAATATATCCCTGATGCCCAAGTGAAAAACATATTTCACTCCTTGTATGGAGGAGTTAATGAATATCTATAGCACTTAGACAAGCAAACAAAGAACATCATTATTATATTTTTCTGATGTCTTTTTTTTTACGTAAAGGTGAGATTGATTTGACAAATGAACTTTAAAGGAATATTGTTTCATGGTGTTGGAAATGAACTGCTTTGCATGGCGTGTTAAGAATGAACAATATTGTAACTGAGGAAACTAAAATGAAACTCCCACCAGCAAACAATATGAACATGCAGCATCATTGCCATGAATCAACAAGGTAATCAAACCTCTCTTGAAAATGTAAAACAAACTTTCAGTCTTAAACTACGTTATATTTCTTGAACAAAGAAGGCTTTCTTTGAGATGAGCCTGCTTGCTAAAGATGTAAACCATTAAGCATCTCATTCATCTTTTTTTTTTTTTCATTTTTTTTCCCTGCAATTCTTGTGCCCTTATTCTAAGAATTTGAAAGTAAGCAATTCTTTCAAATTGTGTCAAAATGATTTCAGGTTTTTTTGGACTCTGATTACCTCTATGTTTAGAAAATAAGTTCAGAGAGTTGACTCTGAAATCCCTGACTTGAAGGAGAAAATTACAAATACAGCCAACAAGCACTGCCATCCATGACTTCAAAGCCCCAAAATTAGATACATAAAAGTTGGACTGTAAAGTCTAAAAGTCAGTTGAGAGGAGGAGACAGGCAAGTGCGCTGTGATAAGCCAGAAAATTCATATTGTACAAATGGCTGCTTCTAAGGTTCTTCTAATGGAGGTACTAGGACTTCCATCAATCAGGAGTTTCTTTTGCAGGTTACGCCTCACTCAGGGTCACTCCACCTGCATAGCAGGGGATGTGCATAGGTGAACATACATACATACACTCATAAATATCATGGCTTACACAGTTTCCTGAATCACTCAGGGAGTTGAGGTGCCTCAAACCACACCTCAGAAAGTAACTGTGATGACTGATCCCTTAAAGCTCTATACCAGTAACCTTGAAGGAAAATCACCTTATTCCTTGTCGCCCTCAGAAAAAACTTCTGTGTGCAAATTCTCCACTTCCTGTGGTGGAGAAACACCCATTCTGCTAACACTGCTCTTGTCCTACTCACTGCAGTATAGCTATCTTATTTTCCTCATCTAGAAGTTTGATCTACTTGTTGGAACTGTTTCTTGTATAGCTGAAGGTGCAGAGAGGTGGAGGCTGGTCTCTTCTCCCAAGTAAGAGGTGATAGGATAAGAGGAAATGGCCTCAAGCTGCACCAGGGGAGGTTCAGATTGCATACTAGGAAAAATTTTTGCACTGAAAGGGTTATGAAGCATTGGAACAGGCTGCCCAGGGAAGTGGTTGTATCATGATCTCTGGAGGTATTTAAAGACAGGTAGATGTAGCACTTAGAGTTGATGGTTGGACTTGATTTGAAAGACTCTTTCCAACCTAGGAAATTGTATGATTTTATGATTCTAAGATCAAATGTTGGCATTTTCATCGCAACATTAATACAGTAAGCTCATATAATACAAAAAGTATGATGTCAGACCAGAGCCTTTTTTGTCTTAAGGAAACTTGTGTTTGAAGTTAAATCATTATAATAAAAATGAATAGCTTTTAGCAAGCCTTTTGTGCTTTTTAAGTTTTCTGTTAACATAGAATAACATCAAGACAGAAGGTCGTACAGTACACAGAAAAATATCCACGGCTGAAAACAAAAGAGATGGGAAATATCACTTTAAAAAGTTTGACAGAGAGAAAAACGCTTACACTGTTAGTGTTCGGGGGGGGTTTGCATGTGATAGATGAATACATTTGTATCGATTGGGCCGATTTTCAATAGATTTTCACTATAGTTTTCCCTTTATCTAGCCTTCATGAATAGCACTTATCCCTTTGTAATACTGTTTTTCCACCTTTGTAGATTATTTGAATGTTATTTTAAGTCTCCTATTTTACAAATCAAGATCCACTTACTGGTGTAAACAAAGCTCCTTGGGAAATACATGACAACATAAAGACATTGTGAAATGTTTTACTTTTAATAGGTAACACTATCTGGAGTTTGGGAGTGAGCAGCTCTAGACTGGCTTTTAATTCAAACCAGGCATGAAAGTACACATATTGACCTGTGGGCTTTGCTGCAGCCAAATAAGAACAGAGGAAGTGATGGCCTGAAAGCGAGCCCGAACACCTGTACGGGTCACTGTTGGTCCATCATGCTTAACTAATTTTCCCCTGCCCTCTGACCTAGTTTTCCACAGTGCCATCGAGATTTATATCTTTCATCCTGCAAATCCTACAGCTGCCTTCAATTAATGAAACCAGCCTTAACTTTGTTATCTGATAAACTGAACTTGCAGTGCTACGGGAACAATTGTTTTATTATTGTATTGACAAATTATCCTATTAACGAGTGGCTACTATGAAAATCAATTAAAATCTTGGCTGAAATACTTGAATATCACTGGAGAAGATACAAGGGGGAATTAACTACTGAGTCAATTAACTGTTATACCATACAGTTCATAAATTAGGTGTGACCAGCACAAAATCTGTGATTTGTATCCATAATTAGAACACAAAACTATTGGTGAAATATAAAGAGTGGTATGATATGAGATCTCATTTTTTTTATTTTATAAGGACTTATGCCTATGTGAGTTACTTGCAGCATGTTTGAGATGATACATTTCACAAGTTTCTCCTTCTCTCTCTTTCTTACAAATATTTTCATGCACATTAGATGGAAATGGCAGCCTCCTGCCCTTCCGACTCTATGGGAAGGCAGGAGTGAGATCTTGCATAGCCAGGATGGGCTACCCAAGTGTGTACTAAACTGTGGCCAGCTCTTTACAGACTTCCTGCATGAGTTGAGCATGTTGCTTAACCTGTCTTTATGTAAAGATACTAATTTTGTTTCAAAAGCAGGGCTGGAAGATCAGACTGATTTCTGAAATAAGATGATGTGGCCACAGACAAATATGTTGCTTATGCTACTTATCTTAAAGAGTAGAAAAATCAGACCCGCATTCTGGTTCGGTTGTTAATAGCAGATGCTACCATTACACTAGAACGAGTTAGTTAATATGTTTTGCAGAGAGCAACACAGGCTTCTTTTGATGCAAGCAAGGACTTGCTCTGATACCCAGGGAAAAAGATCCAACACCTTTTATTAAAAAAAGAAGTAATACCCTTCTGAAGCACTTTCAGTTAATAATCTCTTGTACAATGTCTTGGGATTTAGTTCTGCCCTCTTGACACCCCTCATAAAGTATGGTTTAAGAAAAAGTAAGTAAAATTATATGTACTGTAGAAAGTATACATTATACTTCCAATGATCTTAAACTATACCTTAAACTGTGCTTTGGGGAAACATAATCAGGAAAAGCAGCACCATAGAATGAGAGACAATGAAACTTCTAAAGTAAAACTATGCTTTACCTCAAGCATATTATACTTAATGGAGTTAAAGACTTCTAAAAACTTTAAGTAGAATCTTTGGGAAAAAGAAGGTTTTACCTTGTCATTGAGCTACTACACTTGGAGGCAGTGTTAGAAGGCATACATTCGGTTTATTTGTAGGGAGGCAAGAATGGGAGAGAGGGAAGAAAATCTCCTCAGGCAAATTTGGATAGCTGAGTTGTTTTGGAGCTTGTCTCTTTTGGAGGGTAGTGGGGGTGGTAGAAGCTGTGTTTTGCTACTCTGTCACTATATATGTACATATATGGAGTGAAAGAGAGAGTTAGATACACATATATATTTATATGCATGTATATACATGTGTATACACACACACCTATACATATATTTTTAAATACATATACATAAATACATATAAATACACACACAAAAGTGTAAGGAAACATATACTGAATAAATTCTGTTCTGTTCTCATATCTCAATTAAAAAAGAAAGACTGTTTCCTTAGGAATAAAGGAACAAAACAGTCCTGGCACTGGAATATCAGAAAATGAAAATGTTGAGAGACTGAAAACAGAAAGAGGAAATTAGAGCTATCATGCACCAGTGAATCATTATAAGTCTCTCAGCCGCTCTTTGGCAATGGTTGCTGCAAGGAACTCTACACGAACATGTCTCATTCACCACCAACAGCTTATGGGGACTAACACTACAAAGCCAGTGCATAAAAGCAAGGGAGATGGGTGGGTGGAAAAATCTGCTTACTGACAATGCTCACCATACGAACGACAAACTTCTCCATCTAGAAATGACAGTAGTCCTTAATGTTGCAGGGCCAGGGAGTCTGGATAATTGCAAAGTATTTTATACTCAGATGTCTACTAAAATTTTATTGACAAGATGTTATACTGTGAACTGTTTTTAGACCTTTCGTTTATTACAGCTGTTATTGTCATCACTTTACAAATGTGGTAACATCCAGAAACTCCAATTAGAACCAAGCTCCACTGTGCTAGGTGGTTTCAAAATGAGCAGAAGTCCTTTTTTTGAAGGCTTTGGAAAATCCTGTAGAGTAAGTAACATTTCTTTGAAGTTAAAGAATATATGTGTAATTCACACAAAAGCCAGTCTTTCCTTTTGTGTCAAATGCTTTTCCTAAGAAAACTATTATTTGACAACTGATATATAAAATCTGTACTAGACTGTAGTGAGCTTTTCAGGCAATTGTAATCTGCAATGGCATGGAAAATCGGCATAGTAATATGTCCTGAAAATGAGGGAATGCAAGAAACTTCCCAAGCTAATACAGGGCAAGAAACATTTGAGCCTAGAGAACAACATGGACAGAAAGTCAGCTGCCATAAATCATGGTAGCTGCAGTCAAATCTCTACAGTTGCAATAATCCTCTGCATAAGGTCCTTCAGTTTGATCTTAGGAGCTTAGTTAAATCTCCTGACCAAACCCGTGCAGTGCAGCAGCTCCTAAATATACATATTTCACTGCGGTGGTGAGCCATACAGATTTATAAAGAGCTAGTTTTCTTTACATTCAAACATAAAGGATAGAGCAATATTGTCTTGTTGCAGTGGATTTTGTATGTTTGCAGAAAGCTGGTAGGAACTTCTGAGCATTGCTTCTGCAGTTGATTAAGTGCTTGCCTGCCTGCGCTTTGTATTTTCTGGTATGTACTTTTTATGAATTTGTGACAAGACAGTGGTGATTTTTCACAGTGTGGAGTGGAAGCTGTATACACTTCTTGCAAGGTTATTGTTACTATTGACTGGTAATAGCCATCACGAACGATTCAAATTGCAGAGAGAAGTGTTGTTTACTATCAACACATCTGAAGTCTTCTGGAATGCACACAAGCCTCCCATGTTTAGCTCTCTGATTGGAATTGACTGGCTAAGAATCTTTTGATAACATCTTTGGAAGAAACTGAACAGTTTATTGTACCTGTCCCCATGCTTATTGTAAATGTATTCCCCCACAGCTCTCCTTGTGCAGTCAGGGTGTACTTTATCATGTGGATGCTAGAGGATGTTTTATCCTTCATTATAATGCATTCGGCTTTTCACTACTGGAGCCTGATCTAACCTTTAGCTTTTGAGCCTTTTAATGAAAAAATCTGTTCTCATCCCTTTAATCTAGCAGTAGTGTGTTGTTATCATTGTTTAATATACAGGAAATAGCAAGGGATCTGCAACAGAGCAGAACGGGCAATAATAATTAAAAATAACTTACAAATACACTTGCAAATGCATGAAATGATTCTGCTTTACTGTTTCAAACTAGACATTTTACATTAGTATCCAGGCAACAGAAAGTTAATTCAAGAAAAACTTTACAAATCTCAAGATTCCTCCACCACTCTCATAAGCAGATGGACCAGAAGTACATCATTCATTGCTTGCCACGGGCTATTCAGTGTTTGTCATTCACCTTTCTCTGTTTCCAAAAAGTCTTTCCCCCAGTCAGAGATCAGAAACAATATTTGGTAACCTACTGCATTTCCCAATCAGACCCACAGTTGAATGAAGGGGATGACGTGAACCCCTCCTAGGTTATTGGCAGAGGATGCAATCTACCCTCTGACAGTAGCTATAGAAAGGCCTGTGTACTACCTTTAAACTGTAAAATACAGGTACAGTGGCGCCTTTGTGGATGTAACTAGGGAATAATTAGGATAAGTTTTGTCCTCACACCTTATGTAAGATTACGCAAATATATCAAGAGAAATCCAAATTAATTGTCAAAAAGTCCAAGACCAAGAAAAAGGCTAAAACTACTGGAAAATTAATTTATAGCTTGAATTAAAAATTCTCCCAAGCTTCCTCAATTTAGATGCATTATTAATTAATTCTTTGTGCCCAGTGTATGCATGCAGAATCACCCTATGACTATATTGGTCTCTAGCTGTACTGCATATCTGCCATGATTTGGGCTGGGTTGGCCAATGACAAGACAACAGATGCTCTCCCCCACCCCTCTCTCCAAGGAGAGGAAGCAAAATCAGAAAGAGATTTAGGAGTTTAGAAAAAACTAAACTATTTTAATGAAATATTAACAATAAAATAAAAAGGAAATGATGAAATAGATACAATATATGAAAATATATACAGAAGCATATCAAGCTCCCCAGATGTCACTATCAGGCACTGGGAAAGTTCCAGACTGGTCTCAGTTCCCAGAATGGGAACTGGATTCTGGAACACACTGCTGAGGAACAAAAGTCAAAAAACTCACAGGGTCTCCTTAGGCATCAACCACCAAAGAAAGAGAGCCAAACTCACTTCCCTGATTCCTCAGCTTTTACACTGATCATGGCAGATGGGTTGGAAGACTCTATTGGTCAGTTTGGGTCACCTGACCTGTCCACTCCTTCCCACAGTTCAACCCTTCCATGGGGTAACCAGAGAACTCTGGTGACCCTGGCTCCACAGCAACAAGTGTAAGGAAAAGCCTCTGTCACTGAACAGAAAGTTGACTTTGCTCCACTCCAAACCAGGGTGACATGTCAGATGACACTGTCAAATGCACAGCTCTAATTGCACTTTGTTGTTGAAGTCGTGAGGGAGAAACCTCACAATCTTGTGGTGGTATAAGCAGATATAATTTCATTTTTTTGCCATGAGACAGCAGCAAGGAGCAATGCAAATGCTTGTCTGATTCCATTCTGTTCTTCTACCATGTGGAGATGATCAGAATGCTGGCTAAGGCTAGTTGAGTATTGCTGTCTCCAGAGATATATATGCATGCTACAAAATCTTTAGGCCTTGTCTTTTAATTTTGTCTTTGTATATAGCCTCATTTTTGGGCCTGGGTGTTCTTTTTTTTTCCCCACTGAATCTCATTTTAATCTCTTTGATAGTTTTGTGGGGATTTTTTGTATCATGATGTTTCTGTGTTCATTGGCCTTTACAATCGTATTACGTACACAATTGTGAATTATAGATGGCATTAAACTTTAGATATTTAATTATCCTGTAGGCACCATCAGTGCCATAAGTGAAATTTACATTTCACAGATGAAATCACCATTCTTTTCATAGCAATATGATAAAATATCAAAAGATCAATGATATACTGTGTCCATGGAATAAGAAATATGTACATTTTCTAAAACTGTGCATAACAATGAGTTCAGGGATGCATAAGCAGTAACACTCACCAATTTTTCATGATGTTTCCCTCTGTAACTTGACCAAATTAAGTGTGATAACAAAAATGGGCAAACTTTTGAATTCCTCTGAGTTTGAATGCTGGTATAACTAAGCCTGCTATCCCTTTGATTGGGATGCCTTATGTGGCTCAACTCAGCCCAGACCTCATTGACTTCTGTATTCTGAATTTTTCAGATAATATCATCTGGCATCCATACTACTTTGGCATGCCAAACAATATCTATCTTATCTAACTCAATCAATCAGTCTGTCTGTCATGCTTTGCATTTATATAACGCCTTTATCCAACAAATGCAACCTGCTTTACAAAGTTTAATTAACTTAGGCATCTAGCATCCCAGGGAAGCAGGGAAATACGATCTCTTCTTGTACAGAGAAGGAAACTGAGACACAGAGAAATTATGAGTGGGAATCATCTTGCTTGACTTTAGCTGACTAAAAGATAGACATTTAAGCTTTGGAAAATCACCCTGGGCTCTCTTTAATGTTATAGGAAATAATTCATCCAGCATCTTTTAGGCACTGATTTTAGAATGAAACTAATTATCCTCTAGAGTCTTTTATTTGTGGCCATGAAAAAAACCTAGATGCTTATCTTAGACTTAAAAATCAAAGTTAAGGAAGATGGTCCCTATCCAAAATTACGTGTCCAAAGTCAGTGAGGAATACAAGATGTGCACTGCTTAAATCAAGTTCTGAGAATGTAATACTTGAGCTCTGTTTTTGGACTGGAGAAGACAGAAGGATTTAGAAGGAATGTTTTTCCAGTTAAGGCCATGGCCTTTCTGCTCTAGCATGGAAAATCTAAAAGAGTGTATGTTTTAACTTTTAATAACAATACAAATGCCCATTTAGATCTCCTCCTTTTTTCCTGGCAAAAAAAAAAATAACCTTTACAATTGGTGAAAATATTTGAGAGGAAATAAATGTTTAAAAGGTTATGGCAGTTTTACTTGAAAATGTTACAATAAATGTAATTTCAGAATTTTTCTACTTTTCTGAACAACAAAATGATGTTCAAATTCCCCTCCATCTTTTCTTCATTTTTATGTATTTTTGTCTTTTTCAGTTTCCTACTCTTTCTTTCATGGACACACAGTGCAAAAATGAAAATATGAATAGAAAAATAGAGTAGCAGGATTCCAAGATAAAAAAAGAAAAAGGTATGAACGCAAGAGAAGTATTTTTAAAAATGCATATAATGTTCTTCATTGTTTTGTTTTCTCCCATTGCTTTAATTCTCTTTTCCTGCTGTCTTCCCTAGGAGACATATTTGCCCTAAGTAGATCTTGCCTTGAAAAATACTTCCAGTTTTTCTAAGCATTGGTGACTTGTTAGGACGTCTCAGGAACAAAACCCACAGAACTTTTGCCTCCCTTTTCTATACGCTAAACATGGGACTGAAAGAAAGCTACATTCAGTCACCTCCCATTTCTGGCAATATGATTGTCCCCAGAGTACAGCTTCTTCTAGGGTCATCCAAGTAAGAAAATGACCCCCTTTTCTGTGAAAAGCTGTGAGAGGTTATAACTGGTAGTTAAATTACATGACGCTGTAGGGCTTTTCCTAACCATTTCTCCTAACCATTCACCAGAGCTACCAGAGATAGTAAGGCAGGACTGCCTTTAGAGATCTCAAGTGATCTTAAGTATAAATCAAGAGATTAAACTTTACACGGATACAGGAGAGGCTCATACACCTCCTGCACCATGTAGGGAAGGGAGGAGAAACTGTAAGAGAGTATGATGAAGGCCAGATAGAATTTTTATGCACATCAGCTCTTACATGAAGAAAGCAGCAGGCTTCAATTTAGGGAATAGACCTGTTGCCGCTTTTAATCATACCAGAATCAATTGATTTTATGTAATACAAATAAGTATAATATAGTATTTATGGTTTTAAAAACAAATCAGAAAAATCAGGGACACAAGATACTTCTTTATGCATTTTAAATTCCTCAAGTGCAGTTCAGTGGGAAGGGAGACACAGGCAAGCCACCTCCTGCCTCCTGGTCCCTGGTTTACATCAATTTATGTCACTGACAGAGAGTCCAGTACTAGGGTTGGTCTGGACTTGGAAGAACTCTGCCTTATTTCAGACATGCTTTCTTTTCAGCCTACTCAAATCACTCTTAACCATCTATGTACAGATTCCAGGGTGCAAGTGGCATTGATACTGTACATTCAACCCTGCAGCCCTTCCATAGCAAAGGCTCATCTGGGTAGCAAGGATCCTCTCAATCATTATGTTGCTTGTATAGAAGATTATTTTCTCAAGTAACTATTTCTAAGTGCCCTTAAAGCACTCACAGAATCACAGAATCACAGAATTGTGGTGGTTGGAAGGGACCTCAGAGATCATCGAGTCCAACCACAAAAAA